>CM056054.1:84677549-85065049 GCA_029574335.1 Rana kukunoris | reverse complement strand
CAGTACAGGGGGCTGTGGCTGTAGGCGTGACGTCACTGATAGTTATTCCCTAGATCAGGGAACAGATGATCAGTGTCACTGCCACAGTGAAGAACGGGGAAAGTGTGTTTACACACACACACACACACCTCTCTCCGTTCTCCAGCTCCTGTGACCGATCGTGGGACACCGGCGGCAATCGTGTCCGTGGGTCACGGAGCTTCAGGCCCGGTCACATGTGCGTGCGACCCACAGCTGGGTTTTTAAAGGCGACGTGCCCAGCTGTGCCATTCTGCCGACATACATAGTCGTTAGGGGGTCCTTAAGTGGTTAAATATTAAAATAGTTTTTTTCCTGTTTTTTGTTTTTGCACTACA
This sequence comes from Rana kukunoris, assembly GCA_029574335.1. Taxonomy (NCBI): domain Eukaryota; kingdom Metazoa; phylum Chordata; class Amphibia; order Anura; family Ranidae; genus Rana; species Rana kukunoris. The sequence continues at coordinate 85,064,693 of CM056054.1, read as the reverse complement.
AATAAGATGTGTGCATAGGAATTTATTCATATTTTTTAAAAACTATAGTCCGGCCCCCCAACAGTAAGGAACCATGAACCTGTTTAAAAGGTTTGAGGATCCCTGCTTTAGAGTAAAATAAATATCCCCACGACACTAAATAGATACTGACTAAACTGCTGCAAGCACTGTAGTAGTGAGTAGTAGTGATGCTGCTGTATAAATCTAAACATAAATAACCATAATGAAATGAACTGAAATCCATGCACAATAAAGTGACAGTGTGCTACATGTTAAACAACCATAGCTGTGCTAATAACAAATAAAAGTGACAGTGTGCAAATAAGTGCCACATCCCTCAAGGCAATACTCTAAAAAGGAAAAAAATAAATAAAAATTAAAAAACGATAGAGATAGATACAAAAGAGATATAGATAGAAAATATATATTCTATCTTCTTTATAATTAATAAAATGGAATAAAAAATAAAAAAATCTGCAAAAATGTCCTTTTCTTCTTTGTGGTAAATAAAAAACAGTGTGCAAAATACACGATTTTATTTTTTGTGCAGAGTGTACCTATTTTAAGGTGCAAAAGGGACTTATCTTATCCTTTAAATGCCACCATAGCAATAGATATACTTTTATGGATTACACTTGACAGGTTTTGATGATGGTGGTGTAATTAAGCTTTTCATCATGTATATAATTGGCTGACATTGAAGGATATGTGTAGCTTTAATACGTTACTAAATTACACCACTCCCCCCCCCCCCCCCCCCCCCAAAACAATTTTCAAATCTGCAACTACAGAACATCAACATTGGAAAACACAGGCTCCTCTTACTCCCTATGAGCATGTTTCTCCAGTAATAAAAAAGGTACACTCTTTACCTTACAAATTCCTACATGAGGATGACATTTCTGAGCACCCAGCCTATTTTTTGCACTGAGAAAAAGATCCAAGAATTTTCCTGGAACCACAACAATGGACTTAAATATGTGACACACTGAACTTTTCCTTTCTGGAACAAAATATACACACTTGACACCATAGTGTAAGAAATTGCCAAGAACCAAAAACACCGGATATATTACTATTTCAATGTTGGCTCTCGTCCAGGGCTGCTACACAATGCCACCATGTTCAGACCAGGTAATCTTGAAACAACAAAACAAAAGCATGCAGAGGCCTAGTGCATTACCAATATCATTTTATTTAGAAGTTTAAACCAAACAAGTGCACTCTCACAATAGCCAAAGACAAGAGTTACAAACTACTTTATTTTGATGTATATCCATCAGAAATGAAGGTGAGCAAGTAATTTTGCCTATTCAATATATCCTCCCTTTGCTGGCGGTACATGCATTTCTGTTCTGGGAAGGTGCAATATCATTATGAGCTTTTTGCTGCCGTTCTTACTAGACTTTTCAGCAGCACGTAACATGCATTATTGCATGATAAGGCCCACCTTGCGATCTGAGTTTACGTACACGTTTGATGTCTTCTATCTATTAGGTACTATTACACCCAAACAGCTTGTCAGCCAACGCAACTGAGTTCCACTTACAAGTCTTCGATAAATAGTGATCTGTTACATTACATTTGTCTTTTGTTACGCTACCTATCCTTTATGAAATGATCAGATGTCTGTGTGTTTAAAGCGAAGAACCCACTTAAAAAAATAAAATTAAAAGCCAGCAGCTACAAATACAGCAGCTGCTGAATTTTAATATAAGGACACTCACTTGTCCATGGTGCCCACAATGTCGGCAGTCGAGGCCGAGCAATCGCTTGGCTCTCGGCTGCCCCCGCTTCCAACCTCGGTGAGGGAATCAGGAAATGAAGCGCTGCGGCATCACTTCCCGGTTCCGTACTGCACATGCGCGAGTCTGGCTGCGCTTCTTCACTGGTCCCCACTGTGTTCTGGGAGCTGTTTGTCTCCCAGAAGACAGCTGGGTTGCAGAGTAGGCGCCGGAAGTGGCATAGATCACCAGGGTGGATCTATGCCAGGAAGTGGAAGCAAATACCTTTTTAGGGTTCCAAAAAGTGGAAATTCCAATTTTGGGTGGAACTCCACTTTAAAAAAGGGCACATACTTGGTAATTTAGTTTTTCTATGTTTACTAAATAAACGTTTAGCAACTGAAAATAAAAATCTGTTAAACATATCAAATTTAACACTTACCTCGTTGTAGAAGAAGTGGACAGTGTGACTGTTCAGCTTCACAGAAAGGGTTTTCAGGAAGCAAATATAGTAACCCATAATTTCCTCATCAGAGAAGTCAAATTTGTGGACAATAATAGAATTCACATGATTATTGGACAGCAAGTAATCTGTTAGAAGAAAGGACATTTTAACTTTTCATCTGTTTTTTGGCATCACAAAGTGGTTTTAGTCCCATGCAGGGGGACAGCAATTTAAAGCTACAAAAACCTATTCTGCAAAAAAAAAAACATTTCTACATACTGTGAAATCTGTAAAATCTATTTCTTGGAGTACATCACAGGACACCGAGCAGGCTATAACCAGGACTATGTGGGTTATAGGCCATCTATAGGTGAATGGATACTGGCAGATCAATACATATCCTCCCCCTTGATGGGCAGTATTCTTTCCTGTGGAAACAAGTCCCCTGAACTGTAGTCCCCTCCCAAAATAGTCCCCCAACCGAGAGGCTGGCATTGGTGGTTACCATCTTCCATATCACCATAGCAAGCTTTCCCCCCTCTCCAGGTTGTGAAAATTAACCCCCAATTCAAACTCTGCAATACCTCGGGGACAGAGAATGATTGAACCTTCATGCTCCAGACAGGGACAATGCTTTTCTACAAAAGACCTGAAGAGGAACTGTATGTAGAAAAATGCTTTAAAGTAGATACAATATCATCAGTAACCTTATGCAGAGATGTAGGAAGGATACCTTTTGCTTCTTATATTTCACTTTAAGCCTGGAACCAACTGCTGCCCGAGCAAAAGATCGTTGAGGTGTTCTGAGATTGTCACCTACACCTACTGAGTCCTCAGTAAGCCCAGCACCGTGGCTAGCAACTCTGTGAACCCCGATAGGCCACTACCGATTGCACAGATCCTATCCCACCCAAAATAAGATGTTTAAAAACTTTAGTGCCTTGAGAACTAAGACAGCCCTCACGTTGGCCTTTGGTTTTGGGCCCGCAAACGTGTTGAGTGCCTTACCATAATGAGCCTATAACTTCTGCTTTGAGAAAAAAATGCAAAGGAAAAACCTGATATTCTGCAGTGAACCAGAGGGCCTCAAAGAGACTTATTTCACCTCTAAGGTTTCTGCCGGAGTCAACCTAAAGACAGAGCAAACCACCCCAGAGACTACCTTAGAATCCTCTGGCCTGGCAAAACACAGCAGCTTTAGAATCTGGAGGGGAAAAGCTTACAGCACCTGGTCTTCCCAGGCAGTTTCCCATACAAGTACTAACCATGCCCAACCCTGCATAGCCGATGAAATCAGGTGCGGTCAGGGTGATGTGGCCGCAGTCCATTGCAGCTGCCAATGCCGCCAGCAGGAATAGCTACCATGCCATACAAATGCTTGGCCCAGATCCCACCCCTCCAGATCCCCCCAAAGGATGCAGGCCCATGTTGTTCTACAACTATGCAATCACATAGTTATGCCGTTATGTAGGTACCCAGGTTTGCATTTTTGCAGTTCATACACGTATGCAGTTTATACAAGTATGCAATTTATATAGGTATATATGCAAGTATTGCAGTTAAACACAAGCAAGCATGTACATATTGCAGTTCAATGCAAGTAAGCATGTACGCAAGTGCTATGACTAAGCATCGGTTGTCGATGTGAAACGCGTCAGCTTTTGTTACCCCACTGTTTGCTGTTTTTGCTGTTTTATTTTTTTGACTGGAATAAACAGGCACTATTTTTAAGTCTTTTCATCCATTGGAGTGCGGCTGTCCATTTTTCTTTCCTTATATTGCATGTACGCAAGCAGTTCAAAGCAATTGAGCTTCAGTGCAACCTAAATGTAAGCTCCTGCAAATCAAATGCGCGCTACTCTGGAGACTCCTTTAAGTGCATCGAAACCTGTGCAAGGGTGTATAGACAGTTGTACAAGCCCCATTGATTAGGCAGCAAGTATACAAATTATGCACTAATGCAGTATATAATCATGTTCTGTCTGGTCACACAGCTCCCCCATAGGTAGTGCTCACAGCTTATTATTCAGCCATAGATTGCTCCGTGTCCGATATCTTACAGGAACTGTGCTGATCCTGCAGCCCACATGTGACCAAACCACACACTGTCCTCGGGGACCAGTTAGTGTTTTTTTTCCCCCCTTCAAGAAATACTGACGGTACCCCCTCTCTGGTAAACAACTTTGTTGATCATTGTAATGCCAATTAGGACTTTCCTTCTCTTTTGTGTGGAATCAGGATAGTCTGGCCTTTCTAGACCTAGAACTTCGTCACAAACAGAATATATTTGCCTGCAACTACCCCAAACCCACTGCTGGCAACTCTTAGCTGCACTATGACAGTTGCCACCACCCCCTATGGATAAAAAACATACCAAAAGGCCAATTTTGCAGACTACGTCAAAACTGTACTAGAGACAGGGATATCTCTCAAAGTGCACATTTAAAATAGAAAAGCTCACACCATCTTTCTCCCAGGTAAAAAAAAAAACAAAGCTTGGTAAATCACCTGAAAAACTTGCTGTGCGATTCATTACCGGTTTCCATGGACAATACAAAAAAATGGAACACATCCTCACTAAACATCCTTAAACAAGACCCTCATTTGGTCACACTACCCTGTGTGACAAACCCAAGGTCATGTATAGAAGGGCACCCACTCTTAAAAATAAGATAGAGCCCAGCAGGCTAAAAAGTCTCAAATCATCTAGCACTACCTGTCTGATCCCACTTAAGGGGATGTACAGGTGCAATAAACCCCGGTGTAAAACTTGCTCCTTTGTCACCCATTCCCAAAAAGATTTTACTCAGAGAGAAAACATACCAACTGGACAATTTCTATAACAGTTCTAGTGACTATGTTGTTTATTGCCTCACATGTCCCTGCAAATTACTGCATGTCGGCCGCACAATCAACCCTGTGACACAGCAGTTTGGTGCACACCAACGTTTTGTCGAGGTTGGGTGTGATGAACACAGTGTGCCATGTCACTTTCTTGAGCACCACGACCAGTCAACGGAGGTCCTGCGGGTGTGGGTCATTGAATCCATACCTAAAGGCCTCTCCGAGGCTGAGCGGTTCTCAAGACTGTGCGAGCGCGAGACCTTCTGGATCTTCACTGTCTTGCACCTCTCGGCCTTAATGAGGAGTTGGACATCAACACCATCCTCTAAATGTCACATTTTTGGGGGGCGTGGCCAGCGCGGTATTTGTGAGCGGACGCTTTAGCACAGAGCTCCCGCATATTAGCCTGCTTTGATCTTGTTTCCAGCGGCATGACCCGGTTTGTTTTACCCCAGGAGCTGCAGGACCACCCGCGGTACATCCCGTTCATTTCAGCGGCGGAGTACATGCTATGATGACCCGGGGGAAACAAAGGTGACAGCCTGGGCCACGAGGCCCAATATGGCGGCCCTGCGTCCTCAGCACAGAAGACCAGTGGGAGTGATAAAGCCAAGGAGGGGGTGAGTAATGTGAGCAAAGACCCCAAGGACAAGACTGGAGACCCCCACCTAAAGACATGCGCTACTATGCGCTGAAGTTCACAGAAAAAAAACAGACCGCCCGGACCAGCCTGCTCTGAATGCTGACACAGGACGTAGTGATACAGACCTGGATGACACGCTGCAGGGACAGGGAGCGGCGGCAATGCTGAAGCAGGCGGATGGATCTGCAGGGGAGCTGGATGAGGCAGAGGACCCCGGAGCAGAGGAGGGTGAGCAACCATCCTTAGCAGCTATCCTTAGGGGCTGTTAACAAGTGCACAGCCTCGGTTAATGGGCTGCAAGCCCGCATTGGGGGGGTTAGAAGAGTTCAGCTTGGTCAGACAGGACCTGCAGAAGACAAGATAACGCACGACAGCTGCTGAGAGTAGAATCAGTGATCTGGAGGACAAGCTGCCTGCCATGATTAGAGAAACACAGGCCACTACTCATCTTGCTAAAGCCACTGACATGCGCGCTGAAGAATTTGAGAACAGACTGAGAAGCAATAATGTCCGCATTATCGGTCTGCCCTCAAAGGTAGAGGGCTGGGATCCCACCCAATTTATGGAGCAATGGCTGCTGGATGTCTTTGGCAAGGAGGCATTCTCACATCTATATGCAGTGAAACGAGCCTACAGAGTCCCTACCAGACCACTGTCGCCGGGCCACCCTCCACGCCCGATATTGGCGAGGGTATTGAACCATCGTGACAGAGAAATCATTCTTCGCCTGTCCACAGAACGCAGGAACGTCCAGTTTAATGGAACCAGAGTCTCCTTTTATCCAGATTTCTTTCTCGGCGGAGGTACAGAGGAGCAGAGCACGGTTTTCTGAAGTTAAAAAGCGCCTGCAAAGACTGCAGGCCACATACGCCATGCTATACCGTGCAAAGCTTAGGATCACTTCTGGGGGGCGAACCCATTTTTTTGAGAATGCTACAGCGGCGGAGTGGTTGGATGCCAATGAGAATGCTCTCAGGCAGGCTCAGAGGCCTACGTCAGCGGAGGACTGAGTACACCGTCTTCGGAGCAATTTCTGATTGGCACTCTTGGATTACTTAACCCTTTTTTTTTTCTCTTTCTCCGGATGTATGTGCAGCTGGAAACATACATTGATTTACTGTTCACCTGAATGAGAGATCGGAACCATGTTTCTATATGGAATTCCCTATAGTGTTACTAACTGGTGTCCTATTTGCTGCGGTTGGCAGTCACATGGGTAGTATTGAGGACACGTTGTCCTTGCTTTTTTCTCAGGATTTACGTTTTCCTTGGCCCTCTTAAGCAGTTCTATTTACCTGCTATGCCGCACTGCAACAGTTTGGAGCACCGTTGTGCTCATTGAGCCTGTATTTTTGGTTTTATTTTTTCAGAGCATCGAATAACTTTCCTTCTACATACTTGATAGCCACTTCTCACATCGAGCTGCGGTCCGGGATGTTAATGGACTACTGGCATATGACTGTACTACGTCTGCCTGGGGCGCCAGGAGATGGAGGTGCTTTATGTTGTTACCCTGCACTGTACCTGAAAATATTGCCACAATAACCATGAAAACCGTTCTCTCCTGGAATGTTAGGGGACTTAATGATCCTTTGAAACGGACCATGGTGTCTACTTTACTTCGCAAATACTTGTCAGCCATCTGTGCCCTGCAGGAGAGACATTTGGTTCCTGACTCGGTCTCTTGTCTGGGATTTAGGTGGGTGGGAAGGGCGTACCACTCCACTCACACCTCTTTCTCTGGGGGTGCGAGTGTCTTGGTGCATAATTATTTAGATGAGGAATTTGATTCGGTAATAGATGCTGAGGGGAGGTATGTGTTTCTATTATGTTGGCTATGCTCCCTTAATGTATTCTTGCCTTTGTCTATGTTCCACCGCCTTATGATAATCTAACGCTTAGAGCACTGGTAGACTTCCAAATCAAACACTCTGAGGTGCCATTGTATGTCCTAGGGGACTTTAATTCCGATTTTAGATAAACATCCCACGGCTAGGCAGGGAACCAAACGCACTGCCCTTAAAAAATTTATCGATGAGGTGGGTTGGAGGGATCCGTGGAGAGCTAAATACCCGGATCAGAAGCAGTTCTGTTTCTCAAAGAGCCACTCTGCTTTATCACGTATAGGCCTGTGTTTGTGCTCCTTTGCATCAGAACGTTGTGCGTTAGAGATTACATATGCACCCCGTAGTGTGTCAGATTAATCCCCACTGGTGGTACAGTTGGAGGTTCGTTTGCCGTCAACTTTGGCCCGGGCCCCTTGGAAGTTAAATGCTTTCTGGCTCCGTCTCCTCCCCTCCCATGAACGAGTGGAGACGCAGATTGTAGATTTCTGGCAGATTCATGCGGGGGAGACGGACACCAGTATAGCCTGGGAGGCCTTTAATGCGATGCTTAGGGGAGTCTTCATTAGGGAGATTCAGGAAATTAAAACGTGACTCTGATGCGCGGAGGGAGGAGGTGGAGCGGATGGCAGGAGACTCAAACTATTTTTGTGGCAGACCCCACAGACAGTAAGAGAGCCGTGGTTGGCTGCTCAGGCGTCCCTGCTTCACGTGACTGCCTCTACGGTGGAGAAGGAGCGATTCTTTAACAAATCAGCCTTTTACGAGAAAGGTGAGAACACAGGTCGCCTCTTATGCCAAAATTGCACACGCCCACCAAGTGTCCCCTTCTATTGGGGCACTCCGCACTGACACTGGGCGAGTAACTAACTTCCCTTCTCAGATAATGTCCACCTTGGTCGGTTATTATTCAACACTGTATGAATCAAAATGAACCTACACAACAGATTCTCTACACCACTATCTTAATACTGTGCAGCTTCCCCAGATGTCATCCGCTTCTAGGAAGCAATTGGATGCCCCTTTGACGTTAAAGGAATTGCGGCTGGCTGGCGCAATTTTGTTGGTCATTTCCATCACCGCTTCCCAGTAGTGTACCACCTCCGGGCATCGCCAAAAGATGTGGGCAAAATCCCCGGGGGAGGCACCGCACCTCCAACACTCTTGGGAGTGCGTGGGGTTCATCCTATGTAGCCTGTATGGGGTGAAGTATGCCCTATGTACAATTTTAAATTGAACCAGCCTATCTTGGATGGATACCAGAGTAGTAAAGGGGAGGTCCCATATCTCGTCCCAATCGTCCGTGTCTAGAGTAGGAATGTCATTCTGCCACTTGAACCGTAGCCCGTCAAGGGGAGGGAGGAAGGGACACAAGTAGTAAGTAGGCGTAGAGACGCGAGGTAGGTTTCACATCACAGTCAAATCTAAATGTCCTCTCCAACTCCGATTGAGCCACGACGCAGGACGAGAGCGGAAACTGGGCTGAGAATGCATGCGACAGCTGAAGGTATCTGAAAAGGTAGTATGAAGGTATATTGAACTCAGACGACAACTCAGCGAAGGGCTTAAGCACATTCTGTGAGGTGATATGGGAGATTAGTTTAATGCCATATCTCGACCACGCAGAAGGGTCTAATAGTCGATAGAAATGGGCTAGGTTTGGGTTTATCCAAATCGGGGCGTTAGGTGAGGTTTCAGTGGGTTTGCATTTTTCAATGGCGAGGCCGGTACGTCACGCCCGCAGGGTGGCAAGCATGGAGGGGGTCAGAGGGTACGGCGCGCGGGGGCCCCCGAATAACAAAAGTTGGAGGGCCTCCAGCGAGCCAACCACCGAGGCCTCAAGGGCGGTGGAGGCGTTCGTACCATCCGGCCTCAACCACCAAGCCGCCGTCACTAATTGGGTAGCAAGGTAATACCTGTAGCAGTCTGGGAACGCCATCCCACCCTGCGTCCGCGGCCTCATTAACATAGTGAGTTTGTATCTAGGCGGGGAGGGGCCCCAAATAAAAGGAGGAAAAAAATTTGGTTTAATTTATTGAAAAAGGACCTGGGCACCCACTGCGGGGAGTGGCGAAAAAGGTAAATAAGCTTGGGGATAATTTTCATTTTGAGAAGATTCACTCTCCCCCAGACCGACAGAGGGAGGTTGCTCCATGATTTAAACTTGGATTGCGCCTCCACCAGGACCGGAGAGAGATTAAGTGGGATGAATTCAGAGGCCAAAGGCGATACATATACACCCAGGTATTTGAAAGTATCAACCCAACACAGGAGGTTATCGGGGGGGGGGGGGGGCAAGGTGAGCCTGGCCGCCTGATCTATGGGGAACAAAAGAGATTTGGACCAGTTCACCCTGAGTCCGGTGACCAGGGCAAACGCGTCTAAAACAGTCAGCGCGCCCTGCAGCGAGGGACCCGCATCATTCAGAAAAAGCAACATATCGTCAGCATATAAGGCCACCCTCTCCTCCAGCAGACCCACTCGGAGACCCTTGATATGTGGCGATGTGCGGAGAGCCTCCACCACTGGTTCAATGGCAAGAGCAAATAAGGCCGGAGAGAGAGGGCAACCCTGTCTGGTGCCGCAAGAGAGCCGAAAGGGGACAGATAAGCCACCACACAGACGCACCGACAAGGTGGGGGCCTTGTAGATCACCTTAAGCCACCCTATGAAGAGCAGGGGAAACCCCATCCTGCGCAAAGTTTCCCACAGAAAGGGCCACTCGACCGTGTTGAAAGCCTTTGACATCCAACGAGGCCACAGTCCTCGTCCCTGTATTAATGTGTTGGGCGTGGATATTGGTAAAGAGCCTCCTAAGGTTAACATCCGTTGACCTCCCGGGCATGAAACCGGTCTGGTCAGAATCTATTACCGTGGGCAGCATGGGATATAGCTGGAGGGCTAGTAGCTTGGTAAGGATTTTGAAGTCCGTGTTCAGCAGTGCAATCGGACGGTAAGAGGCGCATGAGGTGGGGTCCTTTGGGGGTTTATATATCAAAGTCAGGTGGGCGTGGTACATGGAAATGGGGAGGCTGCCCTCAGATAAGCACGTGGTATATAGCTGTGCCAGCAGGGGGGCCAAAAGGCCCACATGGGCTCTATAGAAGTCTAGTGGGAGCCCATCTGGTCCAGGCGCTCTGCCCAGTGGAAAGGACTGAATAGCCCTCTGAACCTCCCTCAAGTGCAGTAAATGGTTGTACTAGGGTCTCCCTCTCCTGGTCAGAAAGCCAGCCCAGCGCTAATGGATCAAGTAACTCATTGAGCATCTCCGGTCGAAAGTCAGAAGGTAGTCCAGAAGAGTACAGGGTCTCGTAGAAGTCATTGAAAGTCTGTAGAATGTCTCGAGGGGAGGACACCGACCCCCCGTCCCCTGGGACCTGGAGTAGAGATATTGTTGTGAGGGGTTGGTCGTGTTGGGCCATCATGGCCAATAAACGGCCATTCCGGTCGCCTTGCTCAAAGGAGGGAGATCAGTGAAGAAGCGCGTACGATCCCCATCTATCACCCTCAACAGAAAGGCAGATACAGAAGGCTGAACTTGAGGCCCTGATCACGCAGGCACCTCCTCACCTCCGTAAAGGACCGTCTTTGGCGTTGTACCTCAGGAGAGTAGTCTGGGAACAGCATAATCCTGGCGCCCTCGTATGTTAAATCCCTCTTCTCTCTGGCAGCCATCAGGATCCGGTCCCTGTAATTCAGCAGGCGTAACAGAAAAGGCCTCGGTGGGGCACCCGGAATCGGAGGCTTGGGAGGGACCCTGTGGGCCCGCTCGACCACGAACGTAGGCGGCATTGCAGGCAGACCTAGGAGGGAGATCAGGAAGGCCTCTGTAAATTCCGCAGGCCTGGGACCTTCCGCCCTCTCAGGGAGGCCCAGGACCCTGATATTGTTCCTCCTGAGCCTGTTTTCGGTGTAAATTGGACTTCTCCTGTAGGGCTCTGACCTGAAGTTGCAGAGCATGTAGATCCCTGGAGTCAGCTCTGGTGGAGTCCTCCAGCTGCGAGATACGGCCTTCCGCCTCAGCGAACCGGGCCCTAAATTTGTCCATGTCATGTCTAATCAGGCTCACGTCCGCCGCGAGGTGATCTATCTTCACCATGACGGAATCCCGGCCTTCCTTAATACCCGCCAGGAGCCCTGCATGTGAGGCGGCCGATGGATTAAGGAGAGGTGGAAAGTCAACCGACATCTCGAGTGAAGGGAGCCTCGTGGGGAAGATGGCCGCCACGGCCCGGGCACCGGCGAAGAACGGAGCTTACCCGGCGACAGCGGAGGGGGCTTAGGGGTACCGGGAGCCTTCTTCCGCCCCAGGGTGCCTGACAGAAGGTCGCTGGAAGGTGGAATCCGCACTGAAGACAGGATCAAGGTAGGAGCGGAGCTCAGCTAGCACACGTCTGTTCCCTTTCACATCCCGGCCACGCCCCCAAGCTCTTTTAGATATTTAGGCATACAGATGACCCCCTGACCATTAGAATATATTGGACTCAACCTGACACCTATGCTAAATCGCTGTCGAGATAGGGTTAAAGTTTGGAGTAGGCTTAAGATATCCCTTGCGGGCCGCATGAACCTTCTCAAGAGGATTATGATGCTGCTAAAGTACATACTTTACAAACACCCCAATTTCCAATCATAAACTCCATTTTCAGGTCGCTCCTCTGGCAGTCGAAGCTGGCCAGACTCAAACTGGAACAGCTGCAGCACCCAAAAGACGCCCAAATCCAACAGGCTGTTCCCGACTTATGCACTGATGCAAAAGATTTGGAACAAAGTAAGGGCGATGCAGGGGGTTATGGGCTTTAATAAATTTGGCATATCACATCTGACTCTAGGCTCCCGGCTACAATGTACTTTTATTACGTGCAACTTCGGCATGCGGTCAGGGCTCAGGGATATGGGGGACCAGTGGTCCTTAGATCCCACTTCCATTTTTAATTACATGTTAGATGGTTACTACATACAAAGATTTCCTGTAGCTATGCCATGCTCCTCAGCCTTTTCCATGGGGACTCCCCTCTTAAGGTGGTGTCGCAGTGGGAAGAGGCCATGCAGGTCGTCCCCCTATGTTCCCTGAATGTGGCCCAGCGTGTGTCACAGCTATATATTCTCTTGCGGGCTCATTACACACCAGCAAGGTTGGCTCGTATGGGGGTGAGGTCAGGTGCAGAATGTACTAGGTGCAGCAGGGATCATGAAGATTTGATTCATCTCATATGGATGTGCCCAAAGCTCCACCTGTATTTGTCACAAGTCCTGGATACCCTTGATAGGGTCTTTCAGATAAAAAATTGTGGTAGACCAAGTATTGTTTGCTGGGCATATTACATGCACGCCCAATGGAGGACGCCCACAGGTGGGCGGTGGCAAGGGCTTTCTTTCAAGCTAGGAAGGTAATCCTGAGGCACTGGAAGTCTACGGAACCACCCCGCATTGAAGGAGTGGCTTGCCCATATGGGTGACACTATCGGTTTAGAAAAACTGATTTATCAACATAGGGGTAAAAGTGGTAAATTTGATAAGCTGTGGGGCCCAAGGCTAAGTGTTCCTGGACTTGCCCCATTGGATCTGGTATATAACCGACTGTTTTCCTAGAGTATATGTGATTTCTCCAATTTCTTAGGGGGGGGGGGGGGGGAGAAATGTTCCTTTCATCTGCAGTAAAGAGTGGTAGCCATCATTATTGTTGATTGTGTGTAATACGCTACTGCCACCTGTGTGTCGGTACTGATTGCTCTTTTGTATTTGTTTTGCTCTGAACCATGTCTGTACAAATACCTTTTGTGCTCAATAAATACGTTTTGCGTGATAAAAAAAAAAGTACAATTATGTTCACCACAACCCCCCCCCCCCCCCACATATGCGCACGTGTACGTGTGTGTACACGTGTGTTTGTGTACATATACATATGTGTATATTTGTGTAGGATTCATTACCTATAGTTTATTTCTTCTCATGTAAACACACGCACATATTGTCCTCCGATTTTCTACCAATATCATCTAATATACATACTTATCAATACCGTTTTTAACCACTTAACGACCGCCGCACACCTATTTACGTCCACAAAAGGGCACGTACAGGCAGATGGGCGTATATATACACGTCCCTGCCTTCTAGCGGGTCAGGGTTCCGATCGGGACCCCCTCCACTGCGTGCGGCGGTCGGCTTACTTGCGGGAGCGATCCGTCTTGAGGGGGCGGCGGTTCGATTCTGTCCGTCCCCTCGTTATTGCTCCCAGCCAATCCCGTGCGCCGCCACCGTGTCACTTTCTCTGCCTGTAAAATATAATGCAGCTCTCATCTCGGCAGTATTTTAAAACCGCCAAGATGAGAGAAGCGTCACAGTAAGTCTGCACCAACACTACACTGACACCACACACATAGGCACATTTAACCCCTTGCGATCACCCCACCCCCCTGTCACACTGTCACTGAATGCAGTGATCATATATGTACTGATCACTGTATTTAGTGTCAGTGTGACAGTTAGTGTGACAGGCAGTTAGTGTTAGGTTCAGGGTAGCCCTGTACCCCCCTAATAAAGTTTTAACCCCTTGATCACCGCCCTAGTTAACCCTTTCACTCCCTATTGCCAGTGTCACTAAGCGATCATTTTTCTGATCGCTGTATTAGTGTCACTGTTGCTGCTAGGTAGCTAATTTTTTTTATTGCGATTTTTTTTTACTAAAGACATGTGGTTGAATAAATTTGTGCCTAAATGTTTGACTAAAATTTTTTTGTTTATAGCGCAAAAAATAAAATCGCAGAGGTGATCAAATACCACCAAAAGAAAGCTCTATTTGTGGGGAAAAAAAAGGACGCAAATTTTGTTTGGGAGCCACGTCGCACGACCGCGCAATTGTCTGTAAAAGCGACGCAGGGCCGAATTGTAAAAACGCCTCTGGGCATTTAGCAGCATATTGGTCCGGGGCTTAAGTGGTTAATTGTATTCCTGTTCGTATATATATATATATATATATATATATTCATTTTTATTCTCATTAATTTTAATCTTATTATTATAATTTTTTCATTTCATCTTATTTCACTTATGCAGGCGTTTCCTTTATCATGCGTGCACCTGGAACTGCTACCCTAGGCCATGTTGCCTTGGAGGGCTCACTGGTGTCTAATGCATATTTTGCAAGCACTGTCTTTATTAATTTCACATTATTGATTTTTATATATGCGCATATATGGGCACAATATAGGTGTGAATATTTGTATAAACATGTTTCAATTGGTTATTGTCAATTAGCCCACGATCATTGCTCTGCCCCTTTTAACACTTGTAGCTTTATTATTATTGTGCCCCGTTCGTTTTCTCTGTAATCCCATTGGTTGGCATCTCACCACATGACAACCATTTATACCCGCCTCTCTCCCTGTTTACACTTGAAAAAAAGAGCGCGCAGGTCTGCTCCCTGACTCGCGCACACACTGAAACGCGTCTTGGTCCTCCTCGGCCCCGTCCAAATGATGTCACACGCCAGCAAACGTGACTCCAGCCTAGCAGCATCCCACCATCACGGACACAGTCGGCTCCCCCCCGGCTCCGAGCGGCTGCATTTACCTGGCTCAGATGCTTAACTGGTCGTCAGCTAAGACCTACACCAGCTTCCCGGACTTCACCATTGTTTTATATGATGCAAGTGCTGGATACTTTTATTTAAAAAAATTAAATGCATAATACTCAGAGGCGCTTTTCTTTCTTGTTTTATGTCTAAGAAATACTGCAAATGCAAACTTTCCATTCCAACTGCAGGACTATGAATCATAACAGGAGTCCAGCCCTTACCCATCAGGGTGGGCTATGTCATAAAATACCTTGAAGGACTCTGGACCCCATGACATTACGTCTGGAGTCCACTCCCCTGGACCAGTATAGTACCCTTCTGAAAAGCACCTTGGTCAGTACAAACACTGCACAGGGTTCCATTACGCAGAGTTTTGGCTGACAGCTTTTCAAATGGATCCAACTGAAGTCCACGATTCTCAGCAGAACTGTTCCAGACCTCCAAGTATGCGCCAAGAGCACATCAGTGACCATCACCTTACAGACACTGTAAAAAAAACTTAAGTACTTTCTGTGTAGAACGGTTGTCAGAATGTTTATACTGAAATAAAACCGTATTTTATTTATGAAATTATGTAAACCTTAGTTTTGGGAGATTTACAATTTTCACCAATACCAACAAGAAAAAGGGATTTTTAAATACAGCTTACCTGTAAAATCCTTTTCTTGGAGTATATCACGGGACACAGAGCGGCATATTCATTACTATATGGGTTATATGGAGTACCTTCAGGTGTGGACACTGGCAATCTCAAACAGGAAGTCCCCTCCCTATATAACCCCCTCCCCTAGAGGGAGTCCCTCAGTTTTGTAGCAAGCAGTATGCCTCCCAAAAATGTTCCCCAAAAGAGGGGTGGGAGCTCTGTGTCCCGTGATGTACTCCAAGAAAAGGATTTTACAGGTAAGCTGTATTTAAAAATCCCTTTTTCTTTCTCGTACATCACGGGACACAGAGCGGCATATTCATTACTATATGGGATGTCCGAAAGCAATGCTTCAATGAGGGGAGGGAGACATCTTCTCAAACGAGATTTAATTTAGAGGTATACTCAAATAATAATAATAATTCCAACTTAGTCAAGAAAAAACTTTTTTTTTTTTTTTTCTTTTTTACAACCAAGGGTGTCCCTGATCCCGAGGATCTTAAACTGCAGCCTGTAGTACTGCCTGTCCAAAGGCAGAATCTGCATTCCTTCTCACGTCTAGTTGATAAAACTTTGTAAACGTGTGGACTGATGACCACGTCGCCGCCTTGCATATCTGAGCCATAGAGATCTGATGGTGTGCTGCCCAGGAGGCGCCCATGGCCCTGGTAGAATGGGCCTTTACCGACAAAGGAGGAGGCAACCTCTTCAAACCGTAGGCCTGAATGATTAATTGTCTAATCCATCTCGAGATGGTGGATTTTGCAGCTGCCTGCCCCTTCTTGGGGCCATCTGGTAGAACGAACAACACATCTGTTTTCCGGATCTTTTCTGTAGCTTTAAGATAGGCCTTCATGGCCCGGACAATATCCAAGGTATGCAGCAACCCCTCCTTTCTAGATGTGGGTTTCGGAAAGAAGGATGGAAGTACCAAATCCTGGTTCAAGTGAAAATTGGATATAACCTTTGGTAGAAAGGAAGGATGGGGCCGGAGAACTGCCCTGTCCTTATGTAGAACGAGATATGGTTCCTTACACAATAAGGCTGCCAACTCTGACACTCTCCTGGCCGAAACTATGGCGACCAAGAATACCAACTTTGTCAGTAAAACTAAAGGAATCTCAGCCAACGGCTCAAAGGGTTGTTTCTGTAGAGTGGACAGGACAAGATTTAAGTCCCATGGACAAATTGGTGACTTGACAGGAGGATTAATACGCAAGACCCCCTGTATGAAGGTCTTTACCAGCGAGTGGGTGGCCAGCGGCCTCTGAAACCACACTGACAGAGCTGAAATCTGTCCCTTGATTGTGCTTAATGCCAGGCCTTTATCCACTCCTAGCTGGAGAAAACTTAACACCCTATCAATGGTATATTTGCGGGAATTCCATCTTTTGGATTCACACCAGCCTACGTAGTTCCTCCACACCCTGTAATAAATCACCCTGGAGGCCGGCTTTCTAGCCCTAATCAGGGTAGGAATTACCTGCCTAGACAGACCTCTACCCCTGAGAATCAGGGATTCAGTCTCCAGGCCGTCAAATTTAGACGTTGTAATGTAGGGTGGAGGATCGGGCCTTGTGAGAGTAGGTCTGGTCGTAGAGGAAGAGTCCAAGGGTCTCCCACTGCCATCTTCAGGACTAG
Organism: Rana kukunoris; assembly: GCA_029574335.1. NCBI lineage: Eukaryota > Metazoa > Chordata > Amphibia > Anura > Ranidae > Rana > Rana kukunoris. Next base: position 85,047,330 of record CM056054.1, on the reverse strand, counting down.
CGAGTACCATGTCCTCCGGGGCCAAGCTGGAGCTACTAGAATGACTGGCTTGTGCTCCACTCTGATCCTGCGCAACAGGCGAGGAAGTAACTGTAGCGGAAGGGAATGCATATAGAAGTTTGAATTGATGCCAAGGGCAAACCAACGCATCGGTTCCGCAGGCCATAGGGTCCCTCGCTCGAGACACGAACCTGTCTAGTTTCTTGTTGAACCTGGATGCCATTATATCTACGTCTGGCATTCCCCACTTCTGGCAGATTGTCTGAAAGACCTGGGGATGCAGAGACCACTCCCCTGGCGACAGAATCTGGCGACTTAAGAAGTCTGCCTGCAGGTTGTCCACTCCGGGAATGAATATCGCCGAAATGCAGGGTACATGAACCTCTGCCCACTGAAAAATCAAGCTCACCTCCCTCTGAGCGGCCTGACTCCTGGTTCCCCCTTGGTGGTTTATGTATGCCACCGCTGTGGCATTGTCTGACTGGATTCTCACCGGGGACCCCTGTAATCTGGAGGTCCATGCCAGAAGGGCTAGGCGAGCAGCTCTGATCTCCAAGATATTGATGGGGAGCTGCCTCTCTGTTTTCACCCAAGTTCCCTGGCGAGAGAACCCCTCGAAGACCGCCCCCCAGCCTGCCAGGCTGGCGTCTGTGGTAACTACCTTCCAGACAACAGGGCTGAAGGATCTTCCCTTTAGAAGATTCTGAGGGTTCAACCACCAGGCCAGGCTTTGTCGGACCCTTGATGATAGCGTCAAAGGGGACTCTAAGGCATGTGCTCTCTTGCCCCAGGCTGCTAGAATGGCTGCCTGTAGGACGCGAGTGTGGATCTGAGCGTATGGTACTGCCTCGAACGTGGCCACTAGCTTGCCTAGTAATCGCATACACAGGCGAATAGTTGGTTTTTTCTTGCTTAGAACCAACCGAACCAACCCCTTGATAGCCTCGATCTTTACAAGGGGCAGGAACACCCTTTGCTGTTCTGTGTCTAACCTCATGCCGAGGTATTCCAACTGCTTTGTAGGCTGGAACGCTGACTTTTCCCGGTTTAGGACCCAGCCGAACCCTTCGAGGTACTGAACCGTGAGGTTTACTGCCTGTTGCAGACACGGCCGTGAGTGATCTATGATTAAAAGGTCGTCCAAGTATGCTAGGACTGTGACCCCTTGGATCCTTAGATTGGCCAGAACTGGGGCTAGGATCTTCGTGAATACCCGGGGGGCCGTGGCCAGCCCGAAGGGGAGCGCCCTGAATTGGAAGTGTCGATGCCCCACCGCGAAGCGTAAAAATCTTTGATGCGACTGAAAGATTGGTACATGAAGGTAAGCATCCTTTATGTCTATGGAAGCCAGAAAATCGTGCCTCTGGAGCGTGGCGACTGCTGACCGGATGGATTCCATCCGGAAGGAACGAACCCTTAGGTAACCGTTTAACCTCTTTAGGTCCAAGATTGGCCTGACATCGCCGTTGGGCTTTGGTATGACAAAGAGATTGGAATAGAAACCTAGCCCTTGCTCTTGGGCTGGCACCTCTATTATTACGTCCTGGCAAAGCAGGTGATCCAAAGCTGCCAGCATCGACCGCAAATCTCTTGGCAGAAAAATCCTGTCCGGCCGTACCCAATCCCGAAAGATCAATTCCTCCAAGAGAGGATGGACCGGAAAAACTGCGTTGCTTAAAGGAGCTTTCAAAGAGCCCAGAGAGGATACCGGAGGAACCTGAGGCTCTGGCAATGGTAAACTAAATGCCGAGCGGACCATGTCCGTCAAAGACTGCACCCACAGTCTCTCTGTCTGGGAGTCTGAAAATGGTTCCTCAGAGGTAGATCCCTCAATCCCTGAACCCTCTTGGTTCAGGTCTAGTTGATCCTCCTGCGATTCCAATTCCTCCGGAGAGAGAATTTCAGCATCTGAGGATACACCTCTTGGTGATGGGGATCTAACCCGTTTCTTGCCAGGAATAGCTCTAGCGATCAATGCTGCTATTCTCTCTTCTAGCCCCCCTAGGGATACAGCTAGCATCTCCTCTGTGATAAACACAGGGCTGGGCTGATCTGGGCCAGCCTCCGCACCAGACCCCCCTAATGGCTCATCCAAGGCGACCTTTATGGGAATAAGCTGCGGGGAAAGTATCGGCATATCATCAGAATCAGAGGGGGAACCCCTTTGTTTTTTGGTCTTTTTTGTACCCTTTGACCCCGAACCTTTGGAAGCCATAATACAAAATCGAGGGACTCCGCCAACAACAACAGACTGTAGTGGCCAGGAGTACAAAACTAGAGCTTAGGGGACAATAGCTCACTAATGCCCAAAAACTGATGGGGCCCCGTATGTTTTTTTTTTTTTTCTTTTTTTTTTTTTTTTTTAATATTGAAATGTGATACAATGACAGATGACAAATGACAAATGACAATACAGAGACAATGTAGGCAAAGACGTCACCATATAATATAGTCATATACAGTGGCGGCCCGTCCATAGGGGGCCCCCCGAAAAAAAAAATCTTTAAGTTTACTCTGCTAGGGCGCCGGCCCCAGTGCACTATGGGAGCGTCATGTCACTGCAATCCCGTGATTGCAGGCGAGACGGTACATTTGCAGGGTTTTGTGTTGATCCGAGGCGCAGAGCTAATAGCCCCAGCACTCTCATTGGTCAGACTTCTGCCTGTCTGTGTCTGACCATTAGCAATCCCCCCTGCAGCCGTTTTACTTTCACTTTCTGTTCTAGTGAAGTCGGGAAGACTAGCTGGAGGGACTATTTTTTTATTTCTGCTCCTATGTGGATTTACACTGGCTGCATTTGAAGAAGCAGTCCTCCATCCATCTCCATGTGACAGCCAGCAGTGCACACTGAAAACAGAGAAGGTACAGTACACGGAGGGTCAGGACTGGGAGAGGGGGAGGAAGCTATTGTCACTTATGACTCCTGCTTACAGCAACATCTTTCACCAACTTTAATCCCCCTCTCTCCTGTACTGCAAGTGTGTAGTTCTTCCCTGTCATGCTGATCCTCCCCCTCCTTCACTTTCTGCCGTTTTCTCTCCCTCACATATATCTTAACTGCTCTCATATCCTGCACCCTCTGTTTTAGATCTGACCATTCCAAATCACTGCCTGACACACCCTTTCTATTCCAGATTACTTTATATATTTTACCTGTTCAGCAGGGACTCATTCACACAGCTGGGAGGGGCAGTACAAGCAGGCAGTTGAGCTGAAATTTTACCACCCTTGACCATCCCACCTGAAAAGAGATGCAGCCACTCAGCGCTGTTCAATGGCAAAAAATGTAATGGCATTTCACCATGAACAGAGTGCACCACAACTACCCTGCAAGGAACATGGCTGGGGCATTGTGTGGCTGCGTTTGATGGGCCACCAGTGGCTGCGTTTGATGGGCCACAGTGACTTACCCTGCACGGTCCATAAGCTGTATTGTGCCCCTGGACGAGCCGCCCACCCTGCAATACAAGCCAGAGGCCGGCTCCATTCACGGTGGTCCGCCGCCATCTTGAGGCCTGTGCGGCCTGCAAAGCCTCAGAACACAACGGACTTGCGTGCGGCAGCCTCGGAACGGGCCTCTACCCTTCCCAGACCCATCCTCAGCTCCTCACCAGAATTCGAGGCTCCAGATCAGCCGACCACCCAGCGGTTTGAGCCGGGACCGGCTCCATTCCCGGAGGATCCGCCGCCATTTTGAGGCCTGTGAGGCCTCTGGAATCGCCGCGTTAAAGTGCCGCGATCGCACGCACAGCTGCCTTCCCGGCCCGAGAGGTCGCCAAGGAGGTCCCACAACCAGGGCACCCGGCAGAGGACATCGCTATACAGAGGTGAGCGGTGGCCATCTTTGGACACCCACCATCCCTCCAGTAGCCTTATCCCCCCTCCTTCCCAGGATCTGGCCCCACAGCTTGAAGGTAACCCCCCGTCTGCTAGTAGGGAGACCCGGGTAACAGCCCAGAGAGTCTCCCTGTCCAAAAAAAAAGAAAAACGCTCCTGTCTCCGCATCAGCGGCCATCTTGCTACTCCCAGGTGCTCGGCACACAGCCCGTCCACAGCATCGCGGCACTCTCTGTCCCCAAGACCGCTGACAGACAGGTCGTGGCCACAGCTCCAGCACAAGGTACGGTGGCCATCTTGCGACTCTTGGGCCTCTAAATTGGGGGCTTCTCTCCACGTTAAACTGACTGCCCTTAAACAACGGGTCTCGAAATCGGAGGTCACAGTCTCTGCAATGGCTACCACCCAAGAAGACCATTCAGCCTGTATATATAATATAGAAATGCTTCTACAGCCCACCTTTCCCGTTAACGACAACACCAGCTCCGAATAGAAGACAGTGAAAACCGAAGCTGCAGGAACAACATCCGGTTGCAGGTGTCCCAGAGGCAACCTCGGGTACTGATCTCAAACCCACTATCACCGCTATCCTCAATCAGGTCCTGGGCAAAGAAGTTACATCCCCCATCGAATTGGACAGAGCATAGAGTGGGGGGCGATCGCAGGGACCGCCCTCGGAATGTCCTTTGCCGGGTGCACTACTATACCCTGAAGGAAGAGCTCTTACGCAAGGCCTGGCGCCTAGGCCCGTTGGACTTCCACGGATCCTCCATTCACCTATACCCGAATCTCTCCCGTAACACGCTGTACATGTGACAAGTGGTCCGCCCACTGCATGAAGTGATTCGCCAAGTTGGTGCATCGTACACTTGGGGCCACCCCTTCAGCATTAAAGTGACCCGGGATGGTAACCAAATTTGTCATGTCAGATCCGGACCAACTTCCTGCCTTCTTCCTCTTCCTGGACCAGGACCCTGTCACCGTCCCGAACTAGTTGGACACTCCAGATGACTGTTAGCGGCTACCGGGCCCTCCTCTTCAGCTTCAAAAGTACCCACAGTCTTGATCGGCACCTTCCGGTACTAGAGAGCGGCGAGCCACGTCACCCGAAGACTGATCCAAGCTCTTTTAGATGAGACCTGCATTGGTTTTTCCCTTTTTTTCTCCTCTTCTGTGACTTTTTATGCACCAGGAGGTGGATTATCCAGGACTTCAGTCAGGTTTTTCTTAAATAGGTTTTCTTTGTCTTGTTTTATTTTTTCCTTTTTACTTGTGGTCCCCTCCCATGAACTCCTGATCACCGTGTCCTTTGAATACTATTAATGGTTTGACTGTCTTGCTTGGCTCGAGGATTCTCCCACTGCCCCCGGCTGGTGCAGTTGTGCTTGCTGGGGCTCTGAAGGGACAGATAGTAATGTTAATTTTGCCAGTTAGTCTATAGTGGGCCTGTTCCCCTGCTGTCATTATGTCTTCTCGGGACCATGGGCCTGCGGGTCAGCTTGGGGGTTCCTGGACGCAGCCCTCTGGCTTGTCCTGGGGGTTCCGGGGATCCCCTCAGTACCGGCCCCGTGTGCCCCTGTAGCTTGGGACTTATAAACCATGTCAGCGGCAACTAATGTGCGTTCGCATCATTGTCTGGGCTATGTTGAGACAACGATCAGGGACAATGCTGCCATAAATGTAACGATTGGTTTGTCGGGTCCCCGAGGGACCACATGGGAATATTTGTGCCTTTATTTTAACCTCAGCTAGTTTCTACCCTGTTATTTTACATATACTTCTTTATTGCTAAGGATGCCCAAAAATACCAACGGTATTAGATATACACTATGTTCTTTAGTAACTGGGAAGTTATGCATTAAGATGCCTCGGTTAATGGGTGTGTTACACTTATGTTATGTATGCCTGCCAAGTTGTCGGGATCACAACTCTGTTCTAACCCTGTTCTCTCTCCCTAAATAGGATTGACACAGTTCGTGCCCAACACGTGATTTTTCACGAGGTGTTACGTTCTCGGACACTAGTAGTTTTTTTTTTGAGCAACCTTTCCAAGGTGCCCTCTTTGATCAATCTCTTCCCCACTTCTCTTCTTCTCGTCTCTTCCTTCCCTGCCATTTCTTTTCCCTTTTTTTAGGCCCCTACTCCTCCACTCCAGCCTTCCTTTCTCTCCCCCCCCCATCCCTTTCTTTTTTGTCACTCCATCATGGCCTACACAATGGTTTCTCACCCCAGGCTACAATTCTGTTCCTACAATGTTAATGGCCTCAATGTTGCCTCCAAAAGAGGTCAAATCCTTTATCAAATGCACAAACGCCAAGTCAATGTGCTTCTTCTCCAGGAGACACATTTTCACTCCTCCTCCACCCCTTCCTGTTCCACCAGATATTTCAATAGGTGGTTCCATAGCACTAACCCAACTCAGAAAGCTAAGGGAGTGTCTGTTGCCTTTCACAAGACGCTCCCTATAGAAGTGCTTGATCAGCACTCTGACCCTCATGGAAGGTATGTTTTTGTGAAATTCCTGCTCTGGGGTACCAAATTTACGGTAGCTAACATTTATCTTCCCAATGTTAATCAAGTATCGTCCGCGCTGAAATACTTGAAGATTCTGTCAGGATTCATGGAGGGTAAGCTCGTCTTGGGAGGAGATTTTAACACCCCTCTAGAGCCGCTTTTGGATTCCTCCACCTCACGATCCTGTGTCTCATTCCCTAAACTGAGGGCACTGAAGCGGGCATTCTATGATATGCGTCTTGTAGACATTTGGAGGGTATTGCACCCCACATCCCATGATTATACCCACTTCTCTCATGTACATCACACTTAGAGTCGCATAGACTACCTAATGAGTGACCATAGCTGCCTAGATTGGTCTCCTGAATGCAACATAGACCCGATGTGGTCTGACCACTCTCTTATCCACATGACATTCTCGCTCCCCTCCACTCCAATTAGGGAGTGGAATGATTCGTTGCTTAAGACTTCGGAGTGTATGTAGAGGGTTTCTGATACAAGCTCTAACTTTTTTATTGACCACGCCTCAGATACGACTGCGGTGTCCTTTCAATGGGAGGCACTAAGGCAGTTCTACGCGGAACCTTTATCCAAATGGGTGCGCGTATGAAGAAGGAACGCTCGGCCGCCACAGAGACAGCAATTCGAACACTTAGAAACCTAGAAATTGAGCACAAACGATTCCCGACGGTGTCAACACTGTCGGATGTTTCTAGGGCGCGATCACAACTCAGAGAACTGTATGAGACCTCTGCATGCACGTATGTGGATAAGCTCGCTTTCCATCAATATAAGTTTCAAGATAAATGTGGTCGATCATTGGCTCGCTCCCTACATCCAAAAGGATTTTCCGCTTTTGTGCCCCATATTCGGGGGACGCAGGGAGAGTTGATCACCGACTAAAATGGCTGAGGAATTCAGAGACTCCTATCAATCCCTATTTATATAGGGATAATATTATTATTCCTGCGACCCGATCGACAGGTTCCCCTTGTACTGGGGTGGAAGACCAATTGTCCTATGTCTCGGATACCGCGCTTCCTACATTAGATGCCGACACCATTGCTGATCTGGAAACCCCCCCATCACGGAGGATGAAGTCGCAAAAGCCATATCGAGTACGCCGAGTGGAAGGAGCCCGGGCCCAGGTGGCTTCACTCCTAAGTTTTATAAACTATTTTTCGCCCTTCTCACACCCTTTCTAAGGTGTTCGACTGACAGAAGGCTCAATCTTTCCTCCACAAACACTTGAGGCCCATATATCCCCCATTCTAAAACCGGGCAAGGCCCCTACTCTTTGCGCTAATTATAGGCCGATTTCTTTGATTGGTGTCGATCTGAAAGTCTTTGCTAAAATACTGGCGAATAGATTACAACCACTGTTGCCAGGGATAATACACCTAGATCAGGTTGGCTTTGTGAGTGGCCGTGAAGCTAGAGACAATACCCTAAAAACCCTTCTTTTTAACGGATTATGCTCGGTCTCATGGATAAGACTGTTGCAGGGAGGGGGAACATCCGGAAACGGGGCATACAAGAGGCATAAGCACATAAGCATTAATTAAGGCAAGGGTGTGTTTAGAATTTATATATATATATATATATATATATATATATATATATATATATATATATATATATATATATATATATATATATATATATATTTTTTTTTTTTTTTTTTTTTTGGTACATGAATATGACTATGGTCAGGTACTTAATGTGTATAAAGCAGAAGTATACATATTTCTATCTCACTAAGGGTGTGGGGGATAATATCACATTACAAGGAGTTCGGTATTTTTTTTTCTTGGTTAGAAGGACCCTCTAGCCTTAATCTCATTATTAGAAGAGGGAATTAGGGGGAAATAGGGGGAAGTATGGAAGACTATGAGAGGGGTGAGTGAGTGTCTGGGGTGGGAGGATAGGAGGATAAATAAATAATATTAGGCTAAAGGAGGGGGGACGGGGGAGGAGGGGAGATGGGGGAGAACCTAGAAGTATATTAATGGGAAGGAAAGGGGACTAGGAAGCTATTTGGGCTTATGGAGGAGAAGATTAAACAATCTAGGTATATGAACAGCAGGGTATGCACAATATCAAGAAGGTGGAGGAGACTATACTTACACCACACCTACACATAATCACAAATTGGGGAATTACAATAGGGAATTCTTTTTTTGGAGGGGGGGGTAAGAGAAGGAATTAGTAAATGGGTATGTCACAATATAAACTAAACACTATAACAGGAAAGGTGGTTGGGGCAGATAACATATGGTGTTTTTTTTTTATTATTATTTTTCTTGGAGGGGGAATTGGTGTACCACATACTAGAAAATAAGGTGAAATAATAGGAGCCTAAAAGGAGGAGGAAAACGTGGGGGGGTGGAGGTCGATAATCAGGCCCCATATTCTGATTGGGAGACATTGGAGGCGTTCGGTTCGGTATCCCTGTCTACCTGATGTCCTCCCATATGCCTCTACCATACACTTTATGCCCCTTCCCCCTTCTTATTTTGGGAGGATAGGGAAGGGGGGTTAGGGAAGGAGATGGGCGGGGCGGAGGAGTCCATCCCAGTTATCATAGGTAAAGTACCCCAAATAGCCCTTGCACCCAGGGGAACCGGAAGAGGTGTAGTTCCGGAGTGGGTGCCCCTTTTAGTAAGGGGAGGGCGAGTTAAGGAGGGAGGGAGGCATTTTGGTCAGGTTTTTTTTGGGGGGGTTCGAGTTGGTTCCCCCTTCTCTCCTTCTGCCGTGCCCTCTCGCCGTATTTAGACTTCTCTATACAAGATGGAAGGTATAAGGGTCACCACCATTCATGCCGAGGGACTTAACATCCCGGAAAAAGGGAAAATGTTCCTCAATGAACTTAAACGAATACGTACAGACATAGCATTTATACAGGAAACTCATTTTAAGACAGGTGGACTACCATATTTTCAGAATAGATTCTTCCCATGTACTTATCATGCACATAACCCAATAATAAAATCTAAAGGGGTGTCTATACTAATTTCCAATCAAATTGCGTAGTTTATGTTGGACAAATGTGTAGACAAAGAGGGACGTTTTTATTCCTAAAAGGAAGTATAGGGGGTGTGAAGGTGACATTGGCCCATGTATACGCATCCAACATACATCAAATACCTTCCTAATTAGAACCCTAACTAAACTTGCTAAATTTGCGGAAGGGAAATGTCCTTTCTGACGCTGCAGCCAAGCTTATTGTTCCTCCTTGATGGTTGACATATGCCACTGCCGTGGCGTTTGTCCAACTGAATGATCTTGTAGCCTCTGAGACCAAATAAAGAGGCACAGCCTGATCGCCCAAAGTTCCAGGACATTGATTGGCAAGTGGGACTCTCTCCCCCCCCCCCCCCCCCCAACAAGTAAGGCTGGCGTTCGTCGTTATGACTATCCAGTGGAAGGGACGGAACGACTTCCTGGACAGAAGTGCCGGTGAGGTCCTGATCAGGTGGCTCACCCAGATTTAATAATCCAGATATGATGGGCACTTGTCCTATCTGGACAGAATTTTCTTTCTGTAGCACTCGCGTGTGAGATTGCGCATATGGCACCGCCTCGAAGGAGGCCACCACAGGGCGCAGGACTCGCATGCAAAAGCAGAGTGACAACCATTTCTGACGCACCGCAGCCCGAAGGGTCTGCAACTTTTCCGCAGGGAAAACAACCCTTGCCTCTGAGGAGTCCAGAATCAACCCCAGATATACTAGGCGTTGAGTCGGTACCATTACTGACTTCTGAGTGTTCAGAACCCAACCAAAGTGTCGGAGGGTTTGACAGGTTATAGACACACTCACCTCTAATTCTGAGCTTGAAGCGGCTCTCAGAAGAAGGTCGTCCAAGTAGCCCACGATAGCGATGCCACGTTGTCTTAGTAGGGCGAGAATTGGGGAAAGCACCTTGGTGCCGATGCCAGGCCAAAGGGGAGAGACAAATTGATAGTGGTCTTCCCTGACCGCAAAACGCAGATATATCTGATGCTTTGTGCATATGGGGACATGTAAATAGGCATCCCTGATGTCCAAGGATGCCAGAAAGTTTCCCGGCTGGAGGGCAGTTAATACAGAGCGAACCGATTCCATCCGGAATCTTTGTATCTTCACAAAGCAATTGAGGGCCCTGAGGTCTAGAATTGGGTGAACGCTGTCCTTCTTTGGTACTATGAACAGTATTGAGTAAAACCCCTGAAACCGTTCCTGTACTGGGACAGGGATAACCACACCACATTTCAGCAGGTCTTGAACTGCCCCAAAATAGGGCCTCCCGACGAGTCGGTTGTAGCTGGAGGTTGGAGGGAAAAAAAATCTGTTTGGTGGGCAAGATAGAAGTTCTATCTTGTACCCTAAAGAGACTACCTCGCAAACCCACCGGTCGGGGACCTGAGATGTCCACCGGGTCGCAAATTTGTCCCCCCACCCGAGAGATAGGTGGGAGCAAACCTTCATGCAGACGTAGCTTTGTCTGCAGGTTTGTTGGATTTGCGAAACCAGAGATGTCTCTGTCCCTGAGCAGGTGCTTTATCGGCCCGAGGTCTTACCTGCCGCATTGGGCGGATGAAAAAAACGCTTGTGTGCCCTTACCTCCTGTGGCATCTTAATTATGTCATCAAGGGAAGCTCCAAAAAGTCTGTCACCCTTAAAGGGCAAGTCCATCAGGGCCTTCTTGGAAGATTGGTCCGTGGACCAAATCTTTAACCAAAGTAGACGGCGTAACACCACTGCCTGACTTGAAGCCTTGGCCAGCAGAGAAATAGTGTCCAAGGCTGATTCACAAACAAATTTTAGGCCTTATACCAGTTGGTCAGCTAGAACTACCTCGTTCGGGGAGCCCGATGTACTTGAGAACCCATTGAGTGGCATCTTTGCCCATTCCGTGAGTGTCTGAGACACCAGGGCACCAACTATGCTTGGGCGTACAGCCGAACCTTCTACCATGTATAGGTTGCGGGTGAACGCCTCAGCCTTCTTGTCTGCAGGGTCCTTGACGGCGGGAGCCCCCTCCACCGGTACGGTGGTTAGCTTGTTTAGTCTGGACACAGGAGGGTCCACTATCGGGGGCGAGGTCCATCTTTTCAAGAAACTCTCTTCAAGAGGGTAACGCACTGCAAGATTTTTAGGGACCTTCTGTGGTTTGTCCCACTCCTTGTATAAAAGTTTGTCTAAATAAGACACACAAGGAAATACCTTAGCAGTGTGGGTCGCCTTACGGAACCCAAAAGGGACCAGCGCTTCTGTTGCTTCTGCAGACCCCTCTATTTTTTGAGTATTTCGCACTGCGGTGATAAGGTCACTTGCCAGAGCCCTATCGCATGCTGACCTGGATCCGGAGTCATCCTCACTGTCTGGCTGATTTCGGTCTGTATCCTCAGATACCTCAGAGGCAGGGTCATGAGCTGTAGCTGGACCAGGCTCCGCATCAGTTTTGTCCCCAGAAAATGGCGGTGGGAGGGGGCGCTTTCTAGCCCCCGTTTTCCCACGCATTGCTTTCACCTTGGCAACAAAGGCATCTAGGATTGCCGACATAGCATCCAACGATACATCGGGTGCAGGGGCATTAATTGCAAGCTCAGGTGTTACAGGGGGAAAAGCGTCTGCTTCTGACGCCATGCTGACCCACACACCTGACACAGGGACTTTAAAGCAAGGCACAGTAACCCACCCTCCTAGCTGCAGCAGAGACGAGAGGTTCCCACTCAGAGGACTCACCACCCTGGAACAGTAGTATGCTGCCGTCCACCACTTAGTAGAGCTGCTTCATTGTCAGATTTGCAGTCTGACCCTTCAGCAGCGTGTCTGTTAGTCTACGCCGTCTAAGTGCCGTCTGATAGAAGGCAAAATGGCCTCCGAGCGCCCATTAGAGGGCAATAACCATCGCGGGCCACAAGAACATGGCCACCTAGCAGCAGCTAGAAGCGGAAGACAGAGGCCAAAATACAGCACGGCCACAAGAACATGGCTGCCAGTGCAGATAGAGCAATACAGCATGGATCACAGCAAAAATGGTCGCTGACAGCATGGAGCAGGGCACACAGGTAAGCAAAATCTCTTTAAGCAGCTTATAACATGCTTTAGCGGACGTATATGCACAGTTCCCCAGGTGAAGCCCTCCTTAGGTGAATAAGCGAAATTTGCACTTTACATCACTTCAGGGTCAGCGTGAGGTGGAACGCAGCTGGAGCGCAGGCTGCAAACCACCGCAATACACGCTTCTGTTTACCCGGGTAGCCACAGAGTGCTCGTTTGCACCTGAGCTCTCTTTTTACTTTTGTTTTATTTGTACTTTTGTAACTGCTTTTTAAAGCCGCTCCATTGTGTGGAGTGCGGTATTTTCTTCATAAATCGCTGGCTTTAAAAAATCAATTTTTTTTTAAAAAAAACGACTACACTACTGGAGTATTTTTTTCCTCTGAGGGATCAGTAAAAGCTGTGGAGGCACACAGACAGTGGAGTGGAAAGTTGCAGATCTGCCAAAGAGGAAATTGGAGCAGTGATCGAGGAGCCTATATTACATGCCTGACACCCCTGGTGGGAGCTACATCTGGTGAGTGGGTACCGGGAGCACCGGCATCACCATGAATACAGTGTGTATAGGAGCACCTTTCCCATCACAAGAAGCTCTATTCAAGTCATGTGGTCTGGACCCATTAGAAACGTCTATACAACTAAAGGCCTAGAGACTGACGTATCCTGTCCCTTTTTTTGCTATTGATGACCATCTGCTTTTTTGCTTTTGATGATCTTTTACTGATTTTATGATCCTCAATTATTGGAACGGTTTGTATTGTTTGGACTACTTACTGAAAATTCAGGCTGTGGATATTTTTTTCACTTATTTTCTCAATTAGTTTTTTGGCATTTCACCTTATTATTGGGCATCTGGATGAACCCGGAGACCTAGAGTGGTGTCAGGGTGGTCTGTGTGGGCCCCTAGTTACACCATATACAGTTGTTGCACTTTTTTATTTATTGTATAGTACTTACAGTGCCTTGTGAAAGTATTCGGCTCCCTGGAACTTTGCGACCTTTTGCCACATTTCAGGCTTCAAAGATATAAAACTATAATTTTTTGTGAAGAATCAACAAGTGGGACACAATCATGAAGTGGAACAAAATGTATTGTATATTTCAAACTTTAAAAAAAAAAAAAAACTGAAAAATTGGGCGTGCAAAATTATTCAGCCCCCTTAAGTTAATACTTTGTAGCGCCACTTTTGCTGCGATTACAGCTGTAAGTCGCTTGGGGTATGTCTCTATCAGTTTTGCACATCGAGATATTTTTGCCCATTCCTCCTTGCAAAACAGCTTCTTGGCTGCATCTCTGATCAGTCTTCTCCTTGTATGAGCTGAAAGTTTAGAGGGACGGCCAGGTCTTCGTAGATTTGCAGTGGTCTGATACTCCTTCCATTTCAATATTAAATCGCTTGCACAGTGCTCCTTGGGATGTTTAAAGCTTGGGAAATCTTTTTGTATCCAAATCTGGCTTTAAACTTTTCCACAACAGTATCTCGGACCTGCCTGGTGTGTTCCTTGTTCTTCATGATTCTCTCTGCGCTTTAAAACGGAGCTGAATAATTTTGCACGCCCAATTTTTCAGTTTTTTGTTAAAGTTTGAAATATCCAATAAATTTCATTCCACTTCATGATTGTGTCCCACTTGCCGATTCTTCACAAAAAATTTGTTTTAAATCTTTGTGTTTAAAGCCTGTTTAAAGCCTGAAATGTGGCAAAAGTTCGCAAAGTTCAAGGGGGCCGAATACTTTCGCAAGGCACTGTATATGCATCACTAATACATACCCGTTTTTGGATTGGTTTAGCAAGTGCACTAAAATATATATATATATAACATTTAAACTTCACTCACACCTAGGTAGCGGTGAGAGCATAGGCAGCACCATCACCCCCATTCTCACATTATATGTATATGCAAAGTTCCCCAGGTGAAGCCCTCTTTAGGTGAACCCCCGCCCCAGCAGCTAGCTCAGAGAGCCTAGGGAGGAAGGAAGGGAGGGGAGAAGGGAAGAATAGAGGCCTTTACTCACATCTCCAGGGATGCCCAGCTCTGTCTTCCTGCCGAAGCAGGGGATTACTTGCCCTTCCCGAGGATTGCGCTGGAAGCATCCTAGACAGACCATCTTCCGCATGGTGAGGGAGGCGACTGTCGGCCCGGCTGCTGCGACTCGGTCCTATAGACCGGTCATATGCATGCCCTAGAGCAGGTGTCCTCAAACTATGGCCCTCCAGTTGTTCAGGAACTACAATTCCCATCATGCCTAGTCATGCCTGTGAATGTCAGAGTTTTACAATGCCACATGGGATGTGTAGTTCTGCAGCAGCCGGAGGGCCGTAGTTTGAAGATCCCTGCCCTAGAGTGTATAGCCCACTGGCCACCCGTAGAGAGACATGCCTGTGGTGGACGACCCAGTGCGTAGCTGTGGTCGACAAACGCTCGATGCCCAAAACTGAGGGGACTACAAGGATCTGGGATGCAGCCTGTCGCCCATTCGGCAGTTGATCGAAGATCACAGGAAAAAAATGTATTGAAAAATCCAAAGTAGATTTGAAATAAAGCCTCCAGGCCTATGGCCCCGAAAAGGGAGCCATGTCTTCTCCTTAACTAGACAGGAACGTCTTTTTTTTCCTGTCGTTAAAGCCTACACACGAAAAATTAGAGCATGTTCTAAATTTCTAATGCCCATTTTTCACGTCACGAAAAATGCTCTGGAGCCTACACACAATCGTTTTTAATGACCAATTTAAAAAAAAATTGCACTTTTCATGTCATGAAAAACGGTTGTGTGTATGCAGCATAAGAGCCAGTACTGTACCAGTGGATGAAATAGAGACCTTTATCTAAAGGCTCGAACGCACGCCACAGCGGCGATCATCTATCATATATATGCCCAAACATTATTTATTGCTGCAAGTATGTTTGCCTTTTATAACCCAGTAATAGATTTCAACCAGCAACAATCTTACCCTGACAAATAAGTGCAGTGATATATTACGCTTCTGAAATGCCTGCCAAATTTGGAACCTGAGCAGAATCTGTTAAGTCATCAGGTTTGCCCCTTATTGTGTGAACCTGCTGGCCCATGACAATGCGCAAGTGTGCCCCTGTCAACTCATGACCGTGGGCCAATCAACAAAAATAATTGGAAATAAACAGACACTGCAAAGAGGCAAGGTGGGTTGGGGTGGAATGAAAGACTCAGAAGGAGAACAGAAAAAGAAGATAATGTAAAGCCTAATAAAATTGGAATATGCTTTGTTAGGATTAATGCAAGAACCCTCTAGTCTGGATCTTCTGACAGGAAACAGGAAGTGCCCTTTACTTTTTACATTGTACATGATCCATTTGTTTTTGCAATATAAACATTTTCATAAATAAAAAGTCAGCTTCCATATATACTTACAAAGAGAGGTCTCATGATTTATATTCTCAAACAGCATATTCAGTGTCTGAAGAAGCTGCCCACAAACATAACGACCGGACTTCTGCCGTAAGATGTTTAGAAAGAACACAAACATATTCTTTTCCAGAAAGAAGCTGTAAATTAGAGATTAGAAGCACATTTAATAGATAAAACTGTTACCCTTCATAATTCAAAAGCAGCACAAAATTACTGAGGGTGCACGATTTCAGACTTGGGCTGATTTCACACTAAAAAGTGCCCGGCGTCGGTGGTAAAAACGTAATTTTTTGCGGTGCTTTGTCGGCAGTGCTGCCCATTGATTTAAGTGGTCAGGGGCGCCTTAGGAGCAGCGAGTTCACCACAGTCATTTTTTTGAGGTCTAGACCCAGTGCGCAGGGGGGCACCGGGATACGCACACAACGTCATTACGTCTCCGCGCACTGGCAAGATGCCAGCCAGCCACCCACAGCAAGGTGCCAGCCAGTAGCCACCCAAAAGATGCCAGCAAGCCCACCCACTGCAGGATGCCAGCCATTTTATTTAATTTTTTAAAAAGGATTTATAATTTTTGCAAAAAGAAGTACAAAACATTAGCCACAATGGCCCAAATGCCACATACAAATTACTATATACACTTCTTCAGCATTTGACTCCTTGTACGACTCTAGGCCCTTTACCTAGCGATAAAGTATCACAATGTAAGACCTCTATTCACATATAACAGTTGAATGAGAGAGTGAACATTTCTTATGCTCCCACAAAATAGCACCCTATCTGTTTTAAACCTGCACCAGAGCCATGCATGTATATGAACTTAAAGAGAAAATGTGTAATACTGTGCCAACAAGGAAGTGTATATACCAAAAATAAATAAGAAATCAGCTGCAGCTTAAAAACCTGGAAAAAGACTTATAAAAACACAGAAAGATATATAGCAAGCTGCGCTACAATACAATAACTAAAATTAACAACAATAGTTAGTGGTTGCAATCAGCCAATCCTCAGTCAATCACTCGTGAAAAGGTGAAATTAGAATATTGGTGAGAAACCACATAGAAAAAAAAGTCTATGAAGACGAATACAATGAGGTCTTGAAGATAAAAGTAGATCACAAAATTGAAGGTGCCATCAGAAATAATGTATCCAACTTTACACCACAAAGCACTCGTGATCCACCACCGTGAGGGTTTTGTGCTTACCAGAAACAAGCTGGTAAACAGCCTGTATGAATACTGCAGGTGACAGTCACACTCCTTTGGCTAAGACAATTGCTGGATACTGATTGAACGGCTATGGTAACACTCAGGGATCACCACCATTCCACAAAAAAAAAAAAAAAAAAAATGTATTTAAATAACAAGATGTGCACTTACAAACTGTAGTTTAAAAGAAGCGCATTAACAAGAACGTTCGTATTAAGAAGCCGGCCGGCATAAGATTGCCTGTCCTTTGCGATGACATCAGCACGTCTAACCCGAATTTTCTAATTTCACCTTGTAGTGATTGACTGAGGATTGGCTGATTTCAACCACCAACTATTATTGTTGTTAATTTTAGTTATTGTATTGCAGCGTAGCTTGCTTTATATCTTTCTATGTATATTAACTTGCCCCCTGAACTACTCATATTGAAAGAAAGCCATCATCTATTATTCTATTCAGTATCTACACAGGTTTAATTTAACAGATTATCCATCCCAAGTATGACCATTTATTCTGACACTGTAGTTTCGCTATCCATCAACAACCCCACACCTTGTCGAATTTTTGTGGTATGCCCCTGCTAGTATAGGTAGCCTTGTTTGAGGGGGGCTACATTGTTAGCTGAGGCTTTCCATGCTGAAATGGATGAAGGGGTAGAATTTTTCCATGATAGTACCATCACTTTCCTAGCAAAGTAAATCAGAATTGTCAACAGAGTACGTGTCACTCTTTTTGGAGCTAGATAATCAACCAATCCCAAATAAGACACTTCCACCATTGGCTGTACATGAATGGTGGTAACCTCCTAGAGCAGTGATGGCGAACCTTGGCACCCCAGATGTTTTGGAACTACATTTTAAATGATGCTCAACTACACGGCAGAGTGCATGAGTATCATGGGAAATGTAGTTCCAAAACATCTGGGGTGCCAAGGTTCGCCATCACTGTCCTAGATACACTCATTGACCACCCACCAAAACACTTGGATGGCCGTACAGTTCCAGAATACATGTAGGATATCTGCAGTAGGGGGGGGGGGGGGGGGGAGTACACCTTCAGCAACAGGGCGAGGGAACATTTTAGCTAATTTAACTGGAGTAATACAATATAAAAATGTAAAATTGGATGAGCTGATCTCTGGCTGACACCAATCTAGTGAAGTTAATATCCCATATATCATCCCAGTTATCCCCATCCATCTGGGGAAACACTGCCTCCCACACCGCTCCACACAACGAGAGGAGCTTGCCAGCAACTGTAAACTGTTAGTAGACAGGACCTTATCTAAATTGTCTTCTCTGAGTAGAGATTCTGGATCACTCATTTGCAGTCCAATACTAGTATCTCTAAAATGGAGCAGTGTACGCATGTCTTAACTGCAGATAACAAAATAAGTGTTAGGAAGATGAAACTTAGTCTTCAAAAGTATCAAACTGTATGAGTTTCCCGTTACCCACTATATCTTTCAGGGTCTTAATACCACATTTAGTCCAAATGATTGGATCGGGGTACTCAAGGTAGTGTGTCAGGTTGGGAATCTTCACCAACAGTGTGTAAGGGAAGATTGCTGAATCGCTACTCTATCTTTTTATCTTTAATATTTTAAGCCACTATCCACACCCTGCCAGTTGCACGCATGGATACTGTAACATTATACAGAGACCTATTTCCATATTGCAATAGATGTGTCAGCGCCTCATACAAGCCAACGATAGCCGCCTCCAGTGTATTAGCGGTATCGTCAGGTAGACTAAACCACCTATGAGCAAATTTGTTGCGGCTGGAAAAAATGCCTGTGTTCTTGGGGTCTGTGGGGCCATAGTAGTGCAGGGACTTCTTTGAAATCGCTGAGACTTGGGGTCGCACAGATATCATGCAATTTTGCAGTCCCAAGTCGCATGATAAGACGCACTAGTGGACTTCAAGCCTTAGTTTGATTTTTGGCCCTTTTTAGCTCAATATGTGCTCTGTTTTGCATCAACCTTCGTAAGCCCAACTATTTATAGTCTACTATTTTTCCAAAATTTCTTCGTCTTATTGCCTTTGGTCTGCTGACCGTTGTAGTTATACGGCTGCGGACATCATGCCCAGGAGAGTATTTAATGATGCTCTTCCCCAGAGAACAGGCCAGTAGAATGAGCTGTAAGCTCCGAGCGCGTAGCCTTTCATTCCACAGACACAGACCTTGCCCCGTTCCTCCTGCCCCCTGCTGGTGATATAATTTCCTTTTCCGGTTCAAGCTGGACAGCCTGGAGCCAATTACTTCCTGGTTTTCCTGAATGTACAGGGATTTTGCACAACATCACACCAGAACCTTTCCCAGCTACCCGGATCGTGCGAGAAGCCTGTGGGATGCAGTAGAACTGCCAGGACTACATACTTATGATGAGCATAACCCCCACTTATATCTTGTAAGTTTTTGTGCAATAAATCTTACTGTTAATTCTACACTTAGAGAGGCACCTCCCCCCTCCCTTGTTTCTTTTTATATGTTTTGCAGAGTTGCTGGACACACTCTGAAGATGGCTGCCTCTTTTTAAATCACCCCCTTACCCTGGTTCAAATAAGGGGGGGGGGAGTTTTTACCTAAAGACTGACTAATCAAACGTACATTATTACGAACTAAAGTCATTATAAAAAACAGAACAGAAAATTGCGCTAATAGGTATATGAAAAGATTACCAACAAAAGGCTGCAGCTGTCGTGTGATACCACAAAGAACATAAACAGAAAAAAGCAAAGCCGCGCCACTAATTGAACATACTAGATACCATATAATGATAAAGGCAATAAGGAAATAAATCCCATATTATATGAATGTTCAGCACAATGGGATATATTACACCAGTCTGTATTGAAAGTTCAGTGTAATCTATGTATGGTAACATGAGTGAGGGGTGTGTGTAACTTGAAAAATCAGCACCAAGGAAATCAATAAATTCTGCTTCACCTTCTACAGAATCACACTATGGTGTACCCTTTGTTTTACTGTTCCCACGGATGATTCATGAGTTACGCCCATAAGCATTCTGGTGGACTAGGATTTTCCTTACAAGACCGACCTGTGGGAACCCTCTTCAGAATACATCTTCTGGACGCCAAAACCATGGCTGGGTTATAGCCAACCGCTCTAATTGGCTTGCCTCTGGTAAGCAGCCATTGCATTAAATCGGTGAAGGGATCACTTCTAGGCTTATATCCGTCACTGTGGTGGCGTTTTAATGAATGCCTCTGCCAGCATTGCTTCTATACATAGATTACACTGAACTTTCAATACAGGACTGGTGTAATATATCCCATTGTGCTGAACATTCAAACTAAAGTCATTGCCTCCTGGAGCAGCATGAACAGAGATGCACAGAACACTCAAGTTATAGGAGGTAGGGGTGTTAAAAATGATCGCCGCATCAAGATGGTACCCTTCCCGATTCTACATCGATGCAGTATTCAGCGATAATCGATTGTGAATGACGTCACTGTGGCCCCTCCCCCGCACAGCAATGTCTTTGCTGGAATGATATGCCGCCGATTGGCTGGCTGCGCCTGGCGCCGTCCCCTCAACGCACGCAATGTAGCCTCGATGCTGCCCCCACCCACGCTCTCGCCCTCTGGGATTTGTAGCTCTGGACTGACACTGGTCATCTTCCCGATGGGCGGTGCCGAGCCGCACAAGGAGCTGAGACAGTCACGGATCGCTGCACGGAGCTGACACTGCAGCTGTTTTAACATCCGTGGGATGAAGCATAAAGTTGGCTTCTGGAAAACGAGCTGCGAGGAGAGGAGGAGGGGGGAATGGTTGTGCTCCGAAGATGAGAGATAAGCCTGTCATGCTTGATATATAGGGGTGAGTGTATAGAGGTGGCACACCCCCCCCCCCCTCTTTACCTGCTGCAGCTATCCTGTGTGTGTGTACTGTGTGCCCAACACATTGGTGGCTGCACAAACTCTTTTACTGTCTAATTTCTTCCTGTGATTTCCGTATCATTACTCCCCTCTGTAACCATCTACTGATCTGCAAGCAGTATATTTCTTGCTGATTGGAATGTCTTCCTTTTTTTATTTTTGCAGTGATGTTGACCTGTTTACTATTCAAGTTGCTGCCAAAAGACTCAATGGGTTTGTTAAAGTGATACTAAAGGGTAATTTTTTTTCTTTAAAATAAAAATAAATAAATCATACTTACCTGCTGATCTTCTGTATAATTTCCGCAGTCTGACCGACTCCTGTAGCATGTCCGCAGTCTCTGACCGACTCCTGTAGCATGTCCGCAGTCTCTGACCGACTCCTGTAGCATGTCCGCAGTCTCTGACCGACTCCTGTAGCATGTCCGCAGTCTCTGACCGACTCCTGTAGCATGTCCGCAGTCTCTGACCGACTCCTGTAGCATGTCCGCAGTCTCTGACCGACTCCTGTAGCATGTCCGCAGTCTCTGACCGACTCCTGTAGCATGTCCGCAGTCTCTGACCGACTCCTGTAGCATGTCCGCAGTCTCTGATCGACTCCTGTAGCATGTCCGCAGTCTCTGATCGACTCCTGTAGCATGTCCGCAGTCTCTGATCGACTCCTGTAGCATGTCCGCAGTCTCTGATCGACTCCTGTAGCATGTCCGCAGTCTCTGATCGACTCCTGTAGCATGTCCGCAGTCTCTGATCGACTCCTGTAGCATGTCCGCAGTCTCTGATCGACTCCTGTAGCATGTCCGCAGTCTCTGATCGACTCCTGTAGCATGTCCGCAGTCTCTGATCGACTCCTGTAGCATGTCCGCAGTCTCTGATCGACTCCTGTAGCATGTCCGCAGTCTCTGATCGACTCCTGTAGCATGTCCGCAGTCTCTGATCGACTCCTGTAGCATGTCCGCAGTCTCTGATCGACTCCTGTAGCATGTCCGCAGTCTCTGATCGACTCCTGTAGCATGTCCGCAGTCTCTGATCGACTCCTGTAGCATGTCCGCAGTCTCTGATCGACTCCTGTAGCATGTCCGCAGTCTCTGATCGACTCCTGTAGCATGTCTGCAGTCTCTGATCGACACCTGTAGCATGTCCGCAGTCTCTGATCGACACCTGTACCATGCCCGCAGTCTCTGATCGACTCCTGTACCATGCCCGCAGTCCCTGGCCATCTCCTGTACCATGCCCGCAGTCCCTGGCCATCTCCTGTACCATGCCCGCAGTCCCTGGCCATCTCCTGTACCATGCCCGCAGTCCCTGGCCATCTCCTGTACCATGCCCGCAGTCCCTGGCCATCTCCTGTACCATGCCCGCAGTCCCTGGCCATCTCCTGTACCATGCCCGCAGTCCCTGGCCATCTCCTGTAGCATGTCCCCAGTCCCTGGCCATCTCCTGTAGCATGTCCGCAGTCCCTGGCCATCTCCTGTAGCATGCACGCAGTCTCTGATCATCTTCTGTAGCATGCACGCAGTCTCTGATCAGGAAGTAAAGTAACTCCACCAACAGAAAAAAGGGGGCGTGACCCGGACCAGAGGATTCTAAACTGCTGCCCATAGGACCGCCTGCCCAAATGCTGCGTCCGTACCCTTTGCAACGTCCAACTTATAAAATTTAGTAAACGTATGTACGGAAGAGCAGGTTGCCGCCTTGCAAACCTGTGCCATAGAGATCTGATGGTGTGCCGCCCAGGAGGCACTCATGGCCCTCGTAGAATGGGCTTTAACTGATAAGGGAGGTGTAACGCGCTTCAGACCATAGGCCTGAAAAATCAGCTGCTTAATCCACCTAGCCAAGGAAGACTTGGCAGCCGGCTGACCCTTCTTGGGGCCATCCGGAAAAACAAAAAGCACATCTGTTTTCCGAATCTTCTCTGTAGCCTTGAGATAGACCCTCATGGCTCGAACCACGTCCAAAGTATGAAGCAGTCTTTCCTCTTTGGACTGGGGAGTAGGAAAGAAGGATGGTAGGACTAGGTCCTAATTCAAGTGAAAACTGGATATGACCTTAGGAAGGAAAGAAGGTTGAGGCCGCAGAACCACTCTGTCCTTATGCAGAATAAGGTATGGCTCCCTGCATGACAAGGCTGCCAGCTCGGAAACCCTTCTGGCCGAAGCCATAGCCACCAAGAAAACCAACTTTCGGGTTAGTAGCACAAGAGGGATTTCTGTCAGAGGTTCAAACGGCTGCCTTTGTAAAGCTGACAAGACCAGATTTAAATTCCAGGGGCAGAGGGGAGCTCTAATAGGGGGATTCACATGCAAGACCCCCTGCAAGAAGGTTTTCATAAGCGAATGGGTGGCCAAGGGTCTTTGAAACCATATCGATAAAGCCGACACCTGCCCCTTTAGAGTACTAAGAGCCAACCCTTTGTCAACGCCAACCTGGAGGAATCGCAAGATCCTGTCAATAAAAAAAACTTTCGAGGATGCCATTTTTGAGACTCGCACCACTCCACATAGGTTCTCCAGACTCTGTAATAAATATTTCTAGAGACCGGTTTCCTAGCCTGAATCAACGTAGATATGACCTGAGCTGAGAGGTCTCTGCCCTTAAGAATTAGGGATTCAGCTGCCAAGCCGTCAAATTTAGCTGCTGTGAAGCAGGGTGGCAGATTGGGCCCTGAGACAGCAGATCTGGGCGCAGGGGGAGCGGCCACGGCGCCCCGACTGACATCTTCACGATGAGTGCGTACCAAGCCCTCCTGGGCCAGGCTGGGGCCACCAGGATCACAGGCCTGCGCTCCACCCTGATCCCCCGTAGAAGGCGGGGAATCATCTGCAGTGGAGGGAACGCATACAGGAGAGAAAACTGGTGCCAAGGGCAAACCAACGCATCGGTCCCGTAGGCCGAGGGATCCCTGGCTCGGGATATGAATTTGTCCAACTTTTTGTTGGATCTCGTTGCCATAATGTCCACATCTGGGACTCTGAATCTTTGGCAAATCTCTTGGAATACCTGGGGGTGAAGAGACCACTCCCCCGGGAGCAACTGTTGACGACTCAAAAAAATCTGCTTGAGAATTGTCTATCCCTGGGATGAACACCGCCGAGATGCAGGGTACATGGGCTTCGGCCCATGAGAAAATCAGGTTTACTTCCCTTTGGGCTGCTAGGCTCCTCGTGCCCCCCTGGTGGTTTATGTATGCCACCGCAGTGGCATTGTCGGACTGTATCCTTACTGGCAGACCCTGAAGGGGGAGAGTCCAGGCGATCAGGGTCAGCCGAGCAGCTCTGATCTCTAGGATATTGATGGGAAGCAGTTTTTCTGCCTCCGACCACTGCCCTTGCTGGGTCTGTCCTTCTAGAACTGCCCCCCAACCTGACAGGCTGGCATCCGTGGTTATTTTCTTCCACGTGATGGGGCAAAAGGATTTCCCCTTTGACAAATTTTGAGGGACCAGCCACCAAAACAGGCTGCGCCGGACTCCTGGGGAGAGCACTAACGGACGATCTAACGCCTGAATGGACTTGTTCCAAGCAGAGAGAATGGCTGCCTGAAGATATCTGGTATGGATCTGGGCGTAGGGCACTGCCTCGAAGGCGGCCACCATCTTCCCCAGCAGTCGCATACATAGGCGAATAGTCGGCCTCTTCTTGCCTAAGATCACTTGAACTGCTTGAGTTATTGATCTGACCTTTGTTTGAGGTAAAAAATATCCTCTGGCAGTCTGTATCTAGCCGAAGGCCTAGATATTCCAACTGCTTTGTGGGTTTCAATATCGATTTTTCTTGGTTCACAATCCACCCGAATTCCTCTAGATGTTGAACTGTGCGAACTACTGCATGATTGAGGCTGGAAGCTGAGCTGTCGATAACCAGAAGATCGTCCAGGTATGCCAGGACCAAAATGCCTTCTGTCCTTAGGACGGCTAGCACCGGGGCTAACACCTTTGTGAATACCCGCGGAGCTGTTGCCAACCCGAAAGGGAGGGCTACGAACTGGTAATGACTGTGATCTATCATAAAACGAAGAAACTTGTGATGTGCCGGGTAGATCGGCACGTGCAGATAAGCATCCTTTATGTCTATAGATGCTAGAAAGTAGTCTTGATGTAGGCTGGCTGCCATCGAACGTATGGCCTCCATACGAAAGGTCTGAATCTTTAGAAAGCGATTTAGGCGTTTGAGGTCTAAGATAGGCCTGACGTCGCCATTGGGCTTTGGTATTATGAAAAGGTTGGAGTAGAATCCCAGACCCCATTCCTGGGTTGGTACTTCTACAATTACTCCTTGGAGCAAGAGACGATCCAATGCTTTTACAAGAGAGGCCCTCTTTAATGGGTCGCTTGGAAGCCTTGACCCCTGAAAATGAGGAGGGGGGACTTCCCGAAACTCTAGCTTGTAGCCCGTGGCTACCACGGACAGTACCCAAGAGTCGGGAATTCTGGCCTTCCACACTTCGGAGAAAAACCGAAGCCTTCCCCCCACCCAAGAGAGTGGGGGCGCCCCTTCATGAATCTGACTTGATGACTGGTTTAACCGGCTTGCGAGACCATGGCCTCTTGCCTGCCGTGGCTTGTCCTTGTGGGCGGCTATTAAATGCTGAACGCCCGGGAGGCCGTCGATACTGACGGGAAGTTGAAGGGGCCGAGCCTGCGAAGGCCTGTCGCTTAAACGCGGGCCCACGCGATCTTTTCTTGACAGGCAATAAAGAACTTTTACCACTTGATATGGTCTGGATATATTTATCTAGGTCTTCACCGAATAGTCTCCCACCATGAAAGGGAAATCCTGCTAAAAGCCTTTTGCAGGGTGCCTCTGCTGACCAGTTTTTCAGCCACAAAAGGCGACGCATATGAACCAACAGCAGAGATAAACGGGACGCCTGTTGAATGGAGTCCTTAATAGCATCTACTGCAAAGCAGAGAGCCCTTGGGAGGTCAGCCAATTCACGAGCTTGCTGAGCCGGTATGTCCCTTAATATCTGTTTAGTCTGATCCTTTAAAGCCTGACAAACGCCAATGGCTGCCACCGCTGGCTGAACCACGGCACCTACTGTGGTAAAAGAAGCCTTCAGTAGGGTCTCCAACTTTTTGTCGAATGGATCTTTAAACATCTGGACATTTTCAACCGGACAGGTCAGGGATTTATTTACGCAGGAAATGGCTGCGTCCACGGTAGGGAGTGCCCATTTCTTTGCAAATTCTTCTTCCATAGGATAGAGAATAGTGAACCTTTTAGGAGGGATACAAATCCTATCAGGTCGAGCCCAATCCTGAAAAATCACGCTCTCCAGAAGGGGGTGAACCGGAAAAGACGCACCACTCAACGGTGCCTTCAAGGAACCTAAAGAGGATACCGCGGGGGCTAATTGTTCTGACACTGGAAGTTTAAAAGCAGTGCGAACCATATCTGTCAGAGACTGGATCCACAGGCTCTCTGCTTGAGAAGCCGAAATTTTTTTATCTATAGTGGAACCTTCAATGTCTGAACCGTCGGGACTCGGGTCCGCTTGATCCCCCTGTGGGTCCAATTCCTCAGAAGAGAGGACCTCTGCATCTGAAAACACCAATCTAGGTGACGGGGATCTAGCCCGTTTGCCACCTGGCAAAGAGCGGGCAATTAAATCAGTTAACCTTTCCTCTAGCCCACGCAGGGTGGTCGCTAGCATTTCTTCCGTAACGTAAACGGGAATGGGTTGATTGGGGGCCGCCTCTGCCCCTAGCACCCTCAATGGCTCCTGCAACATGCTGTTCAGTGGTCTATCTGGTGAGGGTGGGCCCGCTAGAGTCTGGCCCATATCCTCTGACCCTGATGGAGACCCCTTTAGTTTTTTGGTACCTTTTGCAGCCTTAGCTGGTCCTGATCCCTTGGGAGCCATTGCACAACCTTGAGACACCCCTAAAGCCAACACCCAACTGTTGTAGCTAGAAGTGAACCATTAATAAGAACAGGCTATGGTAAAAATTTTCCAAATTTTCATACGCCCGAGAAGGCAGTAATACCAAGGAAGGTCCTGTGAGTATTGCGACACCAATGCCCGTTAGCTGGAGCCCAAGGTTGCACCGACTCAGATACTGCCAGATCTAAGGCTGAGTCCCTTTAAGAAAAAAACCTTTTTTTTTTTTTTTTCTGGTCAGTATGGAGCCAAGTCCAGACCTGAAGATCCACAAACCCCCACTGGGTGTCACTGTTAGCCAGAAATAGCTCAGCTGCGCGCTCTGTGTCCTCAGCCTCCTCTGCTTTCAGGAGGGAATGACCAGCCAGGAAATGCTTTGCTGCTTTAATTGAGACCTGACGCTGCTGGCCCGCCCCCCCCACGCACGCTGACGCTGTAAAAGGCGGCGCGCACGCGCGCCCCCCCCCCCCCACGCTGAAACCAACATGGAGGAAGCAGAAAGCAGAGGAGAAGCCTGGACCAGCGCTAGCAACCCAACAGACACCAGGCAAGACACTAATCTTTATTGTAGTGCACACAGAGGAAGCTGTCCCCATAGGCTTCCTAAGAAACAGGAGTTTTGTCAGCATTTCCTCCCTATAGCATGTGGGGCTGCAGTATCATGCTAACAGGCAGATCTGGGGGGGAGTAGCAAATACATATCTTTAAAAGCATACATATACCTACATGTTATCTGGGTAAACATTAGTACATCCCATCCTGCCTCAAAAGACATAGTGGAGATAGTGGCTGATGCACAAGCATACCATTAGCCGACCCAGAACCCCCAGGGGGATACCTACTGTCGAACCAAGTCCCGCAGGTTCCCTCTTACCTGCTCCACGCCGCAGGGTATTGCAAAATGCAAGAGGCCCAACCTGACCTGATTACACCAGTGTCCACACCTGAAGGTACCCATATAACCCAAGTGTAATGGCTATGCGCTCTGTGTCCCGTGATGTACGATAAAAATATTTCAAAATGTATGCAGAGGGTACTATGCCCTCTGCATACATTTTGGAATTTTTCTTCGCACATACTGCACGCTGTAATACCTTCTGAACACACTGCCCACTCTGTCATACCCACTAATATATGTACTGCTGAACGGCACTCTTGTGGGAGCATATGCTTGGTGCACTTTAAACCCATTCTTCTAGGAAAGGGTTGTATTGAAATCAAATTTGTCTTCAACATGGAGGAATTTACAGTGATCACCAAACAAGAAGCTGTACATTGCATGTGCTACATATCCCAAACTGCTACACCTTGTACTCCGTTTTGAACATTTATATCATGGGAAGTTTTCCAGGAATGAAGAATTTCATCCCCAATTTAATTACAAAAACAGGCATACAACTGCCAATCACTATATAAATTTAAATAGGTTTAAATTGCCAAAATAGAGTGACAAGGAAATGCAATTTACAACATTACATCAACTTTACATTTATTATTCCTCTACATGTTATTCCTATAGAAAATGTCAAAGCATTAGAAGCATTTGTTTAAAACCAGTAAGCCTTAAATACCACTTACTCAAAAACAGAGCTGTCATTTTGATCCCCCCAGATGAGAATCTCTGTGATGGAACGAATTGTCTCCACTAATAAATTGCGATTTTGATCAGTGACAGTGGTGTTCTTCGTTAAAACATGGTACATGTATCTAGAAAGAAAAAAAACAAAAACAAAAAAAAAAAACAGGCAAGTTGGTAAATTCTAAAAAAAAAAAAAAATACCCAACAGAAGGACTATAAAAAACCATGCTACACTTACAGATAACAGCATTTCCATGGAAGCTTACTTGGAGAGAGGATGGGCTCCACCCTCTACAAGAAACAAATTCAGATTTTTTTTTAAAGCCTTGTACATCAGCTGTTTAGAAGATAAAGACCACCACCAACGTGCACAAGGCAAGAATTTACAAAAAAAAAAACACGCACCCCCCCCCCCCCCCATCATCATCTGTAAATCACGCCCACCAAGCTGATTAAAAGACTGTCCCGACAGGATGCAGGACTGACGTATCGCTGGGGCTTTCCCTTCTACCTACAGGTGACTAAAGAAGGGAAACAGGTTACACTGCGCACGAAAGATGATCTCCCACACTTTCTCTCTTCCCTGGGGTTGGACCCTGTGGATTTCCCAGACTGGAGGGAACCATCCGAGGCCTCAATGATGAAGCTCCCTGAGCCATGGGTGATGGCTAAACGCAAGAGTAGCAGGAGAGGCAGGCAACGCCCAACCCAGGACTCTTCGGCAGGCCCCTCCACAATCCGGGACTGAAGGAACTGGCCCCTCTATCTGTTTGACCGGCTTCCGTGGTTCCCCTGGGGATGATGGGCGACGACCATGTCCCACGCTTCTTTCAACCCCACCGGACTCGCCCTTAAATTTTTTTTTTTTTAATTTTTTTTTTTTTTTTTTTTTCGCTGCCCTTGGGCTGTAGTCCTTGACTGAATGCAACCTATGGATTGTTTCACCCGGGTTTGGGTAATGTCACCCCCTTATTACAGCCCTGCCCCTGGGGACCGGGCGGCTTGTGCCTTTATTATGACCACTCTACCCCCATTGTCACATTCTCACTTTATGAGATGCGGTGGACGGGGACGGGACTTTCTACCTTCCCCCCCATGCTGGTACACAATCCCCACGTAGACCATCCCTATTTGGGTTAAGTTCCCTATTGGGACTTAGAGCCAAGGCATGGGGCTCCCACCATAGAGGTGGCGGGCCTTATGCCAGGCTTACAGATGTTTGTTTTTTGTTTTTGTTTTGTATGTTGGGTTACAGGTTACGCCATCCTAATGTGCCCATTAAGCAATTTTTACCCATGTCCTGTTTTTGTTTTCTGTCCTTTTCTTCTTTCCTTCGCCTTTACCCTCTCTTCTTCCTCTACTACTTCCCCTCTCTGTAGGAGCATCACCATACCATCTTGTCTGCCTCGGGCGAACTGGCGGCTACGGCGGGCCCAACTCCATTCTGATCCACCATGTCCTCGCTGAAGGTTGTATCCTACAATGTTAGAGGCCTCTGCTCCCCAGGTAAGCGGAATAAATTATGGTGGGAATTGAAGAAGCTAGGGGCCCAGATAGTCCTCCTGCAGGAGACCCACTTTACTCCCCAATCCATGCCCAGGTTGCCCACACACCTGTATACACAGTGGTTTCACAGTACTTCCCCGGCCTCTAAATCTAGGGGTACTGCGATCGCGATTCATAAGACTTGCCCCTTCCAACTATTGGAGAGTAAACTTGACCCGCAAGGCCGCTATGTTTTCGTGAAGGGGACAATAGCAGGAAAGAAGTATACGTTTGCCTCTTTATATGCTCCCAACGTCAACCAACTGACTTTTATTGATGCTACTCTTGACCTCCTAGCTGACTTTAAAGAGGGTTCTGTTATCCTAGGTGGGGATTTTAACGTTAGTCCCGACCCACGGCTAGATACATCCAGCTCCCGACCTTCTCACTCTTATGCCTATCTTAAACACTTCCGTAAGACGCTCAGGTCCCACCTTTTACTAGACAGTTGGAGGGTTCTCCATCCTGCAGACAAGGACTACAGTTATTACTCTGCTGTGCACTCTGTGTATACTCGCATTGATCACATTTATGTTGACCGCCCCACGCTGGAGCTCCTGCAGTCCGCATCCATCGGAAGCATAACGATCTCTGATCATGCTCCGATTGAAATTACTTTCTCTCTACCGTCGGGTTCCCACAGGACCTGGACGTGGAGATTGAATGAGAATCTGTTGGACGATGATGCGGCGGTGGCCAGGGTGGGGGCAGTCATTGCTAATTTTTTCAAAGAAAACACCACGGACGACATCAGTAAGGGAGTGTTGTGGGAAAGCCATAAGGCGGTGGTAAGAGGGGAGCTGATCTCCCTGGGCTCCAAACTTAAAAGAGAACGGCAGGCAGATTTTCAAAGGGTGCTAGATGCTCTTCAGGAAGCTGAAATACAACACAAGCGTACTGGAGGCCCTGAGGAGTTGAAGAGGCTATATGACATGAGGTCACTGTTGCTGAGATTGTTGGACCGACAAATGCGCAAACAAACTAGACACTTATCTTTCAAGTACTATGAGCATGGCAACAAATGTGGCCGCATGCTCGCTCGGGCCCTCCGTAAGAAGCACGCTCAGGCTTACGTTCAACAGCTCCGTTCCCCATCGGGAGCGGTGGCGACTCAGTCATCTAAGATTGCCTCAGGGTTTCAGGAATATTATTCACAACTTTACAATTTATCCCCTGACTACCCCCTGAACGCACAGACTCCTAGGTCGGTGGCGGTTCGGGACTATCTGGCTTCGGCAGGGGTCACACCCCTGTCCGAGGACCAATGCTCTGACCTGGAGCTCCCTGTCACCCCCGGCGAGATTGAACTAATTGTGAAATCCCTGCCTAATGGGAAGAGTCCGGGCCCTGATGGCTACACTAAGGCCTATTATACGGCTTTCCTTCCCATCCTGGTATCTCCTATGTGTGGCTATTTCAACTCTATTGCTGAGGGCTCCCCCGATCCCCTCTGAGGCGCTGTTGGCCCATATCACAGTGTTGCCAAAAGAGGGCAAAGATCCCATGGTGCCTCAAAGCTATAGACCTATATCCCTTTTAAACGTAGATGTAAAAATCCTAGCGAAAGTCCTTGCAAATAGACTAAAACATATTGTGCCCCAACTGGTACACCACGACCAGACTGGATTTATTACTGGGAGGGAGGCGAGGGACAATTCTCTAAGAGCCATACAACTTATCCACTGGGCCCGTTCCCGGCCTGACCAAAAGCCGTACATAATTCTGTCGACTGATGCCGAGAAGGCCTTTGAACGGGTAGATTGGTCGTACTTGCGCGCGGTGCTGGAGGCCCAGGGGTTAAGGATGCGCATGTTAACATCAATCATGGCCTTATACTCCACTCTGTGCGCGCAGGTTAGGGTCAACGGGGTGCTCTCCTCCCGGTTCCCGATCAGGAATGGCACGAGGCAGGGGTGCCCCCTTTCCCCCCTCCTCTTCGCCCTGGTACTGGAGCCCCTGCTGCGTACCATCAGAGCGAATACGGATATAAACGGCTTGAAGGTTGGTAACACTGAACACAAGCTTTCAGCCTACGCTGATGATGTGCTCTTCCACATTTCAGAGCCGTTAGTCTCGTTGCCAGTCCTGATGGGAGAACTTCAGCGGTTTGGATCACTCTCCAATTTTAAAATAAATTTTTTGAAATCAGTGATTCTCCCCGTAAAATTGTCCCCATCTCAAACCGCCTCCTTGAAGGATGCTTTTCCTTTCACGTGGGCTAAGTCCTCCTTTAAGTATCTAGGCATTCAACTCACTGACCGCTTTGACACCCTGTATACAGCTAACTATCCACCCCTTCTAGCTGCGATTAAGAGTGACCTGACCCAGTGGACTAAGACTAGCATAGCATAGCAATGCGGATATTGAATCGCTCTAAATGGACTGGAGGTTTGGGAGTCCCTGACATAGCGAGGTATTATAGAGCAGTCGCTCTGCAGAGGGTCCTCAACTGGCGGTTTCACACACAATCCAAGCTTTGGGTCTCCCTTGAAAAATGTTTAGCTGGCAGAAACCTAGCATACGCACCATGGCTTTCCAGGGAGTTTAGGGGGCCGTCGGACACCACCTCTCCATTGACGAGGCACACCGTCGGTCTGGGATAGGGTAAACGTTGCCCTAAATCTAGCTCCCCCAGTGTCTCCATTGGCCCCACTGGGCAGATTTCTATGGTTTCCCCCGGGCGAACAAATGGCTTTCTTTGGCCCTTGGATGGAGGATGGAAACGCTAGTTGTGGGAAACTCATGAGCAACGGCAGACTGCTTAGCTATGAATCTTTACAGGCCAGACATGCTGGATCGGGAATGCTCTTTTGGAGGTATAGGCAACTTCACAACTTTTTTGAGACTCATGGCCACTCTATTAGAGATATCACTTCCCTCACGCCATTTGAACGCCTTTTTGTAGACGATGACCCGCTCCCCCACCTGATCTCCGAAATGTACCGCCTATTAGGCTCGGCTACCATAGATCTCAAACCCGCACATATACGGGTTTGGGAGAAAGATCTACACCTTCAATTTTCCGATACTCAGCTGACACACATGTACCGGCTCGCTCACTCCAGCTCGATGGAGTCTAAAACTCAAGAAACAAATTACAAACTTCTGACACGCTGGTATAGGGTACCGGCTGACTTGGCTCGTATTTACCCCTCCGTGACGGATCAGTGCTGGCGAGCATGCGGACATAAAGGCACGCTATTACACATATGGTGGGACTGCCCCCGAATCAGGCTATTTTGGGAAGACGTCAAACTCCAAATAAAAGAGATTCTAGACCTAGATATCCCCCTTTCGCCAGAACATTTCCTTTTCCACCTCCCTCAAATCCCACTTAGTGGATATAAGAAAAGTGCACTACCGCACCTTCTTAACGCAGCTAAACGTATAGTCCCTATATACTGGAAGCGCTCGCAGGTCCCGACAAGAGAGGAGTGGGTGGCCAAGGTAAATGAAATCA
Organism: Rana kukunoris; assembly: GCA_029574335.1. Lineage (NCBI taxonomy): Eukaryota > Metazoa > Chordata > Amphibia > Anura > Ranidae > Rana > Rana kukunoris. Next base: position 85,013,972 of record CM056054.1, on the reverse strand, counting down.
GAGAGGCCGAGCACTGGATAGCGACCTGCAGGGGTACCCTGGATAGCTTTAATACGGTGTGGGCATCCTGGGTAGCATATATCACTGACCCTGGGGAGATGTCCTCAAGCCTAGACTTGGCACTACTGGAACTAGCCGAACCGGCCCTTAGAACCAGGGTGGGGGTAGTGTCCTGAGCGAGGGTGGCATGATCCTAGACGTGGCCCGCTCGACGCAGACTCGAAGACTTCTACTTGAATAGCAGGTATGCTCCTACCTATCTCCCCTCTCCCCCTCATCTTACTACTGTTTCCTCTCTACTCTCTCCCCTATTTTCTTCAAGTTTTTAAACTCCCCCGTCTATGTGTAGCCTTATGGTGAACTGACCTAGGAAATTGTTTTTACCTTTTTCTGTATTTCTCTGTTTGATCTCCAAAGACCTATGGTTCCGCCATTTAGCTAGTGTGATGAGGACCTACGATGTAATGTGGCTGCCCTTACTCCCTCTAAGCGGGAACGTGTATCTTGCGGTGGTAGGCGCCGGGAGGAGCGCCGGTGGAGGTCAGACGGAGGCACACTTGGCCCCTCTCCACTGGTGTCAATGCCGGCGTGCTAAACCTAGGGAGGGACGAATGCACTATTGGACTGTTGTTTTAGGTCTGAGGTCGTGATACTAAGCTCACCATGCATTACTGCGAGGCTGCAGACTACACTATAATACTATCACTGTATTCTTTGTTTTGTATTTGTATCCAAATAAATAGACAGATTTTGCAAAAAAAGACTGTCCCGAAACCAGTATTTGCGGGAGTAGTTATACTCCCGCAAATACCCCTGATGCCTAAATAGAATACTTTGTGTGTCCCCCCCCCCCGCCGCTGCATATCGCAAAGCCACCGCCGTGTTAATCACCGTGCGGCGAACATTACAGGCACCTTTAGTTTGAATAGCTGTTTTGCCCGCCGCGCAACTCCCCTTGCTCGGGATTGGATGGATCTGTCCAATCCCGAGCAAGGGGGAGTGTCCTTTACACAGGGTGGCGGGCAAAACAGTTATTCAAACTAAAGGGGCCTGTAAGTTCGCCGCACTGTGATTAACACGGCAGCAGTATCATCATTAGGTATGGGGGACATGGCTGCATATGTCTGAGGGGACATGGCTGCATATGTCTGAGGGGACATGGCTGCATATGTGGGGGGGGGGGGGGGACATGGCTGCATTTGTGGGGGGGGGGGGGGACATGGCTGCATTTGCGGGGGGACATGGCTGCATTTGGGGACACATTTAAAAGTATCGGTATTGGCGAGTACATGAAAAAAAAAAAAAAAGTATCGGTACTTGTACTCGGTCCTAAAAAAGTGGTATCGGGACAACCCTAATTAGAACCCCTGAAATTTCTGATCTTCTGGGACTGGGCAATTACTTTTTCTGATTCCCAATGGGAAATCAAGTATAACACTGCCCTTTCTTGGTCTCTCGGCAGCCGAGTGAGAAAAAAAGCCTTTGGGGTGGAGGAAGACTGAATTCCAGTCAGATTTTATGATCTGAAGGAGAAACAAGTTTTCTGTCATTTCTGCCCACTGACAAGCAGGGTGGCTAAAAAAAGAAACCAAAATATGGTTTTAGATTTGTAGCATGAGGCGGTTTATTCTGCAATACTTTGGTAAACGTATTCAATGAATCCAAGCTCTCCACGCTGTGAGATAACATGCACTGCATTGATGCATTCACACAATTTCACAGTAACCATGAGATAAAACAAAGTTCAGGAATATTGCTTTATCCCATTGTTTTGCAAACCTATGTACACTACAAACCGTACAATTGAATTTGTTCCGATATCGCCGTTTTACCAACCTCATAGCTTATTCAAAATAGGAAACCTTAATTTTGTTTGCAAATATTACAGATTCCAACTACCAGCAACAATGAGTGTTTAAATTTAAAGGGCACCAGTCATTTGACTGCCACTATGCTTCCACCACGTCCCTCACCTTGTTGAGTCACTGCTGCATCACCAGCCGTCCCATTAAAGTGAATGGGACACTCAATGAGCCGCTGCAGTACAGAGATGACAGTTGCGCTTTAAAAATGATGATTTAAATTGAAGTGAATTTAAATCAAGTCTTTTTACCAGCAATTTCAATATATTTAAATCACGACTTAAACTCCGTTCCACCCTGCTGACAAGTAAACTTGCATAATCTTCCTCCTATCCCTGGCCTGGCGTCATTGTGCACCTTTGGCAGAGGCACTTTTTCAGCCAAAGGACATCGCATGACAACTTTGAATCTCATTGGAAATATCTGAATGATGCCTGCAGCTGAAGGTATCAGATATCTTTTTCAGCTGGTGATTCTGTGCACTGTAAGAATGATCATAGCGGCAGTTCAGGAAGCACAAAGTAGAGAGTGTCCCGACTTGCCTGCTCGCCCCTGAATGAATGAATGAAAACATAGTGCAGCACATGCAAACTTAATCGCCTCTGGGCGCTTGTTGTTCCCATCTCCTTTGGTATCAAAAGAGACGAGTCTTGATCTTTCTCCTAAATGCTAAGTGGTTCTCCTCCAACCGAATGCTGGTTGGTAAAGCGTTCCATAGTCTGGGACCTTGGACCGCGAATCTTTCTCCTTTGGACTTGTAGTTGGCTTTCGGTATCTGGAGGAGATTTTGATTGGTGGATCGCAAAACGTGGTTGGGATTATGAGCTTTTATTTTTTTCCTCAAGGAGGATTTCTCCACACCAGGGAGAAAGCCTCGCATTACGGTGTTGAGTTACAGACAGAAGAACAGGAAGTGAGCGGTTCTCAGAAGAAATATGGACATTTAAAAGCAAAATTAAAGGATGAGGTAAGTGAAGGAGGACTGCACTAAGGTAAAGGAAGCTATTTAGGGAAAAAAATATTTCCTTTTCAACCCCTTTAAAGGACACCCGAGTCATCAAATGAGGTAGAAATATTTAGGAGAAGGAAGCATCCAGTTTAGGTCATTTAAAAAATGTTTTCGGTTCTAGGTTTATGCACCTGTAAACCCCTATACTTTCTGTTCTGAACTGAAGAGGTTCTTCAATCTGCTCAAAAGTGTAGATAGCCTTTAGTTTCATTGACCTCCTCTACTGAAAAAAAAAATAAAATGGTACCTAGCCAGCTACCAAGCTCCTCAGTCCGAGAAGGAACCTCCTTCAGATGCTGAGGCCTCTTCCAAGTCAGACTGCCTGTGAAATGATAGTCTCTAATTCTAAAGGAAGAATTGACCTTGCTGAGACAGAAGTAGAAGGACTTAAACCTGCAAATTTAGATCTAAAAACACACACACACACACACACACACACAACTATAAGCAGGCAGACAACTCAGAACCTGCCACAAGGGATATACAGCAGTATAATCTTGTCACAGGTGTCAGGCAGTTTGTTCCTGCAATTCCAACATTATCTTAGGGGGCTTATCAGGCAGGAAAAAGAACATTTCCTGGACTAACAAGTGTAAGGCTGACCGCCTGTGTAGGAGTAGTCAGTCCTCCCCTGCGATGTAATTTCCCGGTTGCAGGACAAGCGAGGAAGGCGTTCAGCGGCGCTCTCCTTGTCCATGGCAAGGCACGGCTCAGTGCTCTCCAGGCGGCCATTGTTCTGGGGTTCTCGTGTGCTGCAGGCACAGGTAAGTGGAAGTTCGTTTTCCCTCAGTTTTATCATTCTCACTCAGGCTGGTACTACTGCCCCTGGTTGGTCTGATACTGGGGTGGCTGGTTTGGTTTTGGCAGCAGGGCAGGCTCGGGGGTCAGGTTACTTAATTCAGGGCTGCGTCATTTCTGTCAGGGAGGCCATGCAACCCCCATCTCTACTAGGGGTGCTGGTCACTCTGGGGCAGATCAGCAGGGACCCTTCTTGTGCGCTCAGCATCAGGGCACTCAATATTTTATTGCGGGGGGGGGTTCCATATAGGTATGGTCAGGTACCATTCCACCAGCCAGAGTGGTAGTTTTGTATGTTTATGTTCCAGTTTTCTTTAGTTGGTTTTTCTACACATCTTCTGGTGGCATTCTCTGGGGTTTTTCTTTTGTTTTCCCAGTTAATTTCAGGTAGATATTTGTTTTCCTCAGATCGGTTTTCAGGGGTGGTTTTATTTTTCATTAGTCAAAATCTTACACTTCAAGTACATACGCATTATTCTGAGTAATTTCTGTGTGTATTTCTTTTCATAGAGGTGTTTTTTCTACATTGCAGCAGGATTCTCAGGAGTCTGGGGCTTCCCAGGCAGTTCAGGTGCGTATTTGGAGTGTGTGACAAGTTTTCACACACAGGGTTGTATACGTTTTTCCACTGCAGGTTATCCACATCTATGGGTTTTTAGCAGATTGAGGTGGTCGTTTTTAATCTCACGCAGCTTATGCAACTCGTTCAACTTGCGTTCTCTTACAACTTTAATTTCTCATGCAACTCACGTTTCCCAACGAGACTTATGTTTTCATGCAACTTGCAGTTTGGTTTCTCTTTTCACGAAATTCACATTTCTCACACCGCTCACGTTCTCTTACATGCTTACGTTCCTCATGTCAGCTACGTTCTCATGTCAGCTTTCGTTTCTCACGCAGATTTTGCAATTCATGTTTTCTCCACGTTGAGTTCTTATGTTTTCACATGGGTTTTGTATCGCATCTTCGCATTAGGTAAAAGTGCAGTGAAGACCTATCACGTTATAGGTTCACACGGATTAAGTTGGCAGTTTTTATTTTGGCTTGGACGGTGCCAAGTCTCCTGATCCGTGGCACGTACATTACATCTCGTTTTCTTGTTTAACATGTTACCACATTAATAGCCGACACGTTTTCAGGTTTCAAGGCCTGAGTTTAAGTTTATAAATTTGCCTGTTGCACCGCAGGCAACTCGGCCTGGTAATTGCTTGAAACAGGCACGTGTCGGTCCCATTTCTTGTTTTGTTTTATATTCGGGGGGGGGGGGCGATTGGTCACAGGCAAGTCATGGGGAAGGTGTCCTTGGTTATGTCAAGTGTATTTTTTTGGTTATGCAGTTCATGTCACAGGCTGCAGATCTTGGGGATTCCGCATCCATCCCGCCTTCTCCAGCTGGGGGGAGAGGTTTTGACGCACGGAAGCTCAGCCTCCCTCAGAACCTGGACCATCCCAAGACTGATGGCAGAACTACAACGCAGGGGGATATCTTTGCTTGCCCAGCTTTGGCTTGGAAAACCCAGCTGTTTAGGTTGCTGTTCCTTGTGCGTCGGACACGAGTGCGGAGCAAGTTACCCTGTTACCATGTCAGCATACATCAGATAGATTCCAACATAGATATATTTTCCGCTAGGACATGGAATTAAGGATATTTGGTAGGGCTGTTAAATTTAATCGCTGCATCGCGATTCGGGTGTCCGAGGAGGCACCGATGCATGCGACCATATTAATCAATGTTTGGCCACGCCCCTCTCGGGAGAGAGCTCCGTCCAGACGTTGCCTTGTGTTTGTATAAGGCGCGCTTATGTAACTGCCCGGCCTGCCTCTCTCCTCTTACGTCTCACGTCTCTCCTGGCGTCAGCTCCGCCCACTGACTAACGATCAGATCAGTAGAAAGGCGGGAGGTGCACCGTTGACGCCAGATGAGACACGAGAGCATGGTGGAGAGAGGCGGGCCGGGCAGTCAGTCACATGAGCACGGCATATACAAACACCCTGCTGATGCTGACGAGCTGGAATGGAGATCGGGGGATATGGTGAGCAGGCAGATTACTTGCGTCATTGCAGGCGGTAATGAGATGGGCAATGTGTAATTCAGCTTAGATAAGATGACTTGCCCTATTTTTACAACCTCTGATAAGATGACTGTATTCTAAAAGCCCTATTTTTTGTGGTGTGACACCATCTATGTGATATTAAAAAGCAGAGCGGTCACTTAATGTATGATTCGCTAATAGGTGCTATTGCTTCTACTAGTGTGCATCTTGTCGATAAAAAGTGATGATTGGAGGGTACAATGAGGAAAATACATTTGCCTGATTTTCTTATAGTGTGCACCCCACTTTAGGCTGGATTGTCACCATTCAATGCATAAAAACATTTCCTCAGTGTATTTAAAAGTCCAAGTCCTCGCTGTAATGATATTTTTATTGATGGTTCATTGTCATCTGTGCATTTTTAAAGGGCGCATTGATGACAATGGCAGTACATAAAAACACTGAAAATACACATTAGTGTATTTTAAAAATCCACAATAAAATGCATAAAAAAATGCATTGAATGGTGATCCAGCCTAAAGTGGGGTGCACACTAAGAAAATCAGGCAAATGTATTTTTCTCATTGTTCCCTCCAATCATCCTCTGTGTGCAGAACAGCATGTAAGTACAGAGGAGGCAAATGCTGTGACCTGTGGACACATGGGGGTACAGGCATGTAGTGGAATCTGATGCGTCACCTGTGATAAGTCTTTGTCACTGCAGGCAGGGACTGGGCTGTATGGAGAAATATAGACCATCTCCTGTAGCATGCCCGCAGTCTCTGATCATCTCCTGTAGCATGCCCGCAGTCTCTGATCATCTCCTGTAGCATGCCCGCAGTCTCTGATCATCTCCTGTAGCATGCCCGCAGTCTCTGATCATCTCCTGTAGCATGCCCGCAGTCTCTGATCATCTCCTGTAGCATGCCCGCAGTCTCTGATCATCTCCTGTAGCATGCCCGCAGTCTCTGATCATCTCCTGTAGCATGCCCGCAGTCTCTGATCATCTCCTGTAGCATGCCCGCAGTCTCTGATCATCTCCTGTAGCATGCCCGCAGTCTCTGATCATCTCCTGTAGCATGCCCGCAGTCTCCGATCATCTCCTGTAGCATGCCCGCAGTCTCCGATCATCTCCTGTAGCATGCCCGCAGTCTCCGATCATCTCCTGTAGCATGCCCGCAGTCTCTGATCATCTCCTGTAGCATGCCCGCAGTCTCTGATCATCTCCTGTAGCATGCCCGCAGTCTCTGATCATCTCATGTACCACGTCCGCAGTCTCTGATCATCTCATGTACCACGTCTGCAATCTCTGATCATCTCCTTTAGTATTTTGGGGGGAGAGCCATGCGCACTTGCGCTGCAATCGTGATGCATCGCGGAATCGAATTGTGGACTTGATAATCGTAAATCGCATCGAATCGTGAGACCGGTGAAGATGCGCAGCCCTAATATTTGGAGCCGCTGGATAGTCCGGAGGGACCCAAGGCTACCCCCTACTGGCTAGCTAATCTATGGGATGCCCAAGGATGCCTTGATCAACATTATATACACCGGCAACTTGCAGTTGCCTTCTGCCCGTATATACATACATACATACATACACCATTACCTTGGCATGTTTGCTTGGAATCAACCAACTTAATCATTCTCAACTAATTATGGCTATTATGGGTGTTCATTGCAGGTGCCGCCTCCTCTCCCACCTAGAGGGTGTCCTTAATGAGGCTCCTTGTTAGCCCCCTTGGGAAGGTGGGGGTAGCACTAGGTCCCTCCGGACTATCCAGCGGCTCCAAATATCCTTAATTCCATGTCCTAGCGGTAAATATATCTCAATGGTAGAATCTGATGTATGCTGACATGCTCATTTTACTAAACTTTACACACACACACACAAATTAGAAATAATTATCCCCGAAAGCAGGCTTTAAAATCTGTCTGCTGGCCAAATCCGTCGGATCGCCCGTACACACGATCGAATCTGTCTGCTGAGACGGTCTGTCAGACCATTTTCAGCAGATAGATTTGATCGTGTGTACGCGGCCTTACAGTCTAATTTCAGGGCGAGCAGCTCTTCCATCTGCTGTATGTGTCATTTTCTCTATCGGATGCTAACCTTGTGTCCCCGTTAATTGCTGCTCATGAAGTTACTGATAACAGGTCTTACGCTTTCGGTGGTGGTTAGGACAAGGGATCACAGGCTCAAATCGCAAGTTGTCCATCCCCGAGTTTGTCCTGGCCTTTAGTGTCTACAAAGACATCATTTGCTCTGTATGTCCACTTAGAGGAGAAGAGTTGGACCTTTACCTATATAAGGTGGTCGAGTTAGGCCACAAGTATTGGGCTCCAACTTTTATGACTACCTTCTTTTCCACCAAGGCCGTTGAGGGGGGGGGGGGGGGGTCGGAGACGCTGGAATTGAGTATAACCTACTGCGAGGCTCACAACTGGAGGTCAGTAAAAGGCAACATCTATTTCTCCACGCTCCCTCTTTTCATATATTTTTGAGCACTGACAAAGCTCCATTACCTGAGACACTATCATATGTTGGGCTATTTTGGGCTTAAAGTAATAGAAAATATGAGAGCCTGTTGAACTGTCTACATTGATGTGCAGGTGAAGCTTGTGGAGAGACAACAGCAGCAGGAATAATCAAAGAGCAGTGAAGGGAAGTGTCTCATTAAGGGGAAAAAAAATAAAAATCAGGAGAAGGGAGTGAAGGAACCTGAGGATCGGTTGACTCATACTCCAGGATTGTTTGCTACCTAGCTCCAGGTTCACCTACATATTTGTGGTTAAATATCTAGAAAAACTTAACCTGCCTACTTTTCTCTGAGTTACTAATTACTACCTACTTTGACACTTTGTTTTCATCTGGGGTGTTTTTTTGTGCCTTGAGACTGGCAGTACCTTTTATGTGCTGATCTTAAAACCCTAAAAACACCACTTTAGAGATATGGCAGCAGCAGTAAAAAAGAAAGACGGGCAACTTAATTTATTTAGAGACTGGGGGGATTCAAACAACACGGTCTGCGAAGGAGTAAGCAATGCAGGCCACAACAACCGCAGCAGCTAAATTGGAGCAATTTTCACATACCTCTGTAAATACACCAGGTAAAGAGACATCGCAGCAACAGGCGCAAGCAAAAACTCAAGCTGGAATATCAGCGGACAAGAAAAGTTGCGGTCCTGGGGCACCAGCATCAGCCCCAAAAACAACAACTAAAAAAGGCCCCACGGGGGAGACCAAGGGAGGCACAACTGTACCTGCAAAAGCTCCAGTAGAGTCTTGTAGCTGCGTTTGCTGATAATGCATTGAAAGAGGGGGAGCCATTACTGAAAGAAATTCTAAGTGCCATAAACGCATGCAGAGAATCATTGAGTAATCTAACTGAACAGATAAAATTAATAAAAGAAGAACTTGTAATAATGGGACAGACACTGCAGAAAACGGCGCAACAGACAACAGAAGTGGAGGAGAGGTTGAATCAAGTAGAGGATGAGGTGCACCCATTAAAACATGAGATGAAAGCAATGAAGGAACAAATGGGGTGGCAGGCGTCTAAACTTGACTAAATTGAGAATAGGTTGTGTAGAAACAATATACGGGTAGTGGGGTCTCCCGGTACGGAGTGAGGGTACCCACCCTATATTGTTTCTTGAGAACTGGTTCAGAGAGATTTTTGGGGAGAAAGTTTTTTTCAACGGCATTTGTAATAGAAAGGATCCATAGAGGTCCATTTAGAGTCCATCTGAAGGATGGATATCCTCGGCCCCTGCTCTTGAAATTCCTTAATTACAACGATAAGGTAACAGCATTGCAAAAGGCAAGAGAGAAGGGAGACATTTTTTACAACAGGTGAAGAATTTCCTTGTATCCAGAACGGAGTAAATGTAGATCTGAGTTTACACCAATTAAACACAGCCTCTTAAAAAAGAAAATTACATATGCATTACTGTACCCAGCACGTCTTCGGATCATGACTACGGAGGGACCCCAATTTTTTGATTCACCGGGGAAGGCAGAACAATGGCTGGAAGACAACAAGGCGCAATTACAGGCTAACGAGTGACTGTATAGCCATGGAGAGGAATAGATAGGGGCCAAGGTTCAAAAGGACATTTTGGTTCTGCCTTGACAAATAATTTTTACTTATTTCTTCCTCTCTTCACCAACAATTAGATAAATGCATGAGGGGTTGGCTGGAGTCACTTGAAGCACTAAAATGCATATATTAAGTTATTTTTCTGATGTGCACAATTGCCTTTTTTTTTCCTCTCTCTTCTTTGCTTGGTCAATGGAGGGTGAAGAATATTTTGGTCCCCTATAGTGAGGGCCCCCCCCCCCCCTCTTTTTGCTGGGGGAGATAGGAGGAGAGAATGGTGTTTGGGCATATCAAGCTTTTCTTAGTAGGACGTCACACCAAACGCACTGACCCCCTGATACATTAAGTCATGCTTAGAAAGCTGCAACGACTCCTCTCCGATCTCCAAAGTGTCATAGATCACCATTAATAAATCATCCTCCAGCATCAATCTGTACCTGGACGCTCCAGGTAAACCTTTCTCTGCCTCTGAATCAGACGCCTAATCCACTTGAGAGGAAGTGAGCGACCTGGATTCCCTCCCCCTATCTTCTGTATCCCCCTGACTAAGTTTGGATAGAACAGGCATACTTGCCACTCTAGATAGGGACCCCCTGCATCCTATCCATCATGTCCTTAATTGACTGGAACGTGGATGCAATCTGGTCTTTGACGTAAGGATCCTATGACATGCCATCATAAAATCGTCCTCAACCAAACTGAGGACACATTCAGGACAAAGCGGCTTTTCCCAAATGGAACCTAGCTTTGACTCGCATTCGGCACATCTTCTCCGGGGGGACTGCATCTGGGTCTTGTCCTGGGCTTTACCCTAAAAGCCAAAACAGAAAATAAAACGTCCATGGGAAAATCACCCCAGACCTACTTCACCACTGTGTTCGGGTCAAAAAGGAGGAGGTGCCCAGCCCTTCACCTGTGGTTCCCCACCCAGGGAAGGACATCTGGTCATAAAGGACCCCATCCCCCCGCCCATGAGTAAGACATGGTCAGCCATGCTTACCTAAGTCAACCGCCTGAGATGCTGCAGTAACCTCCATGGCCCCTCGTTATTTTTCACAGCCTCTGGATGCCATGATTAGCAGACCGGAACCTCGTCTCCGGCGCCCCCTGATGACGTAGCTCTGCCAGAAGTGACCCATTACATCACTTCCGTCCGTTGGAGCGCAGAAGCCCCGCTTCTAACGCACGTACTCCCTCCTCCATACCCAGAACTACCGGGTGAATAGGCGCCATCCGACAGCGATACACCTGGACCATGCTTGACGCCGCCCCCACATTGGAGGAAAGGGAGCAGGGTCCAGCCACACTTACAGGGGTCCCAAATCTCTGAGTCCTTGGACAGCAAAAGTAGCAGGACCATCAGCCTTCTCTTCCCTGCTAGACAGAGGGGCGCTGAGGCACAGGAAAATGTATTTTCAGGTGCTCACATAGGACAGCCGAGCATGGAACTCCCCAGGTTCCTAAACTGCTCTCTTCCAGTCCAGCAGATAGAAACACAAACACTGAAGGGGAGAGCCTGGAGGACCTCCTTTAAAAGTTTTGGGTGAACTTGTTTCCTGTCCCGGAGGGAGGAGCCTTATGTCTCAGAGGCTGCCCTGGAAGACGATATAAAAAATAAAATAAAAAAGTGCGATTGCAAAAGTATTTTAACGACCACAATAGAGAAATAAATTATATATATATATTTATTTATATTTATTTATATTTATTTATATTTATTTATTTATTAGTAAGGGGTTAGCTCGGTAGCTGGGGGGGGGGGTGACCCCCTGGATGGGTTCACTACACACTGAACTATACAGCGAAGCAGCCGAAGACGGTTAAAAACAAAGAGTTTGGTTTATTCTTCCATATTGCTTGAAACAAGTACAAGCATCCAAACAGCATAAACAAAACAAAACATAAAATAAACCCTGGCCACTTGGGGCGTCTACCTTCACCACACAGGAACCTATCTATGGAGTCTGGCACAGGCTATTGCTGGGCAGACACTGCTGGTCATAAAGCAGAGAAACAATAGTCTTTGATTTTTATCACACAGAAAAATCAACAACCAACTCACCTCTTCAGAAGTCTCTCACTGCTCTCCTTAAAGGGGTGTTCCAGCCAATATTTTTGTTTATTATTAAAAGTCAGCAGCTACAAAAAGTGTAGCTGCTGGCTTTTAATAAACAATCACTTGCCTGCTCCAGCGTTCCAGCGACACGCCGACCGGGGCTCTGCTCCTCTCCCCCCCTCCCCCGCCGGCGTCCTCATTGCAACTGTGGTCACCCGGCCGTGACAGCCTTCGGCTTCACGGCCGGGCACCCACTGCGCATGAGCGAGCGGCACGGCCCGCTGCCGATTGGACAGGCGATCGCATAGGACCTGTCATGTGTCCCATGCGATCGCCCACAGGGAGGGGCAGCTGTAGGCGATTAAGCTTAATCTTGTCTCCTCCTCTCCCCCGTGCCCCCCTGGAACTGTCTCCTCCTCTCCCCCGTGCCCCCCTGGAACTGTCTCCTCCTCTCCCCCATGCCCCCCCTCCAGTAACTGTCTCCTCCTCTCCCCCGTGCCCCCCTGGAACTGTCCCCTCCTCTCCCCCATGCCCCCCCCCCAGGAACTGTCTCCTCCTCTCCCCCGTGCCCCCCCCCCCAGGAACTGTCTCCTTTCTCTCCCCCGTGCCCCCCTGGAACTGTCAGGATGGAGAGCGGCGGTATGAGCCGGTATACCCGGCTCCTTACTGTTTCGAATGGACAGCGTCAGTGATGACTATGTCCATTCACATAACTGAAACATCGTAAACTGTGATTACAATGTTTCAGTTTATGAATGAAGAGAAGACGCTGTCTTCTCTCCATTCATTTTCACCGCAGCTGAGAAAGGGACAGGGGCAATCAGTTTCCCCAGTACCTTTTTCTGTCTCAAAGGGTCGATGTCAGAGGTCTGTTAAGAAAAAAAAATGCCACTGTCACATGACAAAAAAATAAATAAAAAAGTATCGGTATCGCTGAGTACTTGGACTGCCCACAAGCAAGATGGAAATGTCCATCGCAATTTTTTATAAAGTATCTTTTCCTGCAGAATGACTATGCGGAGGGCTCAAGTATTAAGACACGCGAGAGTAGGATTAAGCAAGGTAACAGCGGCAGAATCATTAACCACTTAAGCCCCGGACCAATATGCTGCTTAATGCCCAAAGGCGTTTTTACAATTCAGCACTGCGTCGTTTTAAAAGACAATTGAGCGGTCGGGCGACGTGGCTCCCAAACAAAATGTGCGTCCTTTTCTTACCACAAATAAAGCTTTCTTTTGATGGTATTTGATTGCCTCTGCGATTTTTATGTTTTGCGCCATAAACAAAAATAGAGCGAAATTTTTGAAAAAAAAAAAATATTTTTGTTATAAGAAAAATTGAATAAACTAAATTTTAGTCAAGGATTTAGGCCAAAATGTATTCAGCCACATGTCTTTAGTAAAAAATAAATTAGCTACCTAGCGGCAACAGCGACACTAATACAGCGATCAGAAAAATGATCGCTTAGTGACGCTGGCAATAGGGAGTACAGAAACGAACCGCCGCCCCCTTCGAGTCGGATCGCTCCCAAAAGGTAAGCTGCCCGCCGCACACAGAGGAGGGGGTCCCGATAGGACCCCCTACCCGCTAGAAGGCAGGGACATAATTATCTGCCTGTACGTGCCCTTCTGTGGACGTACATAGGCGTGCGGTGGGCGTTAAGTGGTAAAAAAAATATTAATACCTGGGGAACCCCCGCTTTAAGCAGTTAAATTCTGAAGGTCATAGAGGCTGCCGGGACCATCTGACCCATCATATGGTGAACTTCTGCCACCAGCAGATTCCTTCTCTGACTCACCAATCACACGGGCAGGAGGATTTTTTTTAGTTTTCTCTTAAACAATGAAATTCTGTGTAGTGGTTTTGCACAGAGCAGCCCCGTTTCTCTTCTTCTGGGGTCCCTAGCTGCCACTTCTGGCTCCTCCTGTCCTCAGAGTGCCCCTATAGCAAGCCACAAGGTAAAAAAACATCTCTGGATTTAAATAATTTCCTTCTCCTGCCCAGGATCACATGTACCATGAAGTATTGCTCCTCATACATTCACAAGTTCCCAGGCACTTACTGACATGTATAGTTGGTTTACTGAGCTGTATTTTTTGATATGTAAACAAATAATGTATTCAGGCCAACTAATCGGCTGACCAATCAATTATGAAAATAGTTGACAACCATTTTCATAATCGATTATATATCTGCACGATTAATCATCAAAAATCGTTATCACTATCTTTTTCACGTTGCGATTCTTGATACAGGGTTTCATGATCTTTGACATGAAAATAATTTTTTCTCTGCACTTTGGTATGCAAAGAATTTCCTGTCTGCTCTCAGCCAAAAGTCAGTCTGGGCAGCCTGCCAAGTTTTGAAAACATTCTTTATCAGTGGAAAGTTAAGTCTAAACATCGTATCTCTTCAAAGGAATAAACTTCTGTATGTAAATTAGGAATTTTTAACCACCACTTAAAGCGGATGGTTCACCAAAAATAAATATTAAAAGCCAGCAGCAACAAATACTGCAGCTGCTGACTTTTAATATTAGGACACTTACCTGTCCTGGAGTCCAGCGGCGTCCGCAGCAGAGGATGAGCGATCGCTCGTCACCCTGCTGCTCCCCCCTCCATCCACGGCGAGGGAACCAGGAAGTGAAGCGCTCCGGCTTCACTGCCCGGTTCCCTACGGCGCATGCGCGAGTCGCGCTGCGCCCGCGATTGGCTCCCGCTGTGTGCTGGGAGCTGAGAGTTCCCAGCACACAACGGGAAAAGCCTGTCTTTTGCCCGAGACTGCGGGCCGGAAGTGGGTGCGGATACCTGTCTTTAGACAGGTATCTGCACCCCCCTGAAAGGTGTCAAATGTGACACCGGAGGGGGGGGAGGGTTCCGATCAGCGGATCTTCACTTTAGGGTGGAGATCCGCTTTAAACACCAAACCTTTTTCTGACAGCTCTTTTCAAGTTAAAATCTTTTTTTTGCTAGAAAATTACTTAGAACCCCCAAAGATTATATACCTTTTTAGTAAAGACCCTAGAGAATAAAATGGCGGTTGTTGCAATATTTTATGTTGCACTATTTGCGCAGCAGTCTTTTTAAATGCATTTTTTTGGGCAAAAATTAGTCCAAAGTTAGCCCATTTTTTTTTTATGTAAAAGATTTTACGCCGTGAGAATCGTGATCTTCATTCTAAGCCAAAAAAAATCGCGATTCTCATTTTGGCCAGAATCGTGCAGCTCTAATTGATTAGTTGTTTCAGCCCCACCCTGCAGTTCAACTCAGGGGGCCCCAACTCACCCCAGCAGCCCCCTAGATCAGGCCATGATCATACCACTACTACTGCGAGTGTAGTGTATACTGCTCCAATTACATAAAATGAACACTATGTGCAGTGTAGAGCAGGCTACTGCAACTGAACTTCTGACCATGGATTTTCACAGGTCTCGTTTTGGCAACGGAAAAAATAAATAAAATGGTTCCTAACATTTTTTTTTATTATTATTTAGCTGGCTCCAAGATTCAAAGGTAAATTTGTCAGCCCGTGCTGTGCATGATGACATGAAAGCAGGCAGAGAGAACCCAGAAGGAGGACCGGTAGATGATGGAAGCACCCGCTCACTGACAGCACAGTGCTGGAGGGCTTCAGGAGCACAGAAAAAAAATCCAGTGTACCAACACTTTAACCAAAAGCAGAGCAGGGGCCAGCATAGTGCCTCTGCCACTGATCCCATCCCACCACTACCATCCCTCTGCCACTGATCCCCATCACCACTGCTGTCTCTAATTGATCCCACCCCCCTCCCATCAGGCAGTGGTGATGGGAAGGAATAGGGATGACATAAGTGGCAGGGGACTGACGTCATCCCTATCCCCACTTCAACTACTGATCCCATCCCCCACCACAATTTTTTTCATAGGGTTGCATTCGCTCTCTGTCATGCGACAGTGGCACTAATATGCAGTACTGATGACGCAAGGACTGACAGGAATTTTATTTCTACCCAGTGGCGGCTGGTGAAGTTTAAGGATGGGGGGGGGGGGGGTGCCAGACCCCACCCTTCCGTTTGATCCCTCCCATTTCTCATAAGCCCCACCTCTTATAAAATCAACCCACTCCGTCCCCTGTATTCCACCTATATGGTGTCAGGAGTATACAGCTCAGCATCACATTTCAGGGGATATAGGTCGGCATTACAGATATGGTATATAGATCAGCAGCATCACATATACTGATCTCGCAGCACACTGTCAGCATCCACACACTGGAGGAGGACACGATAACAGCACCCCCTCCAACCCGGATTGCAGCACACTGGCTCTGGGCTCACAGGACACACTGACAGCAATTCCCCCCCCCCCAGCAGGGATCGAGGCACACTGATAACACCCCCCACCTTGGGGCTCACAGGACACACTGACAGCAATTCCCCCCCACCCCCAGCGGGGATTGAGGCACACTGATAACATCCCTGCACACTACCTGCAGAACAAGGCTGGCTCTTGGCACATTCTCCCCTTTCTGAATCCTGAAAGGAAGAAAGCCAGCGCTGCAGGGGTTAAACACCAGGAAGAAGGTAGAACATTTGGCTCTCCTCTCCTGCAGGGGCAACCATCAAAAATGTTGGGGTCCCTTACACAGCTTAAGGCCAGCCATCCAACCGAATGAAATGAATACACTGCCCTACATGTGGCATGTGAAAAATACAAACCAAGCTTAGTCACACCTGTAAATAAACACAAAATAACAACCCTCCATAAACAGAAAGGATTCATGAAATAATCAGTGTTCATACAATAGTGTTACCATACAAATAGCTGTGAACACTGTGCTATGCTCTGTTTATTGAGGATTGTTATTCCATAGATATATATTGTTTCGTTTAACACAGGGCGAAATGGAATGATCATAAATTACTGTCACTTTATCTGGACATACAAAGTGATTTGGGGATGTTTATGCAGTGATGTGTGCCTGATTGGGGGGGGGGGATGTGTACCAACTATGGGGAGACTGCAAACTTAGTTGCCTCCTTCCCCTCACCCACACACACACACCTGCTCTTTTTACACTACTTGTCAGTCTCATATGTCCTGCAAACAAATCCATCTGATATCCCGACATGAAAGGCCGCCTGCTTATCTGTACAAACTTTCCTGAGACTGCAGCTCAGCTCACCTCCCTCTCTGCAGCATCAGACTCCGCATAGGCTATGCTCTGGCTTCTGACAGTGGGGCACTGGCGATCGAGGGGGGGGGTGGAGGGATGCTCGAGTGTGCAGGAGATTGTAAGGATACTCAGGTCTTCTAAATACACACATGCCAGGCAGTGTATGTATTTAAATGTAACAATGTTGCTGCTGACTAAGCCCAGGAGTGAGCTGTAGCCAGACAGTACTGCTGACAAGCTGGGGCCCCTAACATGTCTACATCTGTCCCCCTCTTCTAGCTAGGCTCACAAAACACCCTGCCCACCCCTTCTCGGGAAGTTTGGCACTTACCAGGCTGTGGTGTCCTCTCCTGTGTGTCTCATCTCCTTCAGTAGGCAGCAGCGATGGTGGAGGAGTCTGCTCCTCATGCTTCCTCCGCTTGGGTGCTCCGGCACACTAAAAACCAGAAGTGATGCGCCTCTAGCGTCAATCAAAGCACCCGGCCGTAGTAATACATACTATGACACGGGCGGATGCCGATTGGCGGGATCAAATGTGCCGCAGGGCGGGTTTAAAGCCTGCAAATGAAGCGCCTCATCTGCAATCTTGTGATTGCATAGACGTGGAGCTTCCCACAGCGCATTGCGACCGGCACTCAGCAACAGAGAACTGAAGGAACTTTAAAAAAAAACGGACAGTTGGAAAAAAAAAATGTTTTTGTTTTTTTTTTGTTTTGTGACTGCCTGGGAGGGGGGCGGCGCCCATGCGCCCCCTATGGACGGGCCGCCACTGTTTTTACCACACATTTATATATTTAGCCCCCTTTGAGACTGAAAGGGACTGAGGACACAGATTGCCCAGTCCCTTTCTGTGTAGCCTCAGCTGCCCTGAAAATAAATGGACAGGAGACAGAAACTCCTCCCCATTCATAAACTGAAGCATCAAAACGCAGTTTACGATGCTTAGTCATGGATTGAAAGAGTCAATGACTCCGGTCATTCAGAAAAAGGAGCTGGTAAATTACATATTTACTGGCTCCTTCCTCCACCCTAACAGTTCTTTGACAGGGGGGACCAGAGGAAGACAGGAGGGGGGACAAAGGAGGACATAGGGGACAGTCAGGGGAGATCAGTGCGGGCAGTTACAAGCAAGATCTCCCTGTATATAGATTGCAATAAAGCAACTGAAAGCCACGGGGGGAGGGGAGGAGAAGCAGTTTAAAGCTGCTTTGAAGAAATCTTTAGAAAAGTCAGTTCTTGTAACTGCCCGCTCCACTCACCCCTGACTGCACAGGTATCAGATTAGGCATCGGAGGATCTCGTACAAATATGCTCGGCATCAATACTAGAATCATTGCAACCCTAAAATCAGTACCGTCGGCTGTCACCATTCCAAGAGTGTGCGCAATTTTTAATGGTAACATGCTTGGTATCTATTTACTTGGTGTAACATCCTATTTCACTATATACATATGTGAAAAAAACGTTACCGTTTTCTTTTTCTAGTAATTTTTTAGCAAAAAATAAATACTGGATTTTAACTTGTAAATATCAAGTGTCAAGAATGGGCTTGGTCCTTAACTGGAATTAAAAACACAAATGTGAAGAAATCAAGAAAGCTCAGCAGAGCACAGAGATGTGACCAGGTGCTACAGCCTACACCTCCACCACACACTTACTTGAGTCGGTCTAGGGAGTGGACACTAGATCCGGACCGGCCAGAGCCGCTCACCCAGCTTCTGGACCTTCCGAACATTGCTGGTCTCACTCAGTTCATCTTCCTAAGCTGCGAGCGACGAGACAGAAGCCACAACCACCATATGCCGGGGAAGTACTACAATCGCATTGACTCGGGGAAGTGTAGTTGTGCGCCAACTCTTATTGCTGTGAACCGCACTGAATGGACCTACGTATCCCGGCCTGCGTGTGGCTTTGGAATATGACGTATGCAATGCAATTGTGACAGGCAAAGGTACTTCCTTCCGAGCCAAGGGGGTCTGGCTGCAGAGTGGAGCTCCACCGATGACAGAAAGCATGTGACCTCCACTCCACTTTTTTTTTCTACTAAACTTTATTGTGAATCTATGCAGCTGGAGCTCCACTGTCAAAGGAAAAATGTGGCCTCCACAAACTCCACCTTTTTATTATTAAATTAACTTTAAAGTAACAAACAACAAATATAGACGACACTACAGGAAGTGGAGGTCACTTGTTTCCTACGAGATTTCTGTTTAGCGTGTAGCTCCAGTAACTGCAGTCTGCAGCAGATACTGAAACATTCTTCTTTTATTGAGCCTGGGATTTGCAGAAATATAAGATATTTTTGGTATTTTTTTTATTTTTTCTGTTAAAGTGCTGTCCTTAAAGCAGAGTTCCACCCGTTTTTTAGTTTATTAAAAGTCAGCAGCTACAAAAAGCATAGATGCTGTATTTTCATAAACCGACACTTACCTGCCCCACGGTCCAGCGATGAGGCCACCCAGAGGCTCGCTTCTCTCCCCCTCCTCTCCTCGGCGCCACCATAGCAACTGTGGGTGGGCACCCAGTCATGACAGATTTCAGGTTTCCGGCTGAGCGCTCACTGCACTATGCTCTGCTATTGACCAGCCGATCTTCTGGGACCCGTGTTGTGTCCCAGAAGATTGCTGGCAGGGAGTGGCCGTCTAGGGAGTCAAAAGCGGGGACAGGAGGTCCCACTAAAAATAAGGTACACACTCTCCCCCCCCCCCCCCAAATAAATGGCATGCCAAATGTGGCATATCAGGGGGCGAGGAGTGCTTAAAGCGCAAGTTCCACTTTTGGGTGGAACTCCGCTTTAAGTTAACTTTGTAAACTGGATTTGTTTCCAAAAACAATTGTACATTTTTGGTCATGATGGAAGTTAATTATTATGTTGGAAGAATGCAATACATGTTTATAAGTACAATCTCATTGTCCTTTTTTGCCACACCTTCATGCCAACTAACAGGGCCAAGATTGAGACACACATGGATCTCGAGTCCACGCAAAAAATGTTTTATGGTTCAATGGTATGTCCACATTAAACCTACATCTTCTTGACAATCATATATGCTCTGTTACAAATATTATCCACTTACCGATCGCTTGTACTATGGAAGGGTGACCGCTGTAGGCAAATCGATGTGCTGGTACGTCGCTGTCTACTTCCAGGTTTATGGTGCATGCATGTTCGGCCCCACCCCGGTCCCACAGTGTCGGGCAGCAAGTCCCAGCCATTGATTCACACCTGAAACCAGCTGATTGGCTGTGTCCAAACACAGCCCAAAACTCTGACATTCAACACAGGGTTCTGTACAGAGAGAGTGATCGGTCAGTGATGCGAAATTGAGAGATCAATATAGCTTTGGAGATCAATATAGCTTTGGACTCCTCTCTAGACAGGATGTGCCCACCAGGCTCTCCAATCTTGAAGCCCACTAAATTGAGCACCAAATTCATGAAATTGCTACATGACCATGATTCGGTAGACATCTGGAGAGAATGTAACTCTACTAAACATGACTACACCTTCTATTACCATGTTCATTTGACTTAATCGTGAATAGACCATATCTTTACGTCCGCCTCATCCCTACCTATTTACATTGCCTCCAAGATTCTGGAGACATCTTGTGTTATAGAGCATATAGATCAGATGCAACTCGATTTTGTAATTTTCCCTCCATTTTGAAGTTCTTGTTTTTAAGGAATGTACGTGCCTTAACTTAGGGTCCTTTCACACGGAGCGGACCGTTTTTCGGTCCGCTCCGTGTGTGTCCGTCGGCTCAGCGGGGGGTCCCGCTCAGCTGTCGGCGGACAGGGCGGTCCCCGCACACTGTGCAGGGACCGCCCTGTCTCTCCTCCGCTCTCCCCTATGGGGAATCGGATGAAAACGGACCGTTTGTCCGTCTTCATCCACTCCGTTCCGCCGGACGGAAGAAAAATAGGGTTTTCTTCCGTTTGAAAAAAACGGATCCAGACGGACGCGGATCTTTGCGAACGTTAGCGAATGCATCATCCGCTAACGGACTCGACCCCATAGGCGTCCATTACAAGTCCGTAAACGAACTTGTAAAAACGGACAAACGGAGGCGGACATGTGAAAGGGGCCAAACACATCTTTCTCGTTTATTATGCCGCGTACACACGGTCGTTTTTTGCGATGAAAAAAAACGAAGTTTTTTAAAACGTCATTTAAATTGATCGTGTGTGGGCCCAGAAGCTAGTTATGAAGCGAGCTTCAATGGAAAAGAGTGGTGAACGTAACCTTGCTTTTTGTGAAAAAACGATGGTGTGTATGCAAAATTGTCTTTGAAAAGTGACGTTTCAAAAACGTTGTTTTTTACTTCACAGAAAACGTCGTTTTTTTTCATCGCAAAAAACGACCGTGTGTACGCGGCATTAGAGTTTTTGCTTGAGCTAAGATTTAATTAAAAAACAAAAAACTGTATGAGTCATTGTGGCCAATTCTCAGCATCCTATGTTTTTGCAGATAAGCTATCTTTGTAAATTCCTTTAAGCTGCCTAAGCTCATGATGAAAAATCTCTGTAGAATCCTGGTTAACCCTTCGAAACATTAGGAGTAAGTCTATCCGTCCCCTTTTGTATTGTTACTCATATAAATTGTCATCCTTAATAAAGAATTCAGACTTGCTTTTGCACACAGAAGCTGTCTCCAGAATTTTGAAGGGTCCTGTGGGCTACTAAGGGTGGTCGGCTGTCCAGTAATATATACTTTCAGATGGGGGCTCGTCCTGAGTAAAGCAATCATCCACATTAGGTGAATTTCTTTAATATTTGACAAATCATTTTCTTGCCGCGGCTCTGATAAAGCTTTAGTCCCGTTTTTAAATTGTATAGAAAGGAGACAGACCATGCTGTCACAAACTATGGTGAACAGGAGTGAACCACAACTGCGGTTAGCAAGGATTTCAATGCACCTCTCTATGTTATGTAAGAATTTAGTATTGGACCCCAGGCGTCATTGGGGGTTCTCTACATCATCTCTCTTACATATAGGAATGTGTTGAGCTACTAAGGGTGGACGTATTACAACATGGGTGCAAACCCTAGTGTTAAAAGATTACAATGTACGTGAAGATTCCTGTCAGAGCTGTCAGGATAAGTACTCACAGAGGCCGAGATGCCAAGGGGGCGGCTACCTTTGCGACTCTGTGCACTTCACCCCCTGGAGGTGGAGACCACGGGGAAGGGCACAAAGAGGCACCGGTTACCAGCGGTAGATGTTGGACTGATAGTATATCACTGAAGACTTGGTCCGTGGTCACAGAGCAAGGCTGTGGCAGGTATGGATAGGGATCCAGGTGCAAACAAAGTTCAGGAAACTGAGAATCAGTTCAGGTCAGGACTATAAGCAGACCCGGGATGCAAGCCAAAGGTCAGGGATTGGAGAAGGTAGGAAGTCCAAGATACAAGCCAGAGGTCAAAGGGGTAAAGACAGCAGCAGATCCGATGAAACAAGCCGAGGGTCAAGTGCAGGAGAAGGCGTAGAGAAGTCAGGTCCGATCCGGGTCAAATAGGTCAAGGTTTTCAGGTTTTCAAGAATACTGTAACAAGATAAGCTGACAACAAACCAGCAACCCACCATAGGCTTCGGGCTGGTTTAAATAGGCCGGGCTGAGTCTTGATTGGTGGACACGCGCGTGGATGCGCGCACGCACTGTAGAACAGAACCACACTGGAATGTAGAGGCGTGCATGCACGCGCCATGCACAGGCACGGGCATGCCCCGTAGCGCAAATCCGCCACTGGAGCTACTGGTTCCCTGACAATTCCAATGCACTTCTGTATGCAAGTGATTATCAGTACCAGACCCCAGGCCTCACTCCAATCAGAGAACAGGAGTTTGGGGGTTCTCTACATCATATCACTTTAACATAAAGAAATGCATTAGGCTACTAAGGGAGCAGGTATAAAATACCTTCAACCCTTAGCATAGAAAAGTTTAGGCGAACATGTTCAATAACTTGAGGCATGGGCCCATGTCAAGCAAGTAGTAAATAGGAATTATCAAAGCAATTAATAGTTGCGTAAGAGAGTCAAATATAGCTCAGCTAATTTGAGAATGTATGTCCCTTTAAGGCCGCATACACACGAACGGTCCAACCTGATAAGAATGGTCCGACGGACCGTTTTCATCGGGTCACCGCTGAAGTGGTCTGATGTGCGTACACACCATCAGTTCAAAAACCGATCGTGTCAGAACGCAGTGACGTAAACACAACGACGTGCTGAAAAAAATAAGTTCAATGCTTCCAAGCATGCGTCGACTTGAAGTCTCACAAGAAATTAATATACAAATGATAAACCAAATAATGGAATGTCCATCACATGTCACAGGTGTATTTGAAACTCAAACGTTGAAGTGATGAGAAAAATACTGAGAGTGACTTCTTAAGTGCAGTAAAATGACCCTCCACCGATAAAGATGCAGGCTTACCGGAACTCATGGACTCAAAGAAATGTACATTTCATGAGTCAAACAGGCTTATGGACCAATATGAACTCCAGAGGGATCTCTTTAGGAAACAAGGAATCGCCCAAGGATTCTTCAACAGAGATGCATTCGCCCAGGTATTGAGTAGGCACTAGTTGAAATAGTTTACAGCTTGCCTTCAGATATGTTTTCAACAGTAGAAGGATATGGAGAAGAAGAGAGGAGGCAACATAGCGTGATACCGTAAAAAAATGCTGTGATTTAATAAGCAATTGCACTTACATGTAAAAGGAAGTTACAACGCATTGTGAGGGATTAACTCGGTAGTGGGTGTGTGTGACCCCCTGGATGGGTTTACTACACGCTGAACTGTACAAATAGGCAGTTGAGGAGGATTAAAAACAAATGATATGGTTTCTTTTTCCATATTGCTGGATACACGTGCAAGCATAAAAACAGCATAAACAAAACAAAACATAAAGTAAACCCTTGCCACTTGGGGCGTCTACCTTCCCAACACAGGAACCTACCTATTGAGTCTGGCACAGCCTACAGCTGGGCAGACACTGCTGGTCCTACAGCAGAAAACAACAGAAAAAGTCTCTTGGATATTTCTCACACAGAAATATCCATCAGCACCTCACCTCTTCAGAAGTGCTTGTGACTGCTCCTTCACTCCCAAAGCTCCAGGATGCAGCAATCAGCCGTTATCTTTAAGCTTTATTTATAGGGGCTTTAATTGCTTCATTTTGAACAGCTGAAGGCTTCTAACTCCCCAAACCTCTCTGGCCATTTCTACAGCCGACGCCTAATAGTAATTGGTGTGTTGTCTAAACAAGGCAGAAATATATCTCCCGTCTATGACAACACACATAGTTTTACCTGACTTCCTGTCACATACCCCCCTCTTGTTTCAACCCTAGGGTTGGGACAAAGGCACGCATGCACTCGGGACAAACCATCTGCATTCCCCATTTTAACACCGGGGCGATGCGTTACGAAAAAACTAAATTCCTGAAGGGCCAGGAACCAGCTATTTATTCTCATATTGGTCTCCTTGTTCTGTGCCATCCACTTCAATGGGGCATGATCTGTCACCAGTTCAAGCGGTCTACCCAGGAGGTAGTACCGGAGAGAATCCAAAGCCCATTTCACTGCCAAACACTCCTTCTCAATGGTGGCATAATTCTCTTCATGGGCCTTCAACTTTTGGCTAAGGTACATAACAGGGTGTTCCCTTCCCGTTGATAACCTGGGACAGTACAGCTCCTAACCGCACATTTGAGGCATCTGTCTGAACCACAAAGTCCCGTGAAAAATCAGGCGATTTTAAAACTGGCTGACTACATAAGGCCTGTTTTAAAGCCTGAAAAGCTGCTTCTGCTTCGGGAGTCCATTTGGTCATGACAGACTCCTTCCCTTTGGTCAAATTGGTCAGGGGAGCAGTCTGTGAGGCAAAATGGGGAATAAAACAGCGATAATATCCCGCAATTCCTGAAAAATGCACGAACCTGTTTCTTGTTGGTGGGACGTGCCCAATCCTGAATAGCCTTGACTTTGTTTGTTTGGGGATTCATTAGACCTCTCCCAATGGTATACCCTAGATACTTCGCCTCTTCTAGCCCAAGGGTACATTTTTTCGGGTTGGCTGTAAACCCGGCTTTCCAGATGGAATCCAACACTGAACACCTGAACTTTTGGCAAGTGTAACTCCCAATCCTCACTGTGGATAACCACGTCATCGAGGTATGCAGTAGCATAGGCTTGATGAGGCCGAAGGGTCTTATCCATGGTGCGTTGAAATGTGGCGGGAGCATTCTGTAACCCAAAAGGCATCCTCCGATATTGGAAAGATCCATCTGGAGTTACAAAGGCTGTTTTTTCTCTGGCGAGAGGAATTTGCCAATAACCCTTGGTTAGGTCTAACGTCATCATGTACCGGGCCGTGCCTAGGCGATCAATCAGTTTATCTATGCGGGGCATAGGATAGGTGTCAAACTTAGTGATTTTATTCAGGTAGTGAAAGTCATTACAGAACCGCCAGCTTCCATCTGGTTTGGGCACTAAGACAATGGGACTGGACCAATCACTATTTGACTCTTCTATCACCCCCAGCTCAAGCATTTTTTTTTTACTTCCTGGCGAATTGCCTCTCGCCGGGCTTCTGGAATTCTATAAGGCTTCAACTTGACCTTCTACCCTGGTGTGGTGATAATATCATGTTCAACCCCGGAGACCCAACCTGGCAAATCTGAAAACTTCTCCCTATTACGGAGCACAAATTCTTTAGCCTCCTGTCGCTGAGTTTTGGACAGAGTCTCCGCTATCCCAACTTCAGGGACAGCCAGGCTAAATGGAGCAGAAAATCGGGTAGTCTCAGCGACCAAGGACTCTCTATCCTTCCATGGTTTCAACAAGTTCACGTGATATATCTGCTCAGGTTTTCGTCTTCCCGGTTGGCTAATTTTATAATTCACCACCCCCATTTTCTCCAACACTTCATAAGGACCCTGCCATTTGGCTAGGAATTGACTTTCGACCGTGGAGACCAACACCAACACCCTATCACCAGGTGCAAAGGAACGGACCTGGGCCACACAATTGTAAATCCTCTGTTGAGCCAACTGGGCTTGGGCTAAATGTGCCTTCACAATCGGCATCACTTGAGCAATTCTATCTTGCATTTGTGCCACATGTTCAATCACACTTCGATGAGGGGAACTCTCACTTTCCCACGTTTCCCTGGCAATGTCCAGCAGGCCCCGAGGGTGCCTCCCATACAGTAACTCAAACGGAGAGAACCCTGTGGACGACTGGGGAACCTCTCTTATTGCAAACATCAGATAATGGAGCAGATAATCCCAGTTCTTTCCGTCTTTATCCACCACCTTCCTTAACATTTGTTTTAAAGTTTTATTTAATCTTTCCACTAACCCGTCTGTTTGAGGGTGATATACTGAAGTACGTAATTGGGTCACTTTCAGGAGTTTACAAAGTTCTCGGGTCACCCTAGACATAAACGGGGTGCCCTGATCAGTTAGGATTTTCTTAGGAAGACCCACACGGCTGAAAACCTAAAATAATTCTTTGGCAATGGTTTTAGCAGAGGTGTTTCGGAGAAGAATCGCTTCTGGGTAACGGGTGGCATAGTCCATTATTACCAAGATGACTAGGGACTGGTGTTTCCCCTGCTAAGACTGAGAATGGAAACTCAGGTGAATCCTCACAGTTAGAGGTTTCTGGAGTAGCGGTTTCAGGCTCAGAAGAACCACTTACTGGGGAATCTGGGCAATCCCAGAGCTCCCAGAACTTTAGGAAATCCCTTCCCACAATGGCATCATGTGGCAGTTGGGGAACTAAACCCACTTGGTGACAGAAGTTACCGAGGGACGTTTCAAAGGAAACCGTAGTCACCGGGTATTCTCGAGTGTCCCCATGTACACAAACTACAGCCATTTTCCTAGGATGTAAGGTGTTTCACACCACTAAATCACTTTTTACTAAGGTGACCAGGCTACCTGAATCCAACAATACCACAACATCTTTACCATCTAAGCACATTCTACATAAAGGTTTCTCATTCCCCTTTACTGCAGTACATGTGGTTGTAAAGAAGGACTGTCGTCTCTCTGTCAGAAAGTCACACTGCGGGGCATGACGGCATGACGTGCTGCACGTGAAGCACGCCTGCCAAGGGAGGGGCTGACCGCGCCATGGATCCAACGGGGGGAACGTACTGCTGGAGGTTCCAAGGGGATGCATGCGATGGTAACCAGGCAGAGCGAGAGGCTGCGGGCATGCCGAATGCGCTCTCTCTAGCAGACACCAGCTAAGTCTACGCACAGAGATCCCCCGCCATCCCCCCCCCCCGCACCCCCTCTTCCGACGGAGGGATTCGATCGAGCGTTCAAGCTCGTAACATCTCGCTGTGGTGGCAGTGGCGGGACCCGACGGCTCGAGTCGTCCCGGCATCAAGTAGGTAACATCTACACATTCGTATCCCGGTGCACAGGACACTGCAAACTGTCTCCTGCATACTGAAGATCTCATGACAACGGCTCAGGTAAGATCCTTCTGATTTGATATCAACCTTATGGCAGGCATTCTGGAGAAACTGCGGTAAGGATATGAACTACCGCGTGTAATATAATTTGTAAATAGGTTGATACGCTGAAGGTAACATTGCTCATAAATCACCCCAATGGTATAAAACAGGATTGGTGGGACATACTGAGTCCTATTGTCGGCTATCAACGGGGCATAAAAAATCTGGCTGGCCGAAACGGATTGTCCACCGCTCAGGTAATACCAATGCAATCTCCCAAGAGGGGGGAGGCTGTTTAAAATTTTCCATAGGAGAACGCAGCTAGCAGGCATTAGTACAGTATAACTTGGTAAGGGGCCCGGGGAAGGGGAAATACACCTTGCTGAAGCAAAGACCGGGACTTTGAAGTATTGAATAGCCTTATAACTGAAACCTGCTACTCAGACAGAGTCTCTTATTGAGTAACTCTACCTCATAATCAATCGGCTAAACAAAAGAGGAACTCCCGAGGTAGCACTGATGTAAAACAGAGGGCTCCGACACCACATCCCAACGGGACAAAATACTCGGGCTGGATGAGCCTTGGAGAAGGAGGTGGGAGAGTAAAGTCTGGTTTTCAATTAGTGTAGGCCAGGTGGTGAAAGCGATCATTTATCCCGCATAGACATCCTGCTACCACCGCTAGAACCTATAGAGGGTGTATAAATACCCCCCGGGCAACGCCTTCATCAAAACTGGGTAAGCGTATTAGAACGAGGAACAGATATAATATGAGCAAGACCACAAGGGGCTCAGCCCCGAAAACCCCTAAGGGCAATCCCACTACTAGCTCGATAAGACAATACATGTCCCAGGAAGCGAGCGCTAAAAGCACAGTCAACCCTAAAAAATCGAATAAAACGGGGGCAAAGAACAAGGGGACTGATACGTCCGTTGAAGGGGACCAGGTATTAAGCCAAATAGACGAGTCGACACTAGGCACACACATACCAACGATAGCTGAGCTAGACGGAATGTTAAAAAGATTGGAAATGAGATTGGAAAATGCCATAAAGGAGGAAATCAGTGTACTAAGAACAGATATCACCCATATGTTGTCACGGGTAGAGGAGATAGAAACAAGAATTGAAAAACAGGACTCAGAGATAAATCAACTAAAAAATCAGTGTACCACCATGAAATTAAATCAGAGACTTCTACAATATCGTATAGAAGATCAAGAGAACCGGAATAGAAGGCAGAATCTGAGAATTTGTTCTATCAAGGAAGAAAGGGGCGAGGACTTGAGAAAAATCCTCAACACTTTGCTCATCCCCCTGCTAGACAACACAACTGGGGGGCCCCTTAAAATCGAGTGGGTGCACCGTCTAGGGAGATTAAGGGACAATATAGGTGAAAGACCAAGAGACACAATAGTTAGGTTTAGACACTACCAAGACAAGGCTGAGATATGGTCAAAATATAGGTGAAAGACCAAGAGACACAATAGTTAGGTTTAGACACTACCAAGACAAGGCTGAGATATGGTCAAAATTGAGAAGAGGGCCACCCTTAAGCTATGGGGGAGTTGAGTTACAATTCTATCCCGATCTGGCCTGGGACACTCTAGCCAGGAGGAGGCTGCTTAAACCTCTACTGGGACAGCTACAGACGCATAATATCAAATATCAGTGGGGGTTCCCAGCATGCCTTATTGGTCAGAAGGATGGGATATCGGCAAAATTAACTTTCCCTGAAGAATTATCAAGTTTTTGTCGCAAGTTCGATCTGCAAGATGTAGATCTACCGGGGTGGGCTGAGTAGATGTAAAGAGATGCCGGTGGGGACGGGGCGGGGGAGGGATGGGGGGGTCCGGGAAAAGAGAGCCTCCAGCTGAGGGTCTGCAGCCCTACCTATATAAGATCAGCCCCGAAGTCAGGAGGCAAAGGTAAGGGCTGGGCGCGGGGTGGCCTCTACCTCAATCAAGAAGAACCGGTGGGAATGGGGCACGATGACCCTCTCGGTTCAGAGGCAACAATTGGGCCTAGGATAGGGGGGAAGGGGAGGGTATGGAGGGTGTTTAGGGGGGAGGGAAAGGGGGGGGAGGGTAAGAGGGAAAGGGGAAGGGGAGGTGGCCCCCAATGACTCCATAAGCAAACTAGGGTCAGCTGAGAGATAGGAAGATATGGTTGGTCTAAAAATGTTATCATACAATGTCAAAGGGTTGAACTCCAGGGACAAGAGATTTAAAATTTTGGAAGAAATTAAGCAATACAGAGCCGATATAGTTTTCATACAGGAGTCTCATCTGTCCCTCGAGTCCAACATAAAATTATATTCGCCAATGTACCCCACCTGGTTTTACGGAGACTCTATCTCCAATCGAGCGAGGGGAGTGACAATTGGTTTCGCCAGGGGGGTTGAATTTGCCCTAGAGGTGAGAATGACGGATGTAGAAGGCAGGTACTTATTCCAGAAAGGTAGAATAGGGAATACATTATACACCCTAGTAAATATATACGCCCCTAACACGCACCCAATAAAATATATAAGCCAAACCCTGGGGAGACTAAGAAGTTTCGCGGAAGGATATACGATCCTGATGGGTGACCTAAACTTTGTCCTGAACCAAAAAATAGACAGTACGTCCGGAGGGAAGGAGACAAACAATTTACAACTACAAAGACTTAAACGTAAGTTACATGACTGCCAATTGGTAGAAGCCTGGCGGGTCTTTCACCCCAAAACATTGAACGTTTTTCTCCCCTCCCCACGGTACGTACTCGAGGATAGATTACATATTAGTAGATCACAGGTTATTAGAGCAGATTACAGAGACCGAGATTGGCATAATGACAATATCGGACCATGCTCCGATAACCATAAAAGTTGACACAGATCTTTAAAAGACTAAACCGATAGTATGGCGCCTTAACGACTATCTGATCCAGGACGAAGGTGGTGCAGAGAGGATTGAAAAGGAACTAAAGCTATTCTTCCAGGTCAACGACCTGGAAGAAACTTTAAGAGCAACCTTATGGGAGACCCATAAGGCATATATCAGAGGGATATTAATATCAGAGGGGGCGAGGAGAAAGAGGGAGAGAAATAAGCAGCGGGATATATTGGTTAAAGAAATAAGATTGTTGGAACAAAAACATAAAGAGTTATACCATAATTTAGTTGTAAAAAGAGAGGAACTTAAGGAGATTATGGAGCAGGAAGCAAGGAAAAATTTCAATAGTATAGCTAGAGAGAGGTACATGTGGGGTAATAAACCCAGTAAACATCTAGCCAAAATGGCCCAAAAAAAGATAACTAGGAATTATATTGAAAAAATCAAAAAGGAAAACGGAGATCTGGTCTATTCCACACTAGACATAGCGGACACTTTCAAAAATTATTATGAGGCGTTATATACAATTAAACAACCAAAGGGGCCCGTAGGGGAAAAAGAAGCAATGGTCTCGGCTTTTCTAGATAAGGTAGAACTACCGAAGATAGAGGAAGAGGAAAGCGTAAATATGGACATTCCCATAACAGAAGAGGAAATTAGGAAAGCTTTAAAAAGTATGGAGGGTGGGAAAAGCCCAGGGCCTGATGGGTTCACAGTACTATATTATAAGAGATTTAGTAACATCCTTATTCCAATACTTTGTAAATACTTCAATGGGCTGGGTACCGAATATGAATTCAGTAAGGAAGCGCCAACAGCTTCGATAGCAATTATCCTAAAAGATGGGAAAGATAGTTCGCTTTGTTCTGGATACAGGCCCATCTCCCTTTTGAATATAGATACTAAGCTCTTTGCGAAAGTGTTGGCGGAACGCCTGAAAAAAGTCATGCCCTCCTTGATCCACCCGGACGAAGTGGGGTTTGTAACAAATAGGGAGGGGAAGGATAACGGCATTAGAGCACTCCTGCTCATACAGAAGATCAGGCAGGAGGGGACCCCAAGCCTATTCCTCTCGGTTGATGCTGAAAAAGCATTCGACAGGGTAGACTGGGGACTCATAATGCAAACCATGGCCGCGATGGGAATAGGGGTAAGGTTAATTAAATGGATCAAAACACTTTATCATATGCCCTCAGCAAGAATTAAGATCAATGGATCTTTATCAGACCCATTTGTGATGAAGAACGGGACAAGACAGGGATGCCCCCTGTCCCCTCTGCTCTTTATCTTGTCATTAGAACCATTGTTAGCGTCGATACGCAGGGATCCAGACATCAACGGGATAAGGGTGGGGGAAGAGGAACACAAACTAGCGGCTTTTGCCGACGATATCCTGTTCTTCATCACTAATCCAGTTAATACCTTCCCAAAGCTACTAAAGACATTACAACAATATGGCACCATTTCTAATCTCAAGATTAACGTATCAAAATCGGAAATATTAAATATAAATCTTAATAAAATTGAAGAGGAAAGGGTGAAAGAGATCTGCTCCTTTCCCTGGCGTAAAGAATTAAAATATCTGGGCATAATACTAGCAAACTCGGGGAAGAAGATATATAAAATCAATTTTATTCCCCTGCTGAATGAGATTAAAAATGAATTAAAGAAAATCATAAATAAACCCATTTCATGGGTGGGCCGTATAAATATGCTGAAAATGATCCATATCCCTAAAATATTATATAAATTCCTACTATTACCAATAGCTTTACCAGTACAATACTTAAGAACCCTAAACTCCACATTACTAAATTATGTCTGGAAAAATAAAAAACACAGAATTTCCCACTCAATTCTGAAACAGGGAAAGCTAGACGGGGGTCTAGCGGTCCCTGACATTAAAAATTACTATAGGGCAGCTGTTCTGTCCCGGGCAGTCGAGTGGGCAAGAGATAGGCCAGGTAAAAGATGGGTGCAAATTGAAAAGTCACAAGTTACAATACAGTTGAGTAAGATTTTATGGATACCTGCACGATTTAGAGTATTAGAACACAATATATATGACATGACAAGAGACACTTTGAAAATGTAGGATAGGGTTCAGACACTTCTTAAATGTAAATATCATTCTCCACTTATTAATTTAAAAGACAATACATATTTTGCACCTGGTGAAAAAAAAATAGGGGGAAACTGGATTAGAAAGGACACAGTACACTTAGGAGATATCTTAAGGAACGGGGAACTGGAGACTTGTGAAGAGTTGAAATCCAGATCAGATATCTGGAACCTCGATGGGTGGCGTTACACCCAGCTTGCTCATTTTGTACAAAAACTTCCTCGCCCGTTACGGTCAAGCTCGGAGTTAACACCCATCGAGAAGCTATGTAAGGTAGAGAACACTAAGGGCACGGTTTTTAAACTATACAAGATACTTATTAAAATAGGGGCATGGGGGGAAGCACCATTTGTTGAAAAATGGGAAAGGGAGTTGGGTATACTTAGGGGGGAAAACACGGTTAAAAAGGTAATGAATTTGACCCACACCTCTGCCATGGACATAAGGACAGCTGAGACAAACTATAAGTGCATCTCGGGCTGGTACATCACCCCAGATAAATCCTGTAAATATAAAATTGGACAGTCCCCCGATTGCTGGCGTGGATGCCCTGACAGGGGAACGATGGCCCACCTCTGGTGGACTTGCCCAAAAATTCAAAAATACTGGGATGCTATTCTGTCTCAAGTAGAAGAGATAACGGGCAAGGTGTTAAAGAAAGATCCTTAGGTAGTCCTTTTTCATGGCAGTTGTGAGGGCATTAAAAAGTACAAGCAGTCTATAACACCACATCTACTTAACGCTGCAAAAAGGCTCATACCAAAAAAATGGGGTGAAGCCGAAACCCTCCAGATTTGGGAGTGGGTTGACGCAGTGGAGGAAACCCATAGGAAGGAAGAGTTGAAGGAGATGGTATTAGAAAGTAATAACGGATTATGTAACAGGAAAAAAGAATTAACTCTATGTTAGATACCTCTACCCAGTTCACTGAAATTTGGGAACCTTGGTTGATTTACATGGGAATTTCCCACAACATGTAAGTTTAGTTTTGGCTCTGGACTCAGACTGATGTAATCCTATGGCAGGTAGGCCCACCCTCCCTTTCCCTTTCCTCTCCTTCCTCTTTCCTCCTTCTCCCCCTCTCTTTTCTTTACTCTTATTTTTTCTCTTGAACAGGAGATATTCATTACATATCATATTCTCCACTGGTCTCAGGTAGTGCTGATTTAGTTTAACTGGATGTATGTATTAAATCCCTTGTCTCCTTTTAGGTTTATAAGTTAAGAGTTGATTGAGAGATTTTTCTCTGGACAACATTTGGATCCAATTTTTTTGTCATCAAGGGGGGGCTGCCCCCCCTCCTTGACACAGATTGCTCCCGGTGGGGGTGTCGGGGGGAGGGGATGTCCCCGGAAACCTATCCTCTCCACGGTTCGGTATAATTTATTCCTTACATATATTTTAGTTTTATGATCTCAGCTTATAATAAAAGTTTTATAGATTGCTTAGTAAACAGGGAATTTTAGCCCTAAAATGTTGTCGCTACCTCTGCTGATTCCCATCCCTCCTGATTATACACGTTTACACTCCCATGTTAAACTTACCAGGTATATAGTTGGGACATTGGGGGGGGGGGAGGGAGGAGAGGGGGAAATCTAGTTAAGAAATGTAATCTATTGTTTACTACTATAATTGTCAACACAATGTTTCCTGATGCATTTATTGTATTACGTTTATTACTCTGTATGCTCTTTATTTTATTATAATAAACTTAAATTTAAATGAAAAAAAAAGAAAGTAATAACGATTCTGAGGCCAAATGGGAAAAATGGAAGGAATACAAAAAATCATGGAGCCTGACCGAAGGAGTGAGACTACCCCTGTGAGGAAACCGCAAGTAAAATCTGGGGAAACAACCTTTATACTTGAACGGAAGATCCAAATAGAGACATGTTTTAAGTAGGCAGAAGGAGTCTTGGGGGCCACGGGGGGGGGGGGGGGGGAGGGCAGGGCAAAACATTTTTGTTAAGGGAATCTATGTTGAGGGTAGGCCCAGAGGCCACCAATAACTATATTAACACATTAAATTCCTTTCAAGGAAAAGTAATAATAATAAAAAAAAAAAAACACCTTTAAGCAAAATGGATAATAAGCAAAGTATCACAGATGATGCAGAACCGCAACTAGAGACGAATGTTACACAAAATCGTGAGCGGATCTCTAATGTTTTGTAAACAGCTGATGTGATAATGACAGAAAAAAAAAAGAAAGTCACACTGCATGGGTTCATCACCTGCTGGGCAAACGGCTGCTACATGTCCCTCTCCCTGGCAGCGGAAACAAATCAATCTTCTGGTCCTCTCCTGTGGGATGGGTCTTCTAGGCCGCTCTCGCCAATCATTAGTAGTAGTCCTGGTAACACCTCTAGTTGCTCTTTGGTCTTTCTCTCCACCCCTATCCCTTGATGCCGTCTTACCTACAGGTGGGGATTGTCTGGTCTTGGGGTGAAAAGTCTGTGTGTCTCTGGGTGAATAGGACAAATTCTCAGTTGCTAGGTACCTTTCGACCAGGTCTACTAGTTTGTCTGCGGTTTCCGGACCACCATGGCTCACCCACTTCTGCAGGGTGGTAGGAAGAGACCTAAGAAATTTGTCCATGACTACTCGCTCCAAAATTTTGGGTCCGGACAAAGTTTCTGGCTGCAGCCATTTCCTAGCCAAATGGACGAGGTCATACATCTGCGACCGAGGTGGTTTCCTCAGCTGATAACTCCAATTATGGACCCGCTGAGCATGGACCTTCAGGGTTACACCAAAACGTGCCAATATTTCCTCTTTTAACCAATCATAGTTTTTTTCATCTGCAAACTCCAAATTAAAATATGCCTTTTGGGCTTCTCCAGACAATAGGGGGGCCACTAATCCAGCCCACTGTTCTTTAGGCCAACTCTCTTTTTCCGCTGTTCTCTCAAACGTGGTCAGAAACATCTCAGGGTCATCATCTGCAGTCATCTTTGGCAATAAGTGGCTTACCCGAAAAGTCGATATGTTACTGGCCTGACTCCCAGCCTCGGTCTGCGGTCTCTGAAGCTGTTTTACGATGGCCTCCATTTGCTGCTGGTGTCTCTGTTCCAAGCCTGCAATGCCCTGTTGGTGAGCCTGTTGATGTGCTACAAGGCTCTCTCTGTGAGCTGCCATGCTCTCTTGGTCAACCCGTTGTTTAGCTGCAAGGCTCTCTCGGTGAGCTACAATGCTCTCTTGGTGAACCTGTTGTTGAGCTGCAATGCTCTGTTGTTGAGCTGCAATGCTCTGTTGGTGATTTGCATTTGCTATGATCAGCTGTTTCAGCATCTCCTCCATTTTGGGTTTACTTTAACTGCCCACGGCACTCCACCATGTGTGAGGGATTAACTCGGTAGCGGGTGTGTGTGACCCCCTGGATGGGTTCACTACACGCTGAACTGTACAAATAGGCAGTTGAGGAGGATTGAAAACAAATGATATGGTTTATTTTTCCATATTGCTGGATACACGTGCAAGCATAAAAAAAAGCATAAACAAAACAAAACATAAAGTAAACCCTTGCCACTTGGGGCGTCTACCTTCCCAACACAGGAACCTACCTATTGAGTCTGGCGCAGCCTACAGCTGGGCAGACACTGCTGGTCCTACAGCAGAAAACAACAGAAAAAGTCTCTTGGATATTTCTCACACGCCTAATAGTAATTGGTGTATTGTCTAAACAAGGCAGAAATATATCTCCCATCTATGACAACACACATAGATTTACCTGACTTCCTGTCACAGCATATAATGAATAAAGATGAAGAAATCGGGTACATAGCCTGCTATGGAGCTCTACTACGCCCTATTTTGATATTTTTTGTGATCTTTTATTTACAAGTGTAGCGCCCCCTTACTTTCTGTACGGGCATTATGCTAAAGTTAGTGGGAAATGGGAGAGTTACGCTGCTCCCATTCACAATTTGTCAGATTTCAGCCTGCCGTGATTTCGGAACTGTCCTGTAGGTCAGTCTGCGCTCCAGGGGTATTCTGGCAGACTTGTTTTCCTCAGCAGCCAATCAGAGGGGTTGGTTCCCTTGCTAGGGCATGCTGTGGAAGGCTATATCTGGGGCAGCCGCCTTCTTTTTTTCTTTTCTGCGGGGTCCAAGTTCCAGGTGCGGCATCCACCTTCAGGGTGCGCGCATCCATGGACCCCGCAGCCGTGGCCTACCTGGTCAAAGTTGCGCACCATGCAGAGCTTCACCCTGACA
Source organism: Rana kukunoris (assembly GCA_029574335.1). Lineage (NCBI taxonomy): Eukaryota > Metazoa > Chordata > Amphibia > Anura > Ranidae > Rana > Rana kukunoris. The sequence goes on along the minus strand of CM056054.1, from coordinate 84,977,266 downwards.
TAGAGAGGGGTCCCAGTAGCTGCTGGGTCCCAAACCTTTCCTAAAAGGATCCCAAGCTGGGAGCTGTACGATGGGGGATCGGCTTGAGGAGAACCCGGAGGCAGGTGATCCAATAGGGCTTGAATGAACCATTGGTGATCTGGTGACCGGGAGATTGACAGGTACACTTCAAATGTCAACCGTTGACCCTGACTAAATTCACTGGGAGGACTCGTTCATTCTGGATCACGCTCATTCAAGTACTAGGCCTGTGGCAGAGGCCCGAGCCAGGCCTGTGACAGAGGTCTGGTCCTCCCAGCACTTGAAAGTGACGCCTCAGCTGCCAGGCCTGTGGCAGTCCGGGGGCACTTTACCCACTCTGACTAGAGTGGCGACGAACTGAGCTCATCATTGCTAAGAGCAGGATTGCTCTCTTCTTCATATCCAAGGCCTGATACTCAAGTTCTCTCTCTGCTCATCAACCTTTCCTGTCCTGTACCATGTTGATGTTGGGCCTTGGAATAAAGCATTGAAGAAAACAAAACTAAAGACTGGACATTCACTCTCTATCTTAACTCACAAGTATCACCCTTAGGCCTCGTACACACGAAGGGATATGTCCGCTGAAAACGGTCCGATGGACCGTTTCAGCAGACATCTCCGATCGTGTGTATGGGCTAGCGGACAGATTTGTCCACCCGACAGATTTCAAAGCATGCTTTGAAATCTATCGGGTGGAATCCGTCCGCCCGACATGTCTGCTGGTTAGTACACTTACCAGCAGACATGTTGTCCCGCCGCGCCGCCGCCGAATGGATTCGGCGCATGCGCGGAAGTGTTTTACTTCCTGGTGCGGTGACGTGGCGGCGTCAACGTCACCGCCACGTCACCGCGCCGTCCGCCGGCGGGGAATTTGATCCGATGGTGTGTACACACCATCGGATCAAACTCCAGATCGGACATATCCGATGGAAATGGTCCGCGGACCGTTTTCATCGGATATGTCCGATCGTGTGTACGAGGCCTTAGACACCTGCAAGGTAACTCAACACGCCGATCCCACTTATAATCAGCGGCTCCTCCGGGGAAGCTCTACACGTGGGGGCTCGTCCGGGATTCGTTGGCAATGAGGAGAAGTGAGTAGTGTTGAGCAGAATATGCCATATTCGAATTCGCGATATATCTCGAATATATAGTCGAATATTCGACATATATTCGCTAAATACGAATATTCGTGATATTTTTTGGAAATGAAATGATTGCGAATTTTCGCTATCGCGAATGCGAATGCGAATGCGAATTGCGAATTGCGAATGCGAATATTCGAGAAATGCGGAATGGAGCACTCTGATTGGCACAGAATATTCGTGATATATTACAATATAAAATAATTGCGAATATTCGAGAAATGCGGAATGGAGCACTCTGATTGGCTTAGAATATTCGTGATATATTACAATATAAAATAATTGCGAATATTCGAGAAATGCGGAATGGAGCACTCTGATTGGCTCAGAATATTCGTGATATATTACAATACAAAATAATTTCGAAATTTCGAGAAATGCGGAATGGAGTACTCTGATTGGCTCAGAATATTCGTGATATATTACAATATAAAATAATCGCGCGATATCGCTATTGCCGAATAATCGCATTGCGATTTTTCGGCAATATAAAATGAGCGCTGCAGCTACTCGGCCCAAGGTCTCTAATCATACCAGCAATGCTTTTAGACGTCGATGGGGATCTCTAGGATGTGATCTGTTCTAAAAAAAAATTGAAAACATTCGAATATTCGAAATAGCGAATATTCGCCGCGATATTCGCATTATTCGCGAATACTCGAATATGCAATATTCGTAGCGAATATTCGCAATGCGAATATTCGTGAGCAACACTAGAAGTGAGTAGCAATTTAGTAAGGAGCGAGAAGTGTTCGGTGTTGTGTACTTGAACTGTCCGGCAACGAGGGAGTTAACCTCGCACCGCTGAGCTTGGGCATGCGTGCGGCCTAGCACGCGCCTGCAACTTGTCCGGACAAGTTCCCAACTGGGAGGAGCTACCCTCCCCTGTGTGAGACTTGCAGTGGGAATTTGCGCCAAGCCCACGGAGCGTCGTCGCCATGAAGGGACTCTGTTTATGAAGATGGCTACTTTTTCCACCCCGGATGTACAACCGGGACCTTCAGAATTCTCTGTGGAGGAAAGCCGAAAGGATGAGAGTATTTTAAATAGATATGAGCTCCGCAAGGTTGGTGTGCGAACTGATATCGTGCCAGAGACAGACATTGTCAATTAAGTCCACCTCTGGCGGGTGATCCCATCCGCAGAGTCTGCACGGGAGTCTAAGACCCGTGGAGGCCACAGTTCCGGTCAGAATGTTGTGAGCAGACCGGGGCCTCTAGACCCAAAAGCTCAGCCGTTATTCTGGGGAGTTGGTGAGTTCGGTCGGCACATGATGACCTCAATACCTGTCACCGTGCCTGTGTTGAAAAGGGCACCGGAAGCCCCTGTATTGCCTGGATGTGGAAGCCCTAACATGTTGCCAAATTTGTCTGGGCTGCAGTACGTTGTTATGTGCAAGGTGGCTGTTGACTATGGCTGGGAGTACCCATATGTACCCCCATATCTCTCTCTATACCGAGACTGTGTCATGCTGAGATACCCCGGACAGAAAGACTTGGTTTTCTCAGTGGCGTCCATTCGTGATACAGGTGAAGTTGTCATCCTTCCTGACACGCGATTCTATGGGTAGGTTAGGTGCCTGTTTTGGGATGCATTTACCTCCCTGAGGATTGGACAAAGATGTTTTTCCCTCACTTGAGTTAAAGTGGTGGGATCCACAAAAGAACGTTGGGGCAGCGCAGGCTACGCAGTGTGCGCAACAGCAAAATGTCCTGTCTAAAATTAGACCATATAAAAGCTGGTCTAAAAAGAGAAAAATCGTCTACATGTCAGATAAAGCAACACTGTTAGTGAGGAGCTCAGCAGTCACACGTGTTGCACAACAATCTGTATGCCAACATGCCAGGGGCATCGTCGCGCATAGCTATACTACTGACTTTAGATGAGCAAAGAAGGAGGAGGGCACGGAGGATGGCATGGGAGTGGATATACCGCACACGCATAGACCTCTTTGGCATGAGTGATTCTGAGGTGTATCGCATCTTCAGATTCACCCCTCATGCCATCCTGGAATTAACCACAACCTTGCAGGAGGACATTACCAGCCGATCACACCGCTCACATGCAGTGCAGCCACTGGTCAAGGTCATGGCAACACTCCATTTCCTTGCCAGTGGCTCTTTTCAAAGAACAAGTGGAGTGGTGGCTGGGATGTCACAATCCTCCATGAGCAGATGTGTGCACCAGGTTGTCCCTGCAATCCTCAGACGCATGGCCAACCAAATCATCAAACCTACCACTGAGGACCTGCGGCTGAAGGCAATGACAGATTTCTACAGAATTGCCAGATTCCCACGCACCGTGGGGGCCATTGATTGCACACATATGGCACTCCAGCCCCCCCAGGAGACAGAGCACATGTACCGCAATCGGAAGCATTGGCATTCCATCAACGTACAGGTGATAGTCAATGCCCAAGGCCTCATATGGCACGTCCGTGCCAAACACCCAGGGTCCAGCCATGACAGCTACATATACAGAGCCCCATCCGAATGGAATTCGATCAGAACGTGTATGGGGACACCTGGCTGGTTGGTGAGTAACATGGGTGGCAGGCATGACTGTTCCCCCCCATGATGCACACATCACAAGGGGCACATGCATGACTAACATCCTCCTGTCTTTTCCCTTACAGGTGACTCTGCATATCCACTGGGACCCCATCTCATGACTCCTATCCGGAACCCCCAAACCCCAGGAGAGGAAAGATACAATCAAGCCCACGCCCAAACACGTGCAGTGGTGGAGCGCAACTTTGGCCTCCTGAAGTCACGTTTCCGATGCCTGGATAAGTCTGGGGATACCCTCTTGTATTCCCTAAACTTCGTGTGCCATATCATAGGTGCCTGTTGCCTGCTGCACAACTTCGCACTGAAAAAAAGGGCCTGCAGATTGACCTACGTGATGACCTGACCCCTGAACCAGACAATCCCCCCCTAACCGAGGATACCCCGTCTTCTGAGGGAAGAGCAGCCAGGAGACAGCTCACATTGGGCATCTTTGCACGTTAAACACACACATTAATCATGGCACAATGAGAATGCATGCATGCACACCACTGTGGCCCCTAGCACACACACCCCACATCCTCATCAAATTGGATTGGCACCAGTCCACCATGCAGGACTTATGAGCAGCAACGCCACGCCAAGGCTCCAATTATGTCACTGTACATTCATACACCATTCACACGGACCTGGGGATCACTTCTCCCTGGTCCTGGGGAACCCTTCTCCACCAAAATTGAGGGTGACACCCCTTTTCCGGCAGGAATGTCACCCCCACATTCCAAAATCTTTATTTACACACAACAGGAAACACATCCACATAAATCACAAAAAGTAATGACATCTACAGGGAAATACACGTTATAAAAACACATATAGGTGTGGTAAGTCCATTCACAGTGTTTGATGAGCAATCTGGCCATCCAAGCCAAGGTGTCAGCTCTTACGAGCGATAGGTAGGTGGTCTCGCCTCGACCTCATCGAGCTTTCCCTGTGTTGGGCTTAGTTCGGTGTATATCATCAAACAACTTCAACCCCAAAGATGTATCGTGAGACATGGACCTACAGATATGTTCCATTTTCCGTTTCCAAAGGAGAAATAAAAGAAAAGGGTGGAAAGCGTCAAGAGAGAGAGAGTTCCCGAGTCTAACACGGGATAGTGGGGGGAAGTAGTCACCTCGGGGGGCGGCTCAAGGACTAATGGGGGAGGGAGGGGGGGAGGGGGGGAGCTCGCAAGCATGGACCGGTGCAGTCAACATATCCGTCGACTGGTCTCCAGCTGATAGGCCCAGGCTCCGTTTTGAGAGGGGGGGGGATTCCGTCTGTGGGTTCAGGTGGGGTTCCTAAGTGCTTGTCCCTCGTCCGAGTAGGTAAAGATAGTCCATATTTGCCAGGTCTGCGTATAGGTTTCCTGTCTGTCTTTGTTAGTAAGAATCAGGTCTTCCAGTCTGCTAATGTCGTCTACCTTCCGTAGCCACATCGCTACAGTCGGTGGTTCTGGCGACTTCCAGCGAATGGGGATGCAGGTGTCGAATGATCGATTTTTTATATGTGCACGTGGGGATGTCATTAGCGTGTAACAGGAAGTACGCCGGGTCGTCTGGGACCTGTCTGTCCGTAAAGTTCTGTATAATCCTCCTCACCTCTGTCCAGAAGGGTTTCAATTTCGGACAAGACCAAAAAATATGAAGCATTGTTCCCGTTTCACTCTGACAGCGCCAGCAGACATCTGGCGTCGTCCTGAACAGTTTGTGCAAGAGGGCTGGGGTGCGGTACCAACTGGTCAGAATTTTGTAGTTCGTCTCTTGGATTTTCGTGCAAACAGAGGATTTATGCGTGAATGTTAGAATTTGTTGTCTTTGTTTGTGGGAGAATGTACAATTCAGTTCACGTTCCCACTTGGCAATGCAGGGGATTTGGTGACTCTCTTCTGGTGTGATCAGTGTGGTATATAGAATGGACACATTCAAACAGCATTCACAACCCAAAAAAAAAAAATACCAGCAAAATCATAAAATTTCCAGCCCAAAAAAAAGGCCCAAAAAAAAAAGGGGAAAAACAAATTAGTGCCAAATTAGTGCCAAATTGACGTGAGCCATGCCTGGGGCGCCCCCGGCCATGGCCCCGGCTCCTCAGGGGAGACTCATGGGGAGGGGGGGTAAACCGGGGAAGGAGGAGCAGCCCCTGGTCTCTGCCCACCTGACAGCCTGCCCTCCAAGGCCACGGCTATTCTGTCCAGGGCAGCACCTATTGTTGCCGTGTTGGCCTGGATAGCCTGGGTAAGGGCCCTCACATCCTGCCCAACGCCTGCTGATGTAGTCTGCAGGTCATTAAGGCAGTTTCTGAAAGCCCGGGAGTGGCAGTCAAGGTTCTCAAGCGTATCCTTGATGGAGGCCAGGCTCTCCTCCATCCGCACCAATGTCTGGCTGACCTGTCCCAGATGGCGGGTCTGGAGGAACTGGTCCCTTCTCAGAGTGGCGGGCAGGAGATCGGCCACCCCCCTGGTCTTCTGGGTCGCCTTTCTGCCTCCAGCTGATGCTTGTGGCCGGGGAGAAGGGGAGGCTCTTGGGAGGGGAGCCATGTTGGGGGAGGAGGGGGGGGCTCCCCCTTAGGGAGGGCTGGCTGCTGCCAGCCAGAGGGGAACAGTCCTCTAACAACAATAGTCCAGTGCCTGACATGGACTCCTCCTCCTCCACAACCTCCTCCTCCTCCTCTTAAACCTCCTCCGCGGACTCCGGCCTTGTCGGGGGGGCCTCATTAGGCTGCTGTCCTGGGGATGGTGCGGTCAGGCCAGATGGCCCAGCACCCTCCTGCACATCTGTGGATGACACAAAACATTCACAGGTTGGAGGATCCACACACTTGCCACATATTCCCTTTCACCCCCTCCCCCACACATGCTACACACCTGATAGAAAAAAAAACCTTACCGGGCATCACGCCTTCATGACTTGAGTCATAGCCGGGCAGGCCCTCCACTTCTTGCCTATGAAAGGTCTGGGCCACCGCACGCTCCTCCGCTGTCAGCCTAACAGGGCATGGTGGGCCCCCTCCTGTGCCCCTGGCATGGGCAAGCATTCTGGCCAGCTTCTTTTTGACCAGACCCCGGAGGTCATTTGTCTTTTTCTCAATCCCAGACCGGTTCCGTGTCTCCCCCTCCCCCGCTGAATTCACCTGGTCAGTGATCATGTCCAAAATCTCTCTCCTCCTGGCCGGGGTAGTGTTGGCACTGTCCGGGCTATGGAGGAAACGCCCATAATCGGAAATGGCCCGGGTAAGAATTTGTTTCTCCGTCAAAGAAAAATTTAATTTTCTCTTCCTCTCAGTCATACTCTGACCAAAAATCACTCCCAGTCAACAAAAATCACTCACAAAAACAAGCACGACCAATCAAGCAAGAAAACAAACAAACAAAAAAATATCAAACAAGGGGGCGTGTCCGGATGTGATCGTGGCAGGACGTGCTTACAGAGAGCACCGCATCACTCCTGTTGATTTATCCGATTTTTGGAGCTTTTCTGCCCTGTTTTTCGCTGCTACTGCCCGGATACTAGTGGGGGAACGCCTGGTCATGAAAAGGGGGGCGACGAAACCTGGCCACCAGACCCCAAGAAGTCACCGCCAAACCCGCTCTACACGAGGCTCAGACGCGGGCCCTGCCGCCGCCATCTTGCCCTCCCCTCCTTCCTCCAGGAGCGCCAGAAAAATTACCAAAAAGATGGCTAATGCTGCTGCTGCGCCAGGGAATCCTTGTGCGGTGGACCCCCAACCTCCCCAGGCTGCCCCTTCGGCTCCGGATGCCGCGCAAGATGCGATCACCCGCCCAATCCTGGAGGCGATCGACGCCAGCAAGGCCGCGGTCATGGTAAGCATAGACAATCTGGCCACGGAGTGTACTCTGATCAGGCATGATTTAGACAAGATCAGGGGGAGGATTACAGAGGCAGAGGAGAGGATTTCTGGGGTGGAGGATGCGGCACAAGCGCAAGGGCACCAGCTAAATGAACTACAGGAGGTGGTGAAGTTCTTACAGGCGCATGCAGATGATGCTGAAGATAGACAGAGAAGGAATAATTTGCGTGTGGTGGGATTGTCGGAGGGAGCGGAGGGCCCCCAATCTACCTCCTTTGCTGAGGACTTTTTCAAGCAGCTGCTTAACTTGGGGGATAGACCGCAGACATATGTGGTAGAAAGGGCACACAGGGTGCCTATGGGTAGAAGACCCCCTGGTGAATACCCACGTCCCTTCTTGGTGAGGTTCCTGAATTACAGGGATCGGGATATGATCCTAGCTGCATCCAGGAAGACTCAGGACCTGAAGTATGAAAATGCAAGGGTGATGCTTTTTCCAGATTTCTCGGCTGAAACGCAGAGAAGACGGCGTTCGTTTAACGAGATCAAGAAGAGATTGCGCATCTTGAATATCCAGTACAGCATGCTGTACCCCAGCAAACTCCGGGTTCAGCATTAGGGCACTGTGAAATTTTTTGATAACCCACGTGATGCTTGTGATTGGCTTGACAGAAACTATTGCTGAGGCTGCAGCTCAAGTTGTAGATAAGAGCATCGTTCCTATTCCTCTCTTATTAATAGGGATCTGTTTGTGTCTGACTTGACTAGCTACTCCTGCCATTTCCAAGGGTACATGGTCCCTGGTCTATGATATTCTATTTTTTTCTCCCAATATCATGTTTCTTTTTCTTTCGCTACACCTGCTTGAAACAACATTTATTTTATTATCTGCTGCCTGATGCGGCTGATCATTGGCCCTAATGTTATATAAGATTTTGTTTTTCTTCTGCTACCCATGTGCTTTTTTTTTTTTCCCCTCGGGTGTTTGTCCCAGGGCTTAGGCCTCGTACACACGATGAGATATGTCCGCTCAAACTTGTCCGACGGACAGTTTAGAGCGGACATGTCTCATCGGATTTCGAACCGATGGCGTGTACACACCATCGGATCAAAATCCCCGCCGGCAGACAGCATGGTGACGCGGCGGTGACGTTGACGCCGCCACGTCACAGCGACGTCACGCACCAGGAAGTAAACACTTCCGCGCGCATGCGTCGGATCCATTCACAGGATACGACGCATGTGCAGGAGGATATGTCCGCTGGTTTCCCATACTAACCAGCGGACATATCCGACGGACAGGTTTGTAGCGGACAAATTTCAAAGCATGCTTTGAAATTTGTCCGATGGACAAATCTGTCCGCTAGCCTGTACACACGATCGGATTTGTCTGCTGAAACGGTCCATCGGACCGTTTTCAGCGGACAAATTCGATCGTGTGTACGCGGCCTTACACTGCAATTACAGAATACCATTGAGGATAACCGGGTTACAGCATTTTCAACAAATATGTGCCTTAACTGCCATGTCAGCCTGAAGTCACTAGATGGCGGTGGTGTACTATGTTTTCCTCCACTGATTTTGTTTTCCCCTATTTTTCTACTTTTTGTTTTAACCCTGTTTTGTGGCTCCATGTTGAAGTTGTATATGCGGAGCTCTTTGGGGCCGAAGAAGACTTTTTTGGTTTTCACTGTTGGACAAGTGATCGTTCGGAGGAACTTACAGAATCGCCTAAGTTTTTCTTTTGGGTGATTGCACTGTTTTTGGGGTGTAAAGCCGCATACCAGACAAATGGGGATTTTTGAAGCCTGTTTGCTTAATTTTTCTTTTTTTTTTATGGTTTAGTTCTGGTATAATGGCAGGGGGGGTGGGGTGTTTTGGTTGGGGGGGGGGATGTTTTTGTACTAGAATTTTCCTACTCAGTTCCCAGCCCTCGTTCAGCATGGGCCTCTTTCCAGGTTATGATATGGTGTCCTGCTCTAAAATGCTGGGAAATTTTTCGATGCATCCGGGGAATGTTTGGTAAGAAAGAAAATGGCTAATGTGGTTAAGTTTGTTTCATGGAACATCCAGGGGCTGAATAGCAAATACAAACGGGCCTCGATGTTCCAATATTTGAAGACAGTCAGGTCGCATGTGGTCCTCCTGCAGGAGACTCACCTGGAGGGGAGTAGAATTTTGGCCTTGCGCAAGCATTGGATTCAAAAGGCGTTCCATGCCACATACTCCACATTTGCCAGGGGAGTGTCTATACTCATAAGTAAGACGCTTCCTTGCTCGGTCCATCAGGTGATAACTGACCCGGGCGGGCGATATGCGGCTGTGGTCATAGAAATAGCTAATCGTAAAATGTTGCTTGTAAATGTTTATGTACCGCCTCCTTTTACTGTACAATTGCTGTATGATATGTATGTGAAGCTGGCACCACACTCTCATCTGCCGCTTCTGATGATGGGGGATTTTAATGCCACATTGGGGGTGCTGGATTCCTCAAACCCCGGACGGGGTGGCTCCCAGGACTTGGTGGCTTGGGTTTCCATGGCAGGTTTAACTGATATATGGCGAGCTAAGAACCCAATGACTACATGCTATTCCCACCTTTCACAGACCCATCGTTCCTCTGCTAGGATTGATCTAGCATTTGGGAATCAGGCTTTACTGCCATATGTGAGAGGCGCGGAATATTTGGCGGGTGGTTTATCGGATCATAATCCTCTCGCTGTCTCCTTGCTATTTCCGGCGGTTGGGGGGGTGAGGAGTTGGAGGCTGTCCCCGGGTTGGCTACAGGAAGAGCAGGTATCTAAGCATCTCCATGAGGTGGTGGGAAACTATTGGGCTCTGAATGTAGACTCAGCCGAGCCGCAGGTGGTTTGGGACGCCTTTAAGGCGGTGGTTAGGGGGGAATCTATCATGGCCATAAAGAGGGTGAGAGTGGATCAGAACTCAGTAGTTCTGGGGTTGAAGGACAAGGAGCGAGATTGTGCAACTGCCCATGCCATTGCTAACACAGAGGACACATATGCTGCTCTGTTGGAGGCTAGACGGAGACTTTCCTTCCACTACAATGACCTAGCACATACCGAAGCTAAACATAGAACAAACTCGCTATTCTCTGAGGGGGATAAAAACGTGAAGTTGCTGGCTATTGAACATATTTCGGTGGTTAGGGGGGCTGGTGGGGATTTGGTTGGGGACCCGACTGCGGTTTTAGCTGAGTTCCAGGCATATTTTTCGGCCCTCTACACCCCCATTCCGGCGTATGACCATGGCACGCTGGAAGATCTACTGGGTAGTTTGCCCCTTCCCAAGCTTACGGAGGAAGAATGTATGGCCCTGGATGCCAAAATTACTAAGAAGGAAATTGAGGCGGCGATTTTTGACTTCCCACCCAATAAGGCGCCGGGTACAGATGGTTTCCCGGCGGACTTTTATAAACTGTTTGCTGAACAACTGGCCCCTAGACTCACGACCTTGTTCGAGTGCTGCATAGCGAAAGGGGAACTTCCGGCGTCCATGCTGGATGCCTATATTATCTTATTACCTAAGCCGGGTAAGGACCCGCTGGAATGCTCGTCCTACAGGCCCATTGCACTTCTCAATATGGATTTTAAAATCCTGACGAAGGTGCTGGCAAAGAGGCTGGCACGGGTGATATCATCGTTGGTGGATGTGGATCAGACAGGCTTTATGCCTGGCAAGTCCACGGACACAAATTTGAGGAGACTTTTCACACATCTACAGCTGCCCAACTTGGACTCGTCCTGCAGGATTATAGTCTCTATTGATATAGAAAAAGCCTTCGATTCAGTGGACTGGCATTTCATGCATACAGTCCTGGACTCTATGGGCTTTGGCAGGTTATTTCGGCAGTGGATCACTATGCTTTACAGTGCACCTAGGACGGCCATCCGTATGGGAGGGGCTGTTTCTGAATATTTTACGTTAGGGAGAGGGACCAGACAGGGGTGCCCCCTGTCACCCTTTTTGTTTGCCCTCATGATGGAACCTCTGGCGGTGGCTCTGAGAGCATCGGAAGAGGTCAAGGCCATCAGAGTTGGTAACATTGACGAGGGTCTGGCATTGTATGCTGATGACCTTCTACTGTTCCTAAGAGACCCCGGGGACTCACTGGTCACCGCTTTAAATATTATGGACAAGTTTACCACGTACTCGGGGCTGAAGGTCAATTGGGGGAAGTCATCCATACTTCCTTTGGATGATGAAGCCCAAGGGAGAGCAAACCCCAACCTACCACTTCAATGGGTCACGCAAATAACCTATCTTGGGGTGAAAGTCACGGCAAAAGTGGCTGTCTCTCAATCTCCAGCCACTTTTGACGTTCTTCAAACAAAAAGCGCTGGTTTGGCAGAAGCTCCCGCTGTCTTTAATTGGACAGAATAATCTCCTTAAAATGAAGATTCTCCCGGTTATACTGTACTTTCTAAGAAATGCCCCGGTATGGATACCGAAGTCTTTCTTCAAGAAACTTGATAGTATCACCAGCTCATTTCTGTGGGCACCAAAATTGCCTAGGGTGGGGTTGAAGGTCCTGCAGGAGCCATGGGGTCAGGGGGGTCTGGCGCTACCTGACTGGCGTAAATACTATTTGGCTGGTCAGTTGGTGTTCGTACACAGGTGGCTGATCTCTGATGCTGGGGACTCAGCCACTGTGCTGGAAGCAGCACATCTAGGCTCTTACGAATCTCTCCGCCTGGCCATTCACAGGGGCACGGGCAGGGATCTCCCCCTTACTGGCTCAATGAAGGCCACAGTGAAGGCATGGGAGGAGGTGGAGAAACTGGCCTCTCCTAGTTATAAAGGGCTTTCCCCCTCAACCCCACTGTGGATGAATCCCAAACTCCAACAATTTTACAAATCAGGAGATGCGGCGGGGTGGGCGTCAAGGGGGGTCAAACAGCTGAAGGATATTACCCGGGATGGGGAACTGTTGACGTTTGACCACATGAAAGCTAAGCATGACCTGCCGAACACGCAATTTTTTCGCTATTTGAGCCTGAGACATGCTTACCTGACCCAGTTTGGTACTCAGACTGTTGAGTCCTTTCCCTCTAGATTGGAGGAACTACTTATGATTGAAGACCTGCCCAAGACCTTGTCAGTAACCTATAAAGAATTATTCAAAACTAGTCCCAAAGCACTGATTAAATGCAGAGAACGGTGGGATGCGGAGGTCCCGGGTATATTGGGGGAAGAATGGGAGGATATGTGGGACCGTCCCTTTAAGTATCTAGTAGTGGCGAGGGACAGATTAATTCAATTCAAATTTCTGCACAGAGTGTATTATACCCCTGCCAGGTTGGCATCAATATATCCCTCAGTTCCCGCTGAATGTTGGAGATGCACGTTCGCTCTTGCGGACGCGCATCACGTGTTTTGGGACTGCCCCCAGATCCAACTGTTTTGGACTGGGGTCACGACCTGTATTGAAGGGGCTCTGGGGGTACCTTTTCCTCGAGAAATTAGTGTTTGTTTACTTGGCCTGGTGGACGAAGTAGTCCCTACCAGGGCTCACAGAACATTATTAAGTATCCTGTTGTTCTATGGGAAGAAAGCTATTCTACTTAAGTGGAGAAGTCCAGGGGCCCCGGAGGTCGATTTTTAGAAAGGTTTGGTGAATGCAATGCTCCCATATTACAAGGCAACGTAATATGGGGTGTGTTGGGAAGTTTGAGAAGGTGTGGAGGGCATGGTACGAAGCTGACCACACGGTTTGATAAGGGACGGATAATTGAACCCCATGGCCACATGTGCTGAGGGATAAAGAATCTCTTTCGGGTGCATCGGGTAAAATGTTGTGAAATGGCCATTGGGAGGGAGTGCCACCACTTACCATGCAGCCATCATAAGGTGTCAGAGGGTCAAGGGAACTGAGTAGACGGGGGATGAGGGGGGGTAGGGTTGGTTGGGGGCATGCCATCTGCGATGGCGAGTTGTATGTTCAGGTCATGTTGACCGCTAAGTAAGCTTGGTGTTGTGCCAAGAAATGTTTTACTGTGTATGTATAAAACCTTTAATAAACAGAAATTTTCAAAAAAATAAAACATATCAAACAAAATATCTCACAAACACTTATCAAAAATCACTCACAAAAACAAACAGGAACAATTAAGCAAGAAAACAAACAAACAGAAAAATATCAAACAAAATAATCTCACAAACACTTAGCAAAAATCACTTTCAAATATCTTCTAGCAACTAACAACGGAACAAAAGCACCTTGCTGTATAGGGAGGGATACAAAGAGATGTACTTTTGCAATGGAAGTGCGTTTGTGTGTGTCTATTTATGCTGTCTGCGTAGTTCATGATTTTGCCCTAGTCCATTTCCAATTTCACTGATTGCGCCGTTCCCGAGTTGTGAGCATGCGCACAGAGGTGCTGACATGGTCTGCTTCAAGCGCGCATGCGCGAGCCGGCCCTTCATTTGCATGGGGTCACGGCTCATTTCAATGTAACACGCCCACGTCCTTCCCAATCTGTATTACTCCGCCTTGCGCTTCAGAAATAACGTTGCGCAGGACCTATTTTCTGCGTAAAAGCGACGAGAATAGGGTGATTGCGCGGCTACATTGCGCAAGTCTAACGTAAAGGCGGTGCGCTACGCCGGTCCAATAATGCGCAGATGTACCTGAATCTGGCCCTTTGTAACCAACATAGTTAGAAGACAACTTCAAACTTGTCTCTGATACAATCGCGTGGATAGATTGTAATATCTCACAAACACTTATCAAAAATCACTCACAAAAACAAACAGGAACAATCAAGCAAGAAAACAAACAAACAGAAAAATATCAAACAAAATAATCTCACAAACACTTAGCAAAAATCACTTTCAAATATCTTCTAGCAACTAACAACGGAACAAAAGCACCTTGCTGTATAGGGAGGGATACAAAGGGATGTACTTTTGCAATGGAAGTGCGTTTGTGTGTGTCTATTTATGCTGTCTGCGTAGTTCATGATTTTGCCCTAGTCCATTTCCAATTTCACTGATTGCGCCGTTCCCGAGTTGTGAGCATGCGCACAGAGGTGCTGACATGGTCTGCTTCAAGCGCGCATGCGCGAGCCGGCCCTTCATTTGCATGGGGTCACGGCTCATTTCAATGTAACACGCCCACGTCCTTCCCAATTTGTATTACTCTGCCTTGCGCTTCAGAAATAACGTTGCGCAGGCCCTATTTTCTGCGTAAAAGCGACGAGAATACGGTGATTGCGCGGCTACATTGCGCAAGTCTAACGATAGCTACATGCTATCTTTCATGACCCTCGGTCTCTAGCGCTCCGTGCGAGGTTACGAAGTAAGGACGAAGGGGAGAGAGTTAACAGGGAGAGGGTGTACGGGGAGGAGGATGCACCGGGCTGGATCATAACTTTAATTAATGATTTACTTGCCTGCCCAAGCCTATCCTTATTCCATCTTCGACGCCTAGGTCTATCGAACCCTGAGGACCTCAGGTTAAATAGGAGTCTATAATATCCCCCCTGTTTTGGGGGACAAGGGGGTCGACAGACTGGGTCAAATTAACCTGCGTGTTTATCAAGGACTGTAACAGAATGGCCCGTGACACCCAGAGACGTTGGAAGGATGAGAGATACTCTTGTGCCAAAAACTCTTGGGTCGAAATCCACCCTGTGCCCTTTTGGGTATAGGGTGGCTAATAGTGAATCATAATTCATATTACATGAGATGGGACATTAATAATACTTCATATTGCAGGACTGAGATATCACCAGGAGTCATGATGACATGACCAGGTCAGCCAGTGAGTCATACCTTTTGTATAATAGGCTATTGAAATATCCTAAGGTGTTGGCTATTCAATGTAAAGACACCCACTCTCACTGCCATTGTGTGACAAAGCTGTATAGAGAACTTATTCAACAGGTGTCTGTGTTACTATTCAAGGTTAATTGAACCCTATTGATAATACGGTGCCGTCATGTCTAGCTACCAATTAAAGAATTATCCTCAGTGAGTGAATAGGGGGGTGGAGATTACATTGTCCTGTGATTAACTGCATTCTGTTGTACTGGATATAAACCAGCTAAGAACCAATAAAGTTGTTCATACATTTTTGGAAACTAGAGAACGAAGCGCTGACTCGTTTATTCTGGGAAATGGAATGGATCATGTCTGCCTGGTTGTTGGTGTGTCGGATAAGCTTGTCGTGGATGGATGGAAGGTTGTAAGCGGTGGTTAACCGTTACAAGGACCAATATACTCTCTGTGGGGGCCTTCCTAGAGAGAACTGACACTCCCACTCAATTATTTGAGTGGGGGCTATTTCCTCATCTGTATGCCTATAGTGAACCCGACCTAGAGAATATTCTAAGGAGAGTTCTAAGTATAGCTACAACCTTGTATATTTTCTCCAGGGTTTTTGCGGACTACCCCATGTATAATAGGTCAGAAAGGCAAAGCGTTTTTTCCGGCAGCCTTAATCCTGGAGGACACCTAACAGTGGAACCAAGGTTTCTCGATAGGCCGCGTACATGCCATAAATCCCGGTGTCTTTTATGATCATAAGATAAGAGGGTAGCTTGTATTAAAACTGGGGAAGCGAATCAGAGCCAGGAAAAAATACACTATGAGCAAAGTAACAAGGGGCTCTGCCCCAAAAATCCCCAAAAGAAAACCCCAATACTAGCACTATAGGCAATACATGACCCCGGAAGGTAGCAATAAAAGTCAAAGCAATGTAAAAAAAAGCAGAAAAAACGGGGGCGACCAAAAAAGGTGCTGCGGGGGGAAACCCGCCAATTATGGATACGTCAATCGAAGGGGACCAGGACCCCAGCCAACTTGACGAGACAAGAATGGACACGCACATACCAACAATGGTCGAACTAGATGGGATGTTAAGGCGAATGGAGAAAGCGATCAGAGATGACATCAGTGCTTTAAGAACTGATCTCGGTCACACGTTGTCGCGGGTAGAGGCTGCGGAGACCAGACTAGACAAGCAGGATGCAGAAATAAATCTCTTAAAGAACCAATATCATACAATTATTCAGAACCAGCGTCTTTTGAAATACCGCTTAGAATATCAAGAGAACCGTAATAGAAGGCAAAACCTGAGACTTAGATCCATCAAGGAAGAAAGGGGGTAAGACCTTAGAAAAATTCTGAACAACTTGTTTCTCCCCCTTCTGGAAAATGGCAAGGATGAACCCCTCAAAATAGAGCGTGTACACCGCATAGGGAGAATAAAGGATAGAGTGGGCGAAAGACCAAGAGACATAATAGTTAGGTTCAGATTATATGAAGATAAGGCAGAAATCTGGACACAATTAAGAAAAAAGTCTCCCCTGTGTTATGAGGGTGTTGAAATACAGATTTTCACAGACCTAGCATGGGAAACCCTGGCCAGGAGGCGGCATCTTAAACCTCTACTGGAACAAATGCGCTTACAAGATATTAAATACCAGTGGGGTTTTCCAGCCTGCCTCATCGGGCAGAAAGATGGGAAATCCGCAAAACTAACATTTCCTGAGGAACTATTAGTTTTCTGTCAGAAATTAGACATCCACCCACTGGAATTACCAGATTGGGTTGATTAAGTTCCCTCAGTCTTAAAATGCAATACTAGAAAGGGGGGGCATGGGGGGGTGGAGGGGAGCTGAGGTGAAGTTCCTCATTGGGAGGGTCTCACATAGGGTCTCACCTTAAAAGATCTGCCCCCCAATATTTGGGGGGAACAGGGTGAGGGCTTTGCGTGGGATAGTTTCACCTCACTACATGAGAACCGGTGGGCAATTGGGAGCGAAGTTCCCTCCGGTTCAGGGGCAATGTTTGGGCCTAGGGGGGGGCTGGGGAGGGAGAGAGGGGTGGGGGGTGGGATGGGGGGGTGAAGATTGTGGGAGGGGGTGGGGGTACGTGGCTCCCGGGGACTTTTCAGGAACAGGATGGTAAATGGAGTGGTAGAAGGATATGACAGAGGTAAAATTCTTATCATATAATGTCAAGGGCCTGAATTCCGCTAACAAAAGATTTAATTTCTTGGAGGAGATTAAACAGTACAGAGCGGATGTAGTTTTCTTACAAGAATCCCACCTCTCTTTGAACTCCAATGTTAAGCTCTACTCAACTACCTATCCAACTTGGTATTATGGAGACTCCATCTCCAACCGTGCCAGGGGGGTGGCAATCGGGTTTGCCAGAGGAATTGAGTTTACCCTTAAGGCGAGGATGACAGACCCAGAGGGTCGATTCCTATTTTTGAAAGGAAAATTAGGTAACTCCGAATACATCAAGAAAAGCAGTGCAAACCTAAATTACATATAATAAAGATGAATATGCTCATGAATAGTGAAAAAATATACACACAAATGATTAATAGCAGTGTGAAAGTAAATAAAAGAAAGTCCAAATTTTCAATGTGCAAACAACTTGGAAGAAAAAAATCCTGTGATCAAGAAAATCAGAGTATCTTCACCATGTGACTGGAAAACCAATATTTCAAATGTGATCCCTTCACCAGTAAAGATGGGTACTCTCACCTCACACAAAGACCTTTGTTTTACCAAAGGTCTAATAGACATAGATCAATGGTAGGAAATCCAGATGGCTCAAAGATGTATACTTTTTGGCTGAAGGACCCGGAGATATGCAAATATCCTCAGTGGCACCAACGGACCAGTATGCAAAGAAAAAAAAGCCAAATCTAAGAGCTTCCATAAAGAACCAGGTCTCTTTAATGCGTAAAAAACATGTGCAGGATACTCACATTTAGGTAGAAAATACAGGCATATAACACCATGAAACAAACAGCTCAAATGAAGATGTGGGACAACAACGAGTGACGTGGGATGGTTCCTGACCCCGGACGCGTATCGTAATACAACTTCCTCAGCAGGGCGGGGCCGAATACACTCTGGCTAACATTTATGCCCCTAATGCCCACCCAATTCAATATTTCAGCCGAATTCTTGGCAAATTGAAAAACTTCACAGAGGGATATGTAATTTTGTTGGGAGATCTGAATTTTGCCATGAATCCAAGGGTAGACAGTACGTCCCGTGGGAAGGAGATAATTAACGTACAAATACAAAAAATAAAGCATAAGCTACATGAAAGTCAACTAGTAGATGTGTGGAGAGTCTTTCACCCCCACGTGCGAAACTATACGTTTTTTTTCCTCCACGCGGAACGTACACGAGGATAGACCACATATTGGTCGATCATAGGTTACTGGATCATGTAATTAAGATGGATATTGGAATCATCACTCTGTCAGACCATGCTCCAATAACTATGAAAATTAAATCACATATACAAAAGATCCAACAAACGGTCTGGCATTTAAACAACAATCTGATACGAGACAAAGAAGGGGCAGGAAGGGTAGAAGAGGAACTTAAAAAATTATTTTTGCTTAACGACACAGGGCCAGATTCTCGTAGATGCGCGTCTAATTATGCAGGCGTAGCGCATCTCAGATGCACTACGCCGACGTAACGCGGAGCGGCAAGTACCGTATTCCCTAAGCAAACGCGCTCCAAGATGCGCCTGCGTAGCGGAAATTCATCGGCGTAATCCGGCGCAACTCCAAAGTAGGAGGGAAGTGGGCGTGTTGCATTCTAATGAAGCGTGACCCCATGCAAATGAAGGCCGGGACGAACGGAGCATGCGCCGTGACGTGGATGACCCGCGTTGTGACGTGGTTGACCCGCGCCGTGACGTGGATGCCTTCTGCGCATGCGCAAAGCCTCCCTACGATTCGCCGGCGCTGCGTATATAATGCGCCCACACATGCGCCCGTGCAGCGCAAAAGTCTCCCATTTTTTGTGTTGTCACGAGAAAACTTTTGTGCTGTACCATGACTTCTGTTGGGAAGAAGAGGAGGAAGAAAAATTTCTCCCCAGAGGAGAGGGCCATTGTAATTTCAGCCATGGAAAAGTACGATTCCAGGCTCCATGGTGCTGACAGTGCCCGGACCAGCAAGTATCGGAGGGATCAAATCCTCATGAAGGTGGCTTGCCAAGTGAATGCCCTCTCACATGAGATCCGGACACCGCAGGATATACAAAAAAAGATGAATGACCTGCGGCGTCTGGTCAAGGGCAAGCTGGCTGGAATTAGTCGGCATGCCAGGGGCATTGGAGGGGGCCCACCCTGTACCATTCGCCTGACTGAGGAGGAGAAGGTGGTCGTGCGCTGCCTGCAGAGGGAGCAGGTTGAGGGAGTTGGGGGCTATGAGTCTGTTGTGCCAGCCCTGAGGACAGGTAAGTGTGTTTTATATACTATCTGTTGTGTAGCATGTGTGGGGGTGGAAGGGAACATGTGCCAAGTGTGTGGTTCCACCAACATGGGCATCTTTTGTGTCATCCACAGATGTGCAGGAGGGAGCGGGGCCATCTGTGGCTGCCCGGTGCCCGTCCGGAGACATCCCCTGAACATCCAGTCCCTCTGGCTGCCCCCCTGGAAGAGGACTTATTGGAGGGAAGTGGGCACACCTCAACGGAGGAGGCGGTTGAGGAGGAGGTCGTCGGCCATGACCAGGAGCTCTACCTGGTTTTGGAGGAGGACCATGGGTTGCCCGGACCAGCCCAAGCTATCCCCCCATCTTTTTCAAGCCCCTCAGGGTCCACCCCCAACCTCTCCAGTCCCTCTGTTTCCACCCCCCTCATCTCCGGCCCCTCAACATCCTCCCCTTATGCCAGGTCCCCTGCCACTCCCCGGAAGGCGACTTGTAAGACCAGGGGTGTTCCCAAGGTCCTGCCGGAGCAGCTGGCCAGGCAGCAGGACCAGCAGAATCGCCACCTTTCTGAGGTTGTGTTGGGGATGAGGTGCCTGGCCGACAGCCTGGCCTCCTCGGATGCCATTACTGATCCCATCCTGGATGTCGCTGGCAACAGTGCAGCGACAGTCACCAGCCTGGGGGAGCTGCAGGCGACCACCTCCGACCTTGTGGGGGAGGTCAAAGGTCTGCGTGTCGCTGTCCAGGACCAGAATGCTCACACGCATTGCGGTCGCCTTGGAGGGCATACAGGCAGCCAGGGAGGGATGTGGGGATGCTTCTCCTCCATCTGCTACCCCACCCCCCCACCTGTGGCTGCCCCCAGGCAAGTGAGGGGCAGGAGCCGTGGCACCAGGCGGAGCCCACGCCAGGCCCATTAATATTTTTTTTTATCATTTTGCTCTGGTGAAGAGCTTTTTAATTTTGTATTTTTGTTCTGGTGAAGAGCTTTTTAATTTTGTATTTTTGCTCTGGTGAAGAGCTTTTTATTTATTTTCTTGATACTGCACACCGTGCAGTGTGAATGGTGTGTGAATGTGGGGGTGGCACTCCTGCCAGTAAGGGGTGTCACCCTTGGCCGTTGGGGAGAAGTTATCCCCACGGCTGTGTGAATGGTGTATGAATGGACAGCAACATCATTGGGGCCTTGACGCGGCGTTGCTGCTCCTAAGTCCTACATGCTGGACTTGGGCTAATCCAATGTGATGTGGATGTGGGGTGTGTGATCTAGGGACGACAGTGGTGTACACGCGTGCATTGTCTGTGTGCCATGATGAATGTGTGTGTTTAACGGTCAAAGATTCGTAACACGAGGACCCTCCTGACTGCTCTTCCATCAGCAGACGGGGTATCCTCTGGCGGGGGGGGCTGTCTGGTTGGGGGGTCAGGTCATCACGTAGGGCAATATGCAGGCCTTTTCTCATGGCAAAGTTGTGCAGAATGCAACATGCACCGATGATCTGACCCACAAAGTTTGGGGAATACAACAGGGCGCCCCCAGACTTATCCAGGCATCGGAAACGGGACTTCAGGAGGCCAAATGTGCGCTCAACCACTGCACAGGTTTTGATGTGTGCTTCATTGTATCTTCTCTCTCCTCTGGTTTGGGGATTGCGGAAAGGAGTCATGAGATGGGGTCCAAGTACATATGCAGAGTCATCTGTAAGGGAAAAGACAGGAGGATGTTAGCCGTGCATGTGCCCCTCGTGATGAGTGCATCATGGGGGGGACAGTCATGCCTGCCACCCATGTCACTCACCAACCAGCCAGCTGTCCCCATACATGTTCTGCTCAAAATCTTCTGGGATGGTGCTTTGACGGTATATGTAGCTGTCATGGCTGGACCCGGGGTCTTTGGCACGGACGTGCCATATGAGGTATTTGGCATCAGCTATCACCTGTACGTTGATGATGAAGAAAAGAGGGAAGGACGGCCGCACTCCAAGGATTTTCAAACGAAAAAAGTTGTCTTTATTGTAAATCCAAAAACATGTACAGTCACAGCAATCACAGAAAACAGGACAGCCGACGCGCTTCGCACTCGATCAGTGCTTAGTCATGAGTGCTTTTATGAGGGGTATGTTTACTCAAGGCTTTCGTGTTACGCGCACCACGCGTAGCCTACGCCGAACGCGCGTAGTTTAGGGAATCCGCTCATCTCCCTCATTTGCATATTTGCATGCTAATTCAATGGGAGCTGAATATGTGCGATGCGTAACTATGCGCCTACGCCGCACTAGCTTAAAGCATTTCCGCCGCTCAGAAGAAAAAGATTTTCTGGCGTATGTGGTTCTGTGTTTACGGCGCATCGATCCGCCGGTGCACATTTACAATTACGCCACGCATATACATTTACGCGGGCGTAGCGCCTCTGAGAATCTGGCCCACAGAAGGGATTTCAAGCGCTAACCTTTGGGAATCGCATAAAGCGTATATCAGAGGGATATTAATCTCTGAGGGCGCAAGGAAAAAAAGAGAGAGAAACAAGAAGTTTGACACTCTGTCCAAAGAAATAATGATCTTGGAATGTGAACATAAAGAGCAAAGACTAAAAGAGATGTATCTTAGGCTAACCCTAAAAAGAGACGAGCTTAAGGAGATCATGGACAGGACGCACATTTTTTTTTTAATAATATTGCTAGAGAAAGATACCTATGGGGTAATAAATCGAGCAAACTCCTGGCCAAAATGTCCCATAAAAAAGAAAACTAGGAACTATATAGAGAAAAAAAAAAAAAAAACTGCGATTTGGTATACTCAACCTTAGAAATTGCAGAAACCTTTAAAAATTACTATGAAGACCTATACACAATTGACCAAGGAGGGTGGCATACAGGAGAAAAGGAGGCCAAAATCCAAGAGTTTTTGGAGGAAGCAGGACTACCTAGAATTGATATGACTGAAAGATCCCATCTGGATCAGGCCATAACGGAAGCAGAAATTAAAAAAGCTCTAGAAAATACAGCAGGTGGCAAAAGTCCTGGCCCCGATTGGTTCTCGGTCTTTTATTATAAGTAATTTAGTAACATCCTCATACCGAAACTGTGCAATTATGTTAATGGCTTAGGTATGAAACCAGCAAGAAAGCGGTAGCCGCCTCTGTGGCAATAATTTTAAAAGAAGGGAAGGATAGCTCACTCTGTTCAGCGTATAGAACGATATCTCTCCTGAATACGGACATTAAGCTTTTCGCGAAAAAAATTCGGCTGAACGCTTGAAAAGTGTCATACACCTCTTGGTCCATCCCGACCAGGTGGGCTTTGTCCCCAATAGGGAGGGAAAGGATAACAGCATCAGAGCACTGCTTCTGCTCCAGAAGTTAAGGCAAAATGGGTCCCCAGGTATTCCTGTCGGTAGATGCAGAAAAAGCATTCGACAGGGTAGACTGGGGATTCATGATGCAGACCCTTGGAGAAATGGGAATTGGAAACAGATTGTCCAACTGGATCAGTTTACCATCACCCTTCAGCAAAAATTAAAATAAATGGCACACTGTCAGACTATTTTGAGATAAGGAACGGGACAAGGCAGGGGGTGTCCCCTGTCCCCCCTGCTCTTCATCATGTCACTGGAACCCCTGCTGTCCACTATCCGAAAAGACCCTGACATTAAGGGTATCAGGGTTGAGGAGGAAGAACACAAGTTGGCGGCTTTTGCCGACGACATTCTGTTCTTTCTGACCAACTCGGTAGTCTCTACCCCCAAGCTTTCCTACACATTACAACAGTACGGCTCTTTCTCTAACTTTAAAATAAATGTAACAAAATCTGAGATATTAAATATAAATCTGAATAAGACCGAAGAAGGACTAGTAAAAGAGATATGCGCCTTCTCTTGGTGTAGGGAATTAAAATTTCTTGGCATTAAATTAGCTAACACGGTTCACAAGATCTATAAAATTAACTATGTCCCCCTGTTAAATTAGATTAAAACTGATTTTAAAAAAAACGATAAATAAACCCATTTCATGGGTTGGGCGTATAAATATGTTAAAAATTACGGTTGTACCAAAAATACTTTATACATTTTTACTACTACCAATCGCGGTCCCCCAACAGTTTTTAAGAATTTTGAACTCTTTACTTATAAACTATATATGGAAAAATAAAAAACACAGAATATCTCTCTCCATCCTGAAACAATAAAAGCAATACGGAGGTCTAGTGGTGCCCGATATTAAAAATTATTATAAGGCGGCTGTCCTCTCCCTGGCGGTCGAATGGCCCAAGCCCAAGAGTAACATCATTTGGATCCCCCCCCAGTATAGAGCACCTGACCACAATACTTTTTCAATGACTCGAGACACTATAGGAATGTGGGATAGGGTTCAGACACTGTTAGATAGGAAATTCAACTCTCCACTTTTTGCACCTGGGGAAAAAAAAGTAGGGGAAAACTGGATTAGGAAAGACGATTTACACCTAGGTGAGTTAATTAAAGACGGTGAGATAATGACCTATGAAGAGCTACGGAACAAAACTGAGTTTTGGAATCTCGATTGGTGGCATTACTCGCAGCTGAATCACTTTGTTCGATCCCTCCTCCGCCCATTACAGGCGGAGGGGGAATTGACACCACTGGAGAAGATTTGCAAATCAGTCAACTCTAAGGCCGTGTACACACGATCAAATCTATCTGCTGAAAACGGTCGGCCCGACCGTCCCAGCAGACAGATTCAATCGTGTGTACGGACGAGCCGACGGATTTGGCCAGCCGACAGATTTGAAAGCATGCTTTCAAATCTCGGATGGGAACCCGTCCGCCCGACATGTCTGCTGGTTAGTACGTGTCACGTACCTGGGTGAAGTCTGAAATGACAAGGTTAGCCTCTCTTGAATCTCCGGCCCTGGTCCCGCTGAGAGTGGAGACAGGGGAAACCAAGGGCCAGGGGAGACATGAGTGCCTGTAGATGTAACTTGGGAAGCCCGCAACCGGTGATGCAAGTCTTGCAAGGCAGGAAGTCGCAGCAGTTCGCAGGGACGAAGTCGTAGCAGGTTGCAGGGACGAAGTCGCAGCAGGTTGCAGCAGCGAAGTCGCAGCAGGTGGCAGGGACGAAGTCGCAGCAGGTTGCAGCAGCGAAGTCGCAGCAGGTTGCAGGGACGAAGTCGCAGCAGGTTGCTGGGACAAAGTCGCAGGTACCCGGGAGGTAGAGCGGAGCCAAACAGGGAGCAGGAACGTGGTCACATGGGAAGCCGGGTTCAGCAACGAGCGGGCAGCAAGGTACCAAGTCATCAGGCAGGAAACAGGGTCACGTGGAAAGCCGAGATCAGGAACCAAGAGTCAGGGGTGAAGCGAGTCCAAAACAAGGTCAAGGAAGCCAAGGATCAGCAACCGGGATCAGGAGCACGGAAACAGGCACAGGACACAGGAACCGGAACCGCTGAGATCCGTCAGCACTCGGCTAGGGTCAGAGCATCCTTTAAATAGGCTGTTTGGCGCCAACGGACGCGGGCGCGCGCTCCCACGCACGAGCTTGTGCACGCACGCATCCGCGAATTCACGCGCGCGCTACCGCGAATTCGCGGGGACAGCTCTAGCAGCTCTCTTACAGTACGCTAACCAGCAGACATGTCTTCTCGCACACGCGTCAAATGGTTTTGATGCATGCGCGGAAGTGTTTTACTTCCTGGTGCGGTGACGTGGCGGCGTCAACATCACCGCCACGTCAGTGCGCCGTCTGCTGGCGGGGATTTTGGTTTGATCGCGTGTACACGATCAAACCAATATGTCCCCAGCAGACAGATTTGTTCAAATCGGTCTGTCCGACCGATTTGAACAAATCTGTCTGCTCGTGTGTATGGGGCCTTAGGGCACGATCATTAAATTATATAGGATACTTATTAAAATAGGAGCACGAGATGAAGCTCCCTTTATAGAAAAATGGGAAAGGCAGCTGGGAATACTTAGAGGGGAGCACACTTTTCAAAGGATTATGCACTTGACGCACTTTTCCGCAATAGACACACGTACGGCCGAGATAAATTTTAAATGCATTTTGGGCTGGTACATCACGCCAGATAAAGCCAGTAATTATAAAGAAGGTCAGTCTGCTAAGTGTTGGCGGGGATGTCCAGATAAAGGAACAATGGCACATGGGTTTGGGTAGTTTCAATGTACGGGGTCTATGTTCTTTTGCATTTTTCTCTTTTTTCTTCAGTCTCCCCCCCCCCCAGTTAAGGGTCTAATTAAGAGAGGAGAATAGGCATTATACCACTATTACGATAGGTGGGGGATTCAATATCACTCTACTTATTATACCCTGTAAGAAAAAAAAGGGGAAAAAAAAATATATATTTTTGTCTGGAGATAAGAATTACCACGAATGATGCAAACCGGAAATAGAGACGAAAATGAGCACTATATCATGAGCTGGTCTCTTGAGCTTGGTCTAGGCTGAGGTGGTAAAAAAAACACTGCCCTGTGTTTGTTTGTTTTTTGTTCTGTGTACACACAGAACAAACTGAAGCTAGTCTAAAAATGAAACTAAACTGCAGGCACATTATATGATTGATTTTTATCTATTTTTAATCATTTTTAAAAGGAATCAGTTAACTATTATGTCTCTATACCCTGTAAACAGTAATTTCAGCAAAAAAAATATTTCCTTTACTACTTCTTTAAGACTTAGGCCTCGTACACACGATCAAATCTGTCTGCTGGATACGGTCTTCTAGACCGTCCCAGCAGACAGATTCGATCGTGTGTATGGGCGAGCAGACGGATTTGGCCACCCGACAGATTGGAAAGCATGCTTACCAATCCGTCGGCTGGGAACCCATCCGCCCGACATGTCTGCTGGTTAGTACGCTAACCAGCAGACATGTCTTCTCGCACACGCGCCGAATGGTTTAGACGCATGCGCGGAAGTGTTTTACTTCCTGGTGCGGTGACGTGGCGGTGTCAACGTCACCGCCACGTCACCGACACGTCAGCGCGCTGTCTGCTGGCGGGGATTTTGGTTTGCTCGTGTGTACACGCGAGCAAACCAAAATCCAAGCAGACAGATTTGTTCAAATCGGTCGGTCCGACCGATTTGAACAAATGGATTGCCTCGTGTGTACGAGGCCTTATACTTTTGCAACAGAGTGATTCTCCCATAGCACTTACCTTTAGGACTTCTCGGAAGGAAGGGAAATGTAATTTTGCGTTCAGGCTTGAGCGTGCAGTTTAAATTACGACCCTGGAGGTTGTATATAGCTAAGCAAAGTTATATTGGTATCTCAGAATGTATATTGTACAGTTGAATGCTTTTCATTTTTTTTCTCCTCTATACAGGTTTTTTTTTGGACCTACCTGTTGTCAACATTGCGGAGAATGGGCAGTTAGATAGCGGGGCTGTGTATGTTTGTGTGTCATGTATATATATATTACTGTAATGCAATGTTCATAAGTATTTTCTTTTCTCCTCTCTTCTTTCCTTCTTTTCTGTCTATTTACAGTATCAGGCCAGCATTCGAACCCGAATGCTTTAGGACACTGGGGACAGTGTCAATTTAAGTGGGGGGGATATGTAGCGCTCCCTTACTTTCTGTAGGGGCGTTACGCTAAAGTTAGTGGGGAATGGGAGAGTTACGCAGCTCCCATTCACAGTTTGTCAGATTTCAGGCTGCTGTCATTTTGGAACTGTCCTGTAGGTCAGTCTGTGCTCCCTGGGCAGCAGCTGGTGCTAGAGGGGTTCTGGCAGACTTGTTTTCCTCAGCAGCCAATCAGAGGGGTTGGTTCCCTCGCTAGGGCATGCTGCGGGAGGCTATATCTGGGGCAGCCTCCTTCTTTTTTTTTTTCTGCGGGGTCCAAGTTCCAGGGTGCGTGCATCCATGGACCCCGCAGCCGTGGCCTACCTGGCCGAAGTTGCGCACCATGCAGAGCTTCACCCTGACGTAGAAAGGGGTCCCAGTAGCTGCTGGGTCCCAAACCTTTCCTAAAAAGATCCCAAGCTGGGAGCTGTACGGTGGGGAATCGGCTTGAGGAGAACCCAGAGGGAGGTGATCCAATAGGGCTTGAACGAACCATCGGGGATTTGGTGACCGGGAGATTGACAGGTACACTTCAACTGTCAACCGTTGACCCTGACTAAATTCACTTGAAGGACTCGCTCATTCCGGATCACGCTCATTCATGTACTAGGCCTGTGGCAGAGGCCCGGTCCTCCCAGTGTTTGCAAGTGACGCCTCGGCTGCCAGGCCTGTGGCAGAGGTCTGCCCGGGGGCACTTTACCCACTCTGACTAGAGTGGCGACGAACTGAGCTCATCATTGCTGAGAGCAGGATTGCTCTCTCTTCTTCATATCCAAGGCCTGATACTCAGGTTCTCTCTCTGCTCATCAACCTTTCCTGTCCTGTACCATGTTGATGTTGGCCATGTTGGGCCTTGGAATAAAGCATTGAAGAAAACCCAACTAAAGACTGGACATTCGCTCTCTATCTCAACTCACAAGTATCACCCCTAGACACCTGCAAGGTAACTCAACAGGCCGATCCCACTATTAATCAGCGGCTCCTCCGGGGGTATCGCTACACAAGCATCTTCACATTTATCCCCTCCATGTACCCTCTCTGTCTTTAGGCTGTCATGGGATTCGCTAGCCAATTTGCCCATATCTTCCCATATCTTTCCTCGTGTCCTCTATTACAATATGCCTCTCTGTATAATGGTAGAACTTTTTTTCCCCATAAAATCAGGGGGAAATTGTGGGTGTGCACTATACGCCGATAGCATACCTCGGAGGGGAAGGAGGGGGACGAGCGCCCGCCGGAAATCACCGAGCCGTCATTTCCTCTCGGCTCTCACTCGGCTGTCACGTCACACACGCACAGTCCCGCCTCCGCCACCAGCATTGGACCAGTGTTCTGTCTATCACAGGAGATGGTCCAATGCCGATGGCGGATGGGGGACTGTGCATGTGTGACGTGATAGCCGAGTGAGAGACGAGTGAAGAGGAGATGATGGCTCAGTGATTTTTCCGGCGGGTGCTCGTCCCCCTCCTTTCCCTCTGAGGTATGTGTGTGAGAGCCTAGTAGACAGGCAATGACGGTGTGATTCCAGCGGGCACTCCTCCCCCTCCTTCCCCTCCGAGGTACAGTGGGGATCGAAAGTTTGGGCACCCCAGGTAAAAATTTGTATTAATGTACATAACGAAGCCAAGGAAAGATGGAAAAATCTCCAAAAGGCATCAAATTACAGATTAGACATTCTTATAATATGTCAAAAAAAGTTAGATTTTATTTCCATTATTTACACTTTAAAAATTACAGAAAACAAAAAGATGGCATCTGCAAAAGTTTGGGAACCCTGCAGAGTTAATATCTTGTACTGCCCCCTTTGGCATGTATCACAGCTTGTAAACGCTTTTTGTAGCCAGCCAAGAGTCTTTTAATTCTTGTTTGAGGTATCTTTGCCCATTCTTCCTTACAAAAGTCTTCCAGTTCTTTGAGATTTCTGGGCTGTCTGTCATGCACTGCTCTTTTAAGGTCTATCCATAGATTTCCAATTATGTTAAGGTCAGGAGATTGTGAAAGCCATGGCAAAAACCTCAGTTTACGCCTCTTGATGTAATCCCCCATGAATTTTGAGGTGTGTTTAGGATCATTATCCATTTGTAGAAGCCATCCTCTCTTTAACTTCAGCTTTTTCACAGATGGCATCAAGTTACCATCCAAAATTTGCTGAAATATTTTTGAATCCATTTTTCCTTCTACTCGTGAAATGTTCCCTGTGTCACTGGCTGCAATACAACCCCACAGCATGATTAATCCACCCCCCTGCTTAACAGTTGGACGAGGTTCTTTTCAATTCTGTGCCCTTTCTTCTCCAAATGTACATTTCGGCCAAAAAACTGAAAATGTATTATCAGTACTTACTGTAATTTTCCTTTCCTGATGGACTCCATGGCAGCCTACGTGTGGGTTAACCCCGCCTCCTCTACAATGCTATAGGACCCCCTACCCTATAAGTTTGAGCTCACCAGTAGAGACTGTGTTCCGTAACTAGCCTACTCTAGACCGATGGGGGGAAACTCCGGCTGCCATGGAGTCCATCAGGAAAGGAAAATTACGGTACTGATAATAAATTTTCCGTTTTCCTGACAGACTCCATGGCAGCCTACGTGTGGGAAATAACTAGCCATTCCACACGGGTGGGTATGATGAACAGAAATACATTTGATTTGACCTGTCAACCGACAAGTTTAAGAAACAAAAGACCATAGAAGGTAACAGGGCAGGCTCACTACAGAAAGTGACAAAAGGTAATAATGGAGGCCCACGAGGCCATCCTACAGAAGACATCTGGAACCATAAGCTGGACTGTTGCCCATTAAACCGATATACGCCTAGTGGAATGTGCCCTCGCCGACTCCGGAGGAACCGGGTCCTCGCCTTTATAAGCTTGTTGGACAGACTGGACAATCCCGGCCACAATCATTCCGCTCGAGGCTCAACTGCCAGCATGCAGGACGAACAACTAGACAGAGTGTCTGAGACGGAGGAAGTAGCTCGCAAGCATACCCCCAAGATTTCATCTATGTCCAGAGGATGAATTCTAGTGGACTGGCAGGTCCAAAAGTTGAGGTAGGACGATTCACTGGCTCTTATGGGACCTTGAGGCAATCATAGATTTTAGTCGATCAAAGGAAAAAAGGCGTATGTCTTCTAGAAACCAATCGATCTGTCAGGGCATCCATTCCAGAGGCCTAGCTGCACAATCCAGAGTGTAATACCTCTTAAGCTTAAAGTTGCCGGGAAAGACTAGAGAACAGGACCACTGCGGGAAGGACTTCCCAGGGGCAGAATTTGCTTGAATGACTGCACATGAAGGGACCACTCGTTGGTGACCAGCCGAATACATGTCAGGAAGACCACTCGGGCGTTCTGGACTCCGGGATATAAGCCGTTGACATGCAGGATAGGTTCATCTGGACTTAAGACATAATGGACTTGACCTCCCTCTAAGTGCTCCCAGATTCTTTACATAGGAGATCATCGTGGTGTTGATCACTCTTAATGATACTGACACTCTCTTCCGGGGGCTGGAGAAAGACTGAAGGTGCACCAAGCTGCCTGAATCCCCAAGGTGTTCCAGTCCGGATTGAGAAAACGTATACCTAGCTTGACTAGGGCAAGATCCGATCTGCAGAGGGCTCCCCAACCGGAGAATTAAATTGACCATTGCCCCTTGGCATATGTAGCTGCAGGAAACATAATTGGCAAAGAAAAAGGATGCAACGTCTGCAGGAACCATTTGACTATAGGGGTCTTGGAGACCATTAAGCGGAAAAGCTTTGGCACTGTGAGGCCCTCGGCCATGAAGAGATTAGAGATAACAAAATTCTCTTCTGAGAAACCGGGATCTTCCCCACTGGGAGTGGGATGGTGCTTTCCACTAGGGTTGTCCCAATACCGATACCAGTATCGGTATCGGGACCGATACCGAATATTTGTGGAAGTACTTGTACTCCCGCAAATGCCCCCGATGCCTGGCCGAATACTTGTCGTGCTCCCCCGTCGCTGCAACGCGCCGCCACATACCGCAAAGCCGCCACTGCCGTGCGGGGAATGTTACAGCATTCGTTTGAATAGCTGTGTTCCCTGCCGCACCGCGTATAGATGCTCCGCCTTGCTCGGGATTGGACGGGTGATCTGTCCAATCCCGAGCAAGGGGGAGTGTCTATACACGGCGCGGCAGGGAACACAGCTATTCAAATGAATGCTGTAATGTTCCCTGCACGCTGATTAACGCGGCAGCGGCGGCATCATCATCATATAGGTATGGGGGACATGGCTGCATATATGGGGGACATGGCTGGATATATGGGGGGGACATGGCTGCATATATGGGGGACATGGCTGGATATATGGGGGGACATGGCTGGATATATGTGGGGGACATGGCTGGATATATGTGGGGGACATGGCTGAATATATGAGGGACATGACTAGATATATGGGGGACATGGCTGGATATATGGGGGGACATGGCTGCATAAATGGGGGACATGGCTGGATATATGGGGGGGACATGGCTGCATATATGGGGGACATGGCTAGATATATGGGGGGACATGGCTGGATATATGTGGGGGACATGGCTGGATATATGGGGGGACATGGCTGGATATATGTGGGGGACATGGCTGGATATATGCGGGGACATGGCTGGATATATGGGGGGACATGGCTGGATATATGTACATGGCTGGATATATGTGGGGACATGGCTGGATATATGTGGGGGACATGGCTGGATATATGTGGGGGACATGGCTGGATATATGGGGGGACATGGCTGGATATATGGGGGGACATGGCTGGATATATGGGGGACATGGCTGGATATATGGGGGGACATGGCTGGATATATGGGGGGACATGGCTGGATATATGTGGGGGACATGGCTGGATATATGGGGGGACATGGCTGGATATATGTGGGGGACATGGCTGGATATATGTGGGGGACATGGCTGGATATATGGGGGACATGGCTGGATATATGTGGGGGACATGGCTGGATATATGGGGGGACATGGCTGCATTTATGGGGGACATGGCTAAATATATGGGGGGACATGGCTGGATATATGGGGGGACATGGCTGGATATATGTGGGGGACATGGCTGGATATATGTGGGGGACATGGCTGGATATATGTGGGGACATGGCTGGATATATGGGGGGACATGGCTGGATATATGGGGGGACATGGCTGGATATAAGGGGGGGACATGGCTGTATATATGGGGGGGACATGGCTGGATATATGTGGGGGAAATGGTATCGGAACAACCCTACTTTCCTACTTTCCACCATAGGAAAAAAAAGGAAGCCGGGCTTCAGAGTACACTAGGTGCTGGATTGGTCCTAGGTGGCCTTTTACCCTGACCTATGAACCATCCAAAAGCTGGCCAAGGTGGAGACTACCTTCTCCCTGTGAACCAGCAGCTACCCTTTGTTCTGCGTCAGCAACAGGAGGTCGAAGTAGTGACACAATGAACCCCTCTCGTTCTGATGAGGGCCATTATGGCCAGAGGAATTCTTGATAAGACTTGGGTGAGGTTGTTGGCTCTACAGGAAGGGAGACGAACTGTAGATGTTCTTGTCCGACTTGGAACTGGAGGTATTTGAGAAACTCCTTTGTCACTGGAACGTGGAGATAAGTATTTAAGTCGATTGAGAATAGCCGGTGGTCAGGCTGTACAGGTAGTCGACAGAGTCTTCCTTTGACTCTTTCAGATTTTATACACTGTTTAAGTAAGTCAGGACTAACACTGGTCGCCACAAACCTTCTTCTCCTGCTACGAGAGGGGAAGGGGGAAATATACCCCCTGGGGACCTCAGTCCCTTCAGACATGTACCACCACTCCCTGCGACTTCAGTGCAACCATGAGTGAGGAGTATGCCAGAGACTCCACTTCTGTCTTGTAGGGGTATACTCTGAAAATTTTGTTTGATGAAGAAGTTTTCTTGTCCACCATACTCCACTCAGATGATATCCTTAACTCCTGTAAGAAGCAAAAAGGAGAGAAAGAGTGTTCTTCCCCCGAATGCTTAAAGAACCCCCTTGCTTAGCTGGGGGATGGAATAGTCTACCCACACAAGGGCCTCCTTAACCGTCTTGACTAGTGCCAGAAAGACATCAAATCCTCTGAAACCTTTCATCAACTTCCAACTCTCTGTCCGAAGAATCCAGAGAAGCAGCGTAGGGCTGAAAGGATCAAAATCCTTTAGGCCGCATTTAGCCAAGGAGCCATGTAGAAGGATAGACTTGCTCTGTGTGTGGGATGTGTCCCATTATTTAAGGGATTGCTCTACCACATGTTTCACCAGAGACTCAATATTTTATTGGACCCGTCTCCTTTTCCCTCAACTGCCTGGGCATAACCTTGGTCACATAAAGACTTGCCTTCCGGGACTCATGTCCCCTATCTCCAGCAGACTCTGCAATCAGAATGGCTGTCATGGCAGTGAGTGTAATGAACGGAGGAGGAATGCAACGTCTCCTCTAGTTGGAGGAGGAATGCAATGTCTCCCTCTAGTTGCAGCAGGAATGCTACATCTCCCTCTAGTTGCAGGAGGAATGCTACGTCTTGTTCTAGTTGCAGGAGGAATGCTACATCTCCTTCTAGATGCAGGAGGAATGCTACGTATCCTTCTAGATGCAGGAGGAATGCTACATCTCCTTCTAGATGCAGGAGGAATGCTACGTTTCCTTCTAGATACAGGAGGAATGCTACATCTCCTTCTAGATGGAGGAGGAATGCTACGTCTCCTTCTAGATGCAGGAGGAATGCTACGTCTCCTTCTAGATGCAGGAGGAATGCTATGTCTCCTTCTAGATGCAGGAGGAATGCTACGTCTCCTTCTAGATGCAGGAGGAATGCTACGTCTCCTTCTAGATGCAGGAGGAATGCTACGTCTCCTTCTAGTTGCAGTAGGAATGCTACGTCTCCTAGTTGCAGGAGGAATGCTACGTCTCCTAGTTGCAGGAGGAATGCTGCGTCTCCTAGATGTAGTAGGAATGCTGCGTCTCCTAGTTGCAGGAGGAATGCTGCGTCTCCTAGTTGCAGGAGGAATGCTGCGTCTCCTAGTTGCAGGAGGAATGTGACTTCTCCTATTTGCAGGAGGAATGCGACTTCTCCTAGTTGCAGGAGGAATGCAACGTCTCCTCTAGTTGCAGGAGGAATGCAACGTCTCCTCTAGTTGCAGGAGGAATGCAACGTCTCCTCTAGTTGCAGGAGGAATGCAACGTCTCCTCTAGTTGGAGGAGGAATGCAACGTCTCCTCTAGTTGCAGGAGGAATGCGACTTCTCCTCCAGTTGCAGGAGGAATGCGACTTCTCCTCCAGTTGCAGGAGGAATGCGACTTCTCCTCTGCTGACTAGACGGCGAATCTCGTCTAGGACTGGACAATAAATGGAGAAATTGTGGTCTGGCAAGGTCTCGGACGTCCTGAACCACAAATTGCTGGTCCGATCTTTTAAAAGGGCTGAAAAAGAAAAATTGGGGGGAGGGACACCAAACGCAATCTCAAACCCTTGAGAATGCAACCTCGGCCCCCTCCCCTAGCCTGCACGTACCCAGTGCGCAAGGGCTAGCTGCATAAAGGCAGTGACCTGTCCATAACCTCTGGACAGGACATCAGCAAAAAATACATACAGTCTGCGGATAACCCGTAAATGCTACCCAGACCAGGAAAGCCAACCAGAAGAAAAACATCTATTTATTATTATTTTTTTAAAATATCAAAAAAATTTATATACACTGAAAACATTATAGATTTTTTTGTTTTTTTTTAACATATAGGGCATCCTGGTGCAGACTCAGATTGGGGGAAGCTATCGCCAGATTGGGGGAAGCCATCGCTCACTGTCTGTAGAAATTCCCACACTGACAGGAGGCAGACCTTTAAATCCCCAGGCCTGGTGATGTCACCGCCCCTCCACCTCGCACCACCCGCCACTGCGTGCATGCGCGAGCCAGGCCTCACTATCACAGAGGCCCCGCACATGCGCAGAACGGCTGCAGCGCCCGCGACCCGGAAGTACCGTGGCACCCTGGAACGCAAATGCGTTCCATGCGCCGTGAGGGGACACAGAGGTACCGGAGAGTACCAGGAAATAAAGGGAGACAAACAAACAAATAGACACAGAGGCGACTGCCATGGAGGAAGTGAAAAAGGTTCAGACCTTGCCAGCTGTTGATGCGTCCACCTTCAGGCATACCGTGGCAACCTCCATTCCATCACTGGGGTATATATTTTTGGAAGTGCGGTTGTCCACCTTTTACTTTTCAAGCTTTGTTTCCATGCATTACCTGCACCCAGGCTTCTGAGAGGACACTGATTGCTTAGTGCACTCAGCTGGAGCGGCAGTTCCCTTCTTCTCTATGGAGTATATAGTGCCAAAGAAATCCACAGGCCCACTCGTAGCTCAGCCCTGAGCTGTACCGCATGGATGATATGCCAAAAATTCTGGAAATATTCCGAACGGACGCCAGCAGAAACAAACGTGATGTAGGTCCATGAGGAGGACAAAAAAGGAACACAGTCTCTACCGGTGAGCTTAAACTTATAGGGTAGGGTGTCCTATAGCATTGAAGAGGAGGCGGGGTTAACCCACACGTAGACTGCCATGGAGTCTGTCAGGAAAGTTCTATTTTTTTTTTTTAAATAACGTTTTTATTGAACAATTTACATTTGGAACATAGTTCTGCAAGTTACAAGGCAATACTGGAAAAATGCATAAAATAAAGAAATATGGCTTATACACATATAGGCACAGTAGATCAAAAGAAACCTATTCAGATCGAACAATGGACTCAGTAGCTATTTATGAATGGAAAACCTTGTGCCTACTCTATTCATGGGATTGTACGCTAGAAGAATATATAGGTTTATGGACCCTCAGTGCATGTGTCAGTGGACTCAAGTCATCTGTCCCAGATTTTGTTGTACTTATCTGGACAACCTCTATTAATATATATGCACTTTTTGTAGGGAAGTGTGTTATTTATATCTAGTTTCCAGTCGTTGAAGCTGGGGGGAGTGGGTCTCATCCACTGTCTGGCTATAATTTTCCTAGCAGAAAACAATGTTTCATGCAAAAATGCTTTAGTGAATTTGTCTATTTCTGCATCGGGGAATATCCCCAGTAAGCATTGTTTGGGATCCAGGGACAATGGGGATGCCATGTCATCATGGAGGAAGTCCACTATCTGCTTCCACAGACCCTGGAGGACCGGGCACGCCCAAAGTAGATGGAAGAATGTGCCTGTCGCTTGATTACACATTGTGCATGAAGTAGAAGACTGCTGTCGAAAGCGGACGATTCTTAGGGGGGTGAGATATGCCCGGTGTACCACGTACAACTGGGTCAGCCTGTCGGAGAGCTTGGGGGATACAGTCTTGCATGCGTCAAGTGCTTCACTCCACTCCTCATCCTCCATTGGGCCCACCTCCCTTTCCCATCTTGGTTTAAGGCTGTAAGCTAGCGCAGTAGATGATGGGGTTAGGAGCATGGCGTAAAAACCCCGAGATTAGTTTACGTGGGTCTACACCCTTAACCACTGCCATGATGACATTCGATGTAGATTGTGGCAGAGACTGGGGGAACTGAGCTTGGGCTGCGTGACGCACCTGAAAGAATCTAAAAAGCATGGAGTTAGGCAGCAGGAACTCATTTTGAAGGTCCTCAAAGTTTTTAAGTGTGCCATTAGAAATTATGTGATGCAAATAATATATTCCATGTTCGCACCATATCTCTGTGTCAGGGATCGAGAGAAACTCTGAGAGTAGTCTATTGTGCCATACAGGGGTGTAGTCATTGGGTTTAGGGAACGTCAACGTTTTAGTGGCAATGTCCCATACTCGCCTATATTGATACAATAGGGACCCCTGTCTCTATTAGAGTTGTTCCCACTATGCTCCACCGTGATTGCAGTAAGCGAATCAGCAGTCAGCTGCGCCCACCGTGGACAGAGAAGGGTGAGAAATCTGGTTCTGTCGGTTTTATCTATGTGGTATAGTTGAGACAGTTGGGATGCAAGGTAATAGAGATTTAAGTCAGGGAGGGCTGTTCCACCTAAATCAGTGGGGTTCTTAAGGACTCTCCAGGCCAGCTTGTGTCTGTTGGTACCCCAGATAAATGTCCGTAGTATGGCCTCCATTAACTTGAAAAATTTCAAGGGCAAGTATACGGGCGTGTGCCAAAGTATATACAATATTTTAGGAAGTAATATCATTTTAACGATATTAATGCGGCCCCACACACCGAGCGTCAATCTCGCCCATATTTGGGTTTTAGACTTAATGAGATCGAAAAGGGGTTCTATATTCAGGGATACGTAGTCAGCCGGTGTTCTATTCACCTATAATGAAAGTTCTATTTTAACCTTATCAGTCCACAGAACTTGTTTCCAAAATGCATCAGCTTTTCTATATGTTCATTTGCAAAGTTCAAATGCTGATTTTTGTGGTGAGGACGTAGAAGAGGTTTTCTTCTGATGACTGTTCCATGAAGACCATGGGGCAGATTCACACAGAAATGGATTATCGTAGCGTATCAGAAATACACTACGCCGCCGTTTTTTACCTGGCTCTACGTGGAATTCAGGTAGATTTAGTCCAGTAAACGACGGCGGCGTAGTGTATTTCTCCCGTCGCAATCCATCTGCGCGAGTAGGGGGCGTGAATCATTTAAAATAGGCGCGTTCCCGCGGCGATCGATCTGCGCATGCTCCGTTCGCAAATTTCCCGCCGTGCATTGCGCGAAATCACGTTGTGACGTCATTCGTTGTTTAGGTAGCATCGTTTACGGGCGATCCTAGTCCCGAACGAGTTACGTAAACAAAAATAAAAAATAAAAAAATTCGAAGCGGGAACGACGGCCATACTTAACATGGGCTACGTAACGTTAGAGCAGCAAAAAGCTGCTCTAACATTACGTACAAAAAAATAGACGAAAGCGATTGCGACGACCACTCGTATCTTCGGGAATCGCCGTAAAAAAACATTTGCATATCCCGACGCATCAAAACGACGCAAACTCCTCCCAGCGGCCGCAAATAGATGGCAGCGTAGATCCGAAGGCTTACGAAGACGTAAGCCTCTCGGATCGAAGCCCGAAGCCGCCGTATCATGGTTTGAGGATTCAAACTAGTGATACGGCGCGCGAAATTTGAAATTACTCCTGTCTAACACCAGTTAGACAGGCGTAATTGCTTTATGAATCTGGGCCCATATTTGTACAAGTATACATATGTTCATTTGCAAAGTTCAAATGCTGATTTTTGTGGTGAGGACGTAGAAGAGGTTTTCTTCTGATGACTGTTCCATGAAGACCATATTTGTACAATAGTGGAATAGTGTACCACAACTCCAGTGTTTGCCAGATCTTTCTGGGGGGATCGTGCAGTCAAATGTGGGTTTTGAATTGCTTTTCTCACAATCCTGCAAAATGTTCTGTCTGATATTTTTCTTGGTCTTCCAGATCTTGCTTTAACTTCCACTGTTCCTGATGACTGCCATTTTTAATTACATTCCAAACAGAGGATATTGACATCTGAAAATGCTTTGCTATCTTCTTATAGCCTTCTCCAGCTTTGTGAGCGTCAACTATTTTCAGTTTCAGTTTTCTAGACAACTGCTTAGAAGAACCCATGCTGCTGATTGTTGGGGCAAGGTCAGATGAGTCTGGGCATTTAAAATCTTTGAGGTTGACATAACCTGGTCTTCCCAGATGATGATTGAGAACAATCCATGACACTGGCAGGTCTCATCTCTGCAAAGGGGGCAGTGTCTAACTTTTTTGACATATTATAAGAATGTCTAATCTGTAATTTGATGCCTTTTGGAGATTTTTCCATCTTTCCTTGGCTTCGTTATGCACATTAATACAATTTTTTTCCTGGGGTGCTCAAACTTTCGATCCCCACTGTATGTGTGTGAGAACCGAGTAGACAGGCGATGACGGCGTGATTTTCCAATGTTCAGGCTGATGATGGCGAGTTTCCAATATTCAGGCTTCAATCATGGATTACTCAGGCTGCAGATGGACATTCATGGGCACTGAGCCTTAGATTGCTTTAAAGTTGTTTATTTAAAAAATATTTTTTTTCCAGAAAATTCCCCAATTAAAATTGGGGTGCGCGTTATAATCCGATAAATATGGTATTTACCAGATTTTTCCAATAAGTCAGTGAGGGGGCCTCAACCTTTTTCCAGTTTAGCACTATTGTTTTCCTTGCGTAGAAAAGCAATAAACCTACCTGTGTTCTTTTTACCGTTGATCTACTGAGACTGTTGTTGTTGCAATTACTCTCAATACCTCCTTCCAAAATATCACTATCTTTGGACAAGTCCAAAATACTGTATATGTATAAAATTCCCCGGAGTGCCTACACATCTCCAACAATCCTCGGAGCTCGACGAAAATATCTTATGTAATTTATACAGTGTATAAAAACGTCTGTGTTATCTTGAACTGTATCAGCCGAAGTGATATCAGTATCTGTTGTGAATTTCTCCAGATCTCTCCCCAGTTCTGGAACATCTCTTTCAAAGCATTCCCTAAGTTTACTCATATCTGATGGTACTATCTTTAATAGGTGTACATAGAGAACTTAAATCGCCTTCTTTTCGCATTTCTTCCTGATGTATTCTAACACATTCCACATTTATAATAACCCCCAATCGTGTGTCTCTTACTGTTTTTCAGCCGTTTTAAAAAATCTTCTTCCTGGGAAAAGGCAGCGTTGTCTTCCATGTCCATCTATCATTTTACTTCCCCCCCTCATGCGAGAAAGATCTTTATTATCACACATGTACATTGGGGAGCTTAGCCAAGCCTCACTCTAGTTTCCTGATCACCTAGACAACCATACCCCTCTGCAGTGTGCCGTTATTTTGATAGATGCTGCAATGTCCCGATGATTACCCCCCCTGTGACATGTAAGGTCACATGGGGTGCATCAGGAATTGTTGAATGAGACCAATATCGCGGGATCTCAGCACTGTGCCATGAGCGGATATGAAGGACATGGCACACATTATGGACTGACAGCGTGGAGAGCGTGCCGTCACGGTAAATATGCGCCTGGCGACGTCACCAGAAACATAAAGACAGATTACAAGAAAACTGAACCAGTAAGATGAAATTTACATATAGAGATTTTAAGAGTTTGTAGTGAGGATTGCTATGGGCTAAACTTATGGGGGAGTATTTACAACCACTTTAACACCCCATTGACTTGTATTGGAAAAATGGGACATTGAACATCTATATGAACTCATGTGAAATGTCCATTCCGTGTCCTCAATGATTTTTTCATTGTCCTATGGACTATACACATTCATTTCTTTCACAGTTGTGAATCACACATGTATTCTGTATATGTTTGTTTTTATTATATTTATATGTGATACACAAGGTTTGAGGTTGAGCTTGGCTACACATATCTTATTTGCTCTCTTCTCACTTTATGTCACAGATTTGTTTTTGTTTTTTACAGCGATGCATCTATTTAATTTTCTGCTCTTTGTTTACAATATGTCTAATGAACATATTCGCCAGCACACCGTGGATCGTACGATTACGTCCAAAAATGTGTTGCAAAACAAACATCACAATAGTGCAACGTTTCGATGTCACACAGGACCCCTTCGTCAGGCGAGTGATAAAGTGAATCAGTGCATCAACAATATATATATAAAAAACAGCTACCAATAAAATCTTGTGGAAAAAAATGTTAACCCCCCCTCCCCTTGACGTCATTAAGGCGTCAGAATCCCGCCAAAGCAATTTAAAAACCATCAGGCAGATAAACAAGCAATGGAGATCACTTACATAAAAGATGTTGTTGCAGTCCAGTAGTTGTACAGTATACTACCTAATGCCCGCATAGCTAACATGTGGGCATTATGCCTAATGCACTCGCTCACTGTGTGCCACAAAAATTAACTATAGTACAATGGTCCAATGCAGGGCCAGATTAATTGCATCATGGGCCTGGAGCTGAGGATTTTGGCGGGCATTTTTATGGAAACAAAATGCTATTTTTTTCCCGCTAAAACAAAATATATAAAATGAAATATACTCTCACCAGGAGTACCAGCCGTGCAACCTTTGAGCAACAGCAACAGCAGCAACATAGGGAGACCACATTTCCAAACTGCCATTCAGGGACACCCCCCTTCCCAAAAAAAGATGAGGGTGTGGGTAGGGATGTCAAGACTACATCCCTACCCCCACCCTCATCTTTTTTGATGGGGAAATCGGCAATGGGAGTGATTTGTCAGGCAAATGGCTGGTGTTAGTGCTTAAAATCATCCTGACACCATGCTTGATATGGTGTCAGGATGATCAAATTCTATTATTTCTATGACTACATCGTAATATATAGTGAACTAGTTGAACTCACCATAATGCAGAATCAGCTTGTCACTTGCCACCAGATGCAGCTTGTTACCTTGCCACCCATAGCCTGCCACCAGATGTGGTGTATCACTTTTCACAGCTGCCTGCCGCCAGATGCAGCATGTCACTTGCCACCAGCAGCCTGCCACCAGATACAGTGTGCCACTTGCCACCAGCAGCCTGCCACTAGATAGTGTGCCACTTGCTACGAGCAGCCTGCCACCAAATACAGTGTGCCACTTGCCACCAGCAGCCTGCCACCAGATAGTGTTCCACTTGCCACCAGCAGCCTGCCACAGATACAGTGTGCCACTTGCCAACAGCAGCCTGCCACCAGATACAGTGTGCCACTTGCCAACAGCAGCCTGTCACCAGATACTGTGTGCCACTTGCCACAAGCAGCCTGCTACCAGATACAGTGTGCCACTTGCCAGCATATAGTGTGCCAATTGCCACCAGCAGCCTGCCTTCAGATACAGTGTGTCACTTGCCACCAGCAGCCTGCCACCTGATACAGTGTGCCACTTGCAACTAGCAGCCTGCCACCAGATACAGCATGCACATTGCCACCAGCAGCCTGCCACCAGATACAGTGTGCCACTTGCCACCCACAGCCTTCCACCAGATACAGTTTCCACATTGCCACCAGCAGCCTGCCACCAGATACCGTGTGCCACTTGCCACCATATAGTGTGTCACTTGCCAGCAGCAGCCTGCCACCAGATACAATGAGGCCCCTGGCTACCAGATACAGTGTGCCACTTGCCACCAGATGCAATGTTTCACTTGCCAGCAGCAGCCTGCCACCTGATACAGTGTGCCACTTGCAACTAGCAGCCTGCCACCAGATACAGCATGCACATTACCACCAGCAGCCTGCCACCAGATACAATGTGCCACTTGCCACCCACAGTCTGCCACCAGATACAGTTTGCACATTGCCACCAGCAGCCTGACACTCCCTCCAAGACTCTGCCCCGCACTGGCACTGAAATGTGGCCCTGATGAGATGCAATGATCAGCACTGATAGAGGGCACTGACACTGAAAGGTGGCACTGAGATGCACTAATGGCCACTGATTGAGGGCACTGGCACTGAAAGGTGTCACTGATGAGATTCACTAATGGGCATTGATAGAGGGCACTGGCACTGAATGGTGGCCCTGATGAGCTGATGAGATGCACTCATCTGCACTGATAGGTGGCACTGGCTAGCTGCACTTATGGGCACTGGCACCGATGAGCTGCACTGATAGCTGGCACTGGCAGTGATTGGATGGCACTGATGAGATGCACTAATGGGCACTGATAGGTGGCACTGAGCTACTGATAGGTGGCACTGGCTAGCTGCACTTATGGGCACTGGCACCGATGAGCTGCACTGATAGTTGGCACTGGCAGTGATTGGATGGCACTGATGAGATGCACTAATGGGCACTGATAGGTAGCACTGAGCTTCTGATAGGTGGCACTGGCTAGCTGCACTTATGGGCACTGGCACCAATTAGCTGCACTGATAGGTGGCACTGGCAGTGATTGGATGAAACTGATAGGTGGCACTGGCATTGATTGGATGGCACTCATAAATGTGGCATAGATGAGATGCACTAATAAGCTGCCTCCCTGCACTGATGCACTAATGGGCACTGATCTTCACTGATAGGTTGCACTGGCTAGCTGCACTTATGGGCAATGGCACCGATGAGCTGCACTGATAGGTGGCACTGGCAGTGATTGGATGGCACTGATATGTGGCACTGATGAGATGCACTAATGGGCACTGATAGGTGGCACTGAGCTACTGATAGGTGCCACTGACTAGCTGCACTTATGGGCACTGGCACCAATGAGCTGCACTGATAGGTGGCACTGGCAGTAACTGCCACTGGCAGTAACTGCCAGTGCCACCTTATCAGTGCAGCTCATTGGTGCCAGTGCCCATAAGTGCAGCTAGCCAGTGCCACCTATCAGTGCAGATCAGTGCCCATTAGTGCATCAGTGCAGGGAGGCAGCTTATTAGTGCATCTCATCAGTGCCACATTTATGAGTGCCATCCAATTAATGCCAGTGCCATCCAATTTGGATGGCACTGAAAGGTGGCACTGGCATTAATTGGATGGCAATCATAAATGTGGCACTGATGAGATGCATTAATAAGCTGCCTCCCTGCATTGATATTGCCCCCCCCAAAAAAAAAAATTAGCCACTTCAGGTTCGTTGCAGCCAGCAGCCAGTACAGGACCTGGCTGGTATGGTACACACACTGCACAAACATTAAACATTATCTCATCTGTATGACAGAGACAACAGTGACTGGGACACTCATGGCTTACTTACTTTAATTTTTAGTGTGTGCTGCTTGTCTTTTCCTGTCGATTGGTCTTTTTATAAGGCAAGTCTGTCTCCTTACTCTCCTAGGACGCCAGGGACAGCCTCTGGATGATGTCACGCCGCCGGGACGTCAAGCTCCGCCTACAGTCATTGTCTGTAGACTGTATTCAGTCCAGTACTGAAGAGGACGGAGGAGCACGCTCAGCCTCGGCGCACCGCCCGCGCTACAAGAGGCTGTGTTGTGGTTGTAGATAGCCGCGCGGCTCTTCTATGAATCGCGGCCCACATAGCCGTGATTAAATGTTGCCTGGACATGTGGAATAAGTTTGGGCCTATATTATGATGGGGGCCTGGAGCTGCAGCTCCATCAGCCCCACGGTTAATCCGGCCCTTGTCCAATGGCTGTACAGCA
Organism: Rana kukunoris; assembly: GCA_029574335.1. Lineage (NCBI taxonomy): Eukaryota > Metazoa > Chordata > Amphibia > Anura > Ranidae > Rana > Rana kukunoris. The sequence goes on along the minus strand of CM056054.1, from coordinate 84,932,835 downwards.
ACGCTGGCCGCCAATCACGACGTACTGCGTATGTGCCTGGGATATGTCAGGGGAACGAGGGGAGAGAAGACTCACAGTAAGTCGCACCAGTGACATCCAGGCGGTGCCGCACCAGGCAAACCAATAGGTGTAAAGGAATGTGAGAGCGAGGCTACCTCTTTGAGGAGAGACAAGCCAGGAAGTTGCACAGAAATAGAGAGAAATTCAATTTTTAAAGAAAAAAGGAAGAAAAACCTAAAAATAAGAGCCAAGAAAAAATGAATAAATAACATACAAAGAGAAAAAAAAGAACAACTAAGGAAAAAGAAAGGAAAGAAGAGAATCCACCTTCAGGGTGCGCGCATCAATGGACGCCGCCAGCGTGGCCTACCTGGCCAAATCCACAGTCTATGCTGGACCTCAACCGTAGGTTGAAGGGGACCCCAGTACTCTACTGGGTTCCCAGTTCTTTTGATGAGATCCCAGGCTGGGTGCCGATTGGGGGATCGGCTTGAGGGGAACCCGTAGGCAGGTTGTCCAACAGGGCTTGAATGAACCAATTGGGGATCTGGTGACCGGGATGCTGACAGGAAATTTACTGGGAGGATTCGCTCCGTTCACCCATCCAACATACTGAAGAAATTGGCCCAGTTACAAGGGCCTTAGACCCAGGTCTGAGATAGAGAGACCTGTTCCTCCCAGCTATCCAAAGTGACACCTCGGCTGCCAGGTTAGTGTGGGAACCTGCCGTGGGTACACACTCCACTCGGGAGTGTCGACAAGTTCAACTATTGCTATTGTCAAGGGCAGGCCTGCCCTGTTCACATCCAGGCCTGATATCACAAGGTTCTCTTATCCTTCCTTCATCAACTTTCCTTTCCTTAAACTGAAGATGATGTTTGCCTTGTTGGCTGCAAAATAAAAAGGCATTGAAGGAAACTTTTTGACTGTCTGGACATTCGCTCATTGCTCCGCCACTGGTATTTTACCCCTAGACATCACCAGGGTAACTTAGAGAACTTAACTTATAGAAATATGAAAATAACAGTTCAAGGATCTCGCTACCAGGTGAAAACCCTGGATGTTAATATCACGGCGGTAGCTCAAGATTTATCAAGAACAATCTTAGTCTGATATGCTAAAAGGAACTAAAATCATAACATTCAGTTCCTATATGGTTTGACGGGACCTAGCGCAAAAACATAGGTCTCCTTGGTCATAAAGCTATCCTGAGCAAAATGCCATAGATAAACATCCAGTGTAAAAGAGAAAAAGAGAACCCAAGAAAAAAAGAAATAAAGATAATACATGGTATGAACCATACCCGATGAGGGATTGCTCAGACTAAACATTGGCAACATTTTTTTTTATATAGCTAAGCACACACAGACGTGTTACCAGTGTGCTACCGTAAGCAATGGAAGAAAGAAGATCAATAAATATAGAAATTATTGTCTATCCTCAATAAAACAAGTGAGAGATAGATTAGTATTGAGCCCTCCAGGTTGTACTGTACCTAATGTATATATCCAGTATGCCTCCCGGCGGAGGAATAATTGATCCCGATCACCCCCCCCCGGTAGGTGGCTTTACATTTTCGATCACCATGCCACGTAGCTCATGAACCTGGTGTTTGGTTGTCACAAAATGCATTGCTACAGGTTACTCTAATATCGCTCCTATGTTTCTGGAAACACTTTTTAACCGCTTAATCACCGCCTCATAGCCGAAATACGGCTGCAAGGCGGTTGCTTAACTCTGGGAGGACGTCCATGGATGCGCACACAGGAGTGTCCGTGACCGCCGGGTCCGGAGGACCTGGCGAATCACGGATCACGGTAAATTGCCGCTGATAGCGGCTGTTTACCACGTGATCGCTCCGTCCAATGACGGAGCAATCACATGTAAACAAACCGGCGTCTTTTGATGACACCGTATCCTCCCTCCTCTCTCTGTACCGATCGGTACAGTGTTCTCACAGCGTGGGTGTCAGCAGAGCTGTGGCTGTATCTGTGACTTTTGCAGTCACAGATCCAGCTATCCCTGCTCAGCCATCCCTGGGCAATACTCTGCAGTACCCCTACCCCTGTGCAAGACTCTGCAATACCCCTACCCCTGTGCAAGACTCTGCAATACCCCTACCCCCTGCGCAATACTCTGCAATGCCCCTACCCCCTGTGCAATACTCTGCAATACCCCTACCCCCTGCGCAATACTCTGCAATACCCCTACCACCTGCGCAATACTCTGCAATACCCCTACCCCTGCGCAATACTCTGCAATACCCTTACCCCTGCGCAAAACTGTGCAATACCCCTACCCCCTGCACAATACTCTGCAATACCCCTGCACAATACTCTGCAATACCCCCGCACAACAATACTCTGCAATACCCCTGCCAGTACTTTGCAATACCCCTGCCAGTACTCTGCAATACTCCGGCACAATACTCTACAATACCCCCGCACAATACTCTGCAATACCCCCGCACAATACTCTGCACAATATTCTGCAATACCCCCGCACAATACTCTGCAATACCAGGCCAATACTCTACAATACCAGGCCAATACTCTGCAATACCCGGACAATACTCTGCAATACCCAGAAAATACTCTGGAAAACTAAATGTGTTTTAACCACTTCCTGCCCGTCGGCCGTCATATGACATCCTTGACTTTGTGCAGGGATACTGTATCTGAATGATGCCTGCAGCTACAGGCATCATTCAGATATCATCTTTTTCAAACGGCGATTCCCTACATCGTAAGAATGATCATGGTGGCTGTTCCGCCTCTTCATCGTTCTTACGGGAGGCGAAAGGGGACATCCCCCTCCCTTCACCCTCCGGAGCTTCTTCCGACTCACCGCTGCGATCGAAGCCAGGGTCGCTTTTTTTTTTTTTAGGCTTTCCAGCCTAGAGGTGAGATGTGGGGTCTTATTGACCCCATATCTCACTGTAAAGAGGACCTGTCATGCTATATTCCTATTACAAGGGATGTTTACATTCCTTGTAATAGGAATAAAAGTGATCAAAACATTTATTTTTGGGGAAAAAATAAAATAAATGAAGTAAAATGAACAATAAAAAAAAACATTTTTGAAGCGCCCCTGTTCCCGTACACAGAAGCGACCGCATCATAAGTCCCGCCCACATTTGAAAACAGTGTTCAAACCACACATGTGAGGTATCGCTGCGAACGTTAGAGCGAGAGCAATAATTTTAGCCCTAGACCTCTTCTCCAACTAAAAAGATGTAGCCAGTAAAAATATTTAAAGCATCACCTATGGGGATTTTTAAGTAGCGAAGTTTGGCGCCATTCCACAAGCGTGTGCAATTTTGAAGGGTGACATGTTGGGTATCTATTTACTCTGCGTAACTTCATGTTTCATATCATGAAAAAACATTGGGCTAACTTTAATGTTTTTTAAAAAAAAAGCACAAAACTGTTTTATTTCCAAAAAAAACGCGTTCGAAAAATTGCTGTGCAAATACCATGCGCGATAAAAAGTTGCAACAAACGCCATTGTATTCTCTACGGTATTTGCTAAACAAGCATTAATAAGGTTTTGGGGTTCTATGTAAAATTCTAGCAAATAAATTATGATTTTTACATGTAGGAGAGGAATGTCAGAATTGGCCTGGGTGCTCCAGAACGCCTGAAGGTGCTCCCTGCATGTTGAGCCTCTGTATATGGCCATGCTGTGTAAAAGTCTCACACATGTGGTATTGCCATACTCTGGAGGAATAGTAGAATGTGTTTTGGGGTGTAATTTGTGGTATGCATATGCTGTGTGTGAGAAATAACCTGCTAATATGAAAATTTTGTGAAAAAAAATCTAAATAAAAAAAATCTTGATTTTGCAAAGAATTGTGGGAAAAAATGACAACTTCAAAAAACTCACATTGCCTCTTTCTAAATACCTTGGATTGTCTTCTTTCCAAAAAGGGGTCATTTAGGGGGTATTTGTACTTTTCTGGCTTGTTAGGGTCTCAAGAAATGAGAGAGGTACATCAGGTATGATCAAATTGATCAATTTTCAGTAATTGGTACCATAGCTTGTAGACCCTATAACTTTCACTAAGACTAAATAATAACCAACATTTTTTTTTTTTTTACAAAAGATATGTAGCAGTTTACATTTTAGGCCAAATCTATGAAGAAAAAACGGAAAATTATATACTCACCTTTCCGTAATTTTCCTTTCCTAACGCATCTTCATGGCAGCACACACTGGGTTGTGACTCCGCCTCCACAACCTGACAGGATTGGTTAGCTATAAATTTGAAGGGGAGACGCTCGCACCATTCTCTGTATATATCATCACTAAACAAAACAGTAGGGTGGACATCTGTGTGCTGCCATGAAGATGCATCAGGAAAGGAAAATTCCGGAAAGGTGAGTATACAATTTTCCGTTTTTCTGACGCATTAATAGAAGCACACACTGGGAAATAACTCGCCAGTCGGGAGGGTGCAAGAAAACAGTCATATTTATTCTTTGTAGCGCTGAGGAATTGGCTCTAACAACGGATATGCTGAAGTCGGCAACAGCCAAGTGAGCAGAATCTACTCTGTAGTGAGAAACGAAGGTGTGCCGGGAAGACCAAGTTGCTGCTCTGCATATGGTTTCCGGTGAAATCCCGCAATATGCTAACCATGAAGTGGCCACTGCCCTTGTCAAGTGAGCCCTGATGCCCTCCGGAGCCGTAAGTTGCTGAATGGAATAGGCCTCTTTGATAGCCAGGAGGCGATGGTACGGGATGTAGCTGCCTGACCTCGTCTGCTCCTGTGTGGGATAATCAAGAGAGAATCTGTCTTCCTCAGAAGAGATGTAGCTGTGAGGTAACTGGAGATGGTTGACTTGACATTCAGAGCATGGGGCTCGCCCCTTTCATTAGTGAAAGACGGAAGGACGATGTCCTGGTTATAATGAAAGGAGGAAGCTACCTTTGATCTAAACCGGTCTGAAGTTTTCCGTACCACTCTGTCAAGAAACTCTTTCCAACAACGAGGGTTCCGTAGCCATAAGTGCTTGGATCTCCGACACCCTTTTAGCTGAAGTGATAGCAATAAGGAAGGTCAGCTTTAGCGTTAGGTTCCATAGTGAGACTACGTTGAACGGAAAAGGGGTGGATCTGACAAGGCCTCTAGTACTACTGCGAGATCCCATGTTGGAAAGGCTGGCTTCCTAGGTGGTCTGATCTTCATGCAGGCCTTCAAGAATTGAGTGACCCGAGGATGAACTGCCCATCTAGTACCCGTCTTGGCGGAAAGGGTGGATACTTGAACCCTTAGGTTACCCAAGCTTAGGCCTTTGTTAAGCCCTGACTGAAGAAATTCAAGAATTTGATATTGTTCTGGTGAGATAGGATTCCAATCTCTTTGCTGTGCCATTGACACAAACCTCTCCCAGATCCTTGTGTAGGTGGCATTAGTGGAGCTCTTACCCGCTTGCATTAGGGACGAAATTACTTCTTGGGAGCATCCTTTTTCCCTTAACCTAACCCTCTCAACTTCCAAGCTGCCAGATGCAGCTTCTCTGGGGCTGGATGAAAGAATTGCCCTTGATTTAGGAGATCCCTGGTTACTGGAAGATGAATTGGAGGCCACATGTTGAGTTAAGGCAGGGCCATAAACCATGGCCTCCTCGGCCAGAACGGTATAACTGCTATAACCGTGGCTGAGGACTTCCACAGTCGGGACAGGAATCTTGCGATCAGAGGAGTTGGAGGAAAAATTTACCCCAGTTCGAAGTCCCATGGATGGACTAGGCAGTCTGTTTCTCTGGCTGATAGGAAGTGGGCTCTGGACAGGAACCTCAGACATTTGTAGTTTTCCGGCACAGCCGGTAAGTCGATTCCTGGAACTCCCCAAGTTTGCGTAAGAATGGAGAATACCTGTTGGTCCCGGAACCACTCGTTGTTGGAAAGAGTTTCTTGACTTAGGTAGTTGGCCAACAGATCCTGTGCTGCCAGGACATACACTGCCCTCAGATCTGACAGGTGCACTTGTGCCCATTCTAGTATGGGGCAGACTTCCTCCAGAAGCGCCCGACTCCTGGTGCCTCCTTGTCTCCGGATATATGATACTGCTACTTTGTTGTCCATCCTGATAACGACACTCTTCCCCTCAAGAAGAGGCACGAAGGCTAGGGATGAGCCGAACACCCCGCGTTCGGTTTGCACCAGAACCTTTGAACAGACCGACCGTTCGCACGAACATTTAGAACCCCATTGAAGTCTATGGGACTCGAACATTCGAATTCAAAAACGATCATTTTAAAGACCAATATTCAAGTTATTGATGGAAAACGTCTTTGAGAACCCGGGTCTTGCCCCAGGGAACATGTATCAATGGAAAAAAGTTTAAAAAACGGGACTCCTGAAAAAATTACAGTTTTTAAAACTTTTTTTTCCATTGATACATGTTCCCTCGGGCAAGACCCGGGTTTTAAAAGATGTTTTCACAGGCAAACTATAGACACCCAGCAGGTACAATATTTAAAGGAATTTTTCTTTTTCTTTTTTTTTAAGTTAAGCATCATTAAAATCACTGCTCCAGGAGCAGTGATTTTATTGATGCTTAAATTTAAAAAAAAGAAAAATTCCTTTAAATATTGTACCTGCTGGGTGTCTATACCTGTGATAACGTCTTTAAATAGCACAATCACCTGCCTGCCAGTAAATTAGGAAGAACTGATCTATCTAAGCCAGGGGTATTAAACTCAAATTGCCTGAGGGCCACATGACAAGTTTTCAACTCCCATGGGGGCCGCATGCAAACTTTAACTTTAAAAACAATAAACTATATACATTTGTAATTCCTGCTTGCAAGGGCGGACTGACCATTGAGGAACTCGGGCACTGCCCGAGGGCCCCATGCCACTAGGGGGCCCCATCAGGGTTGCCAGGCTCATTAAAACCTGGGGTAGTATGTAAAAATCTGTGTTTTTTTTACACCTGTCCCTGATATGTCCAAAACCTACATGCTTTTGATGTGAAAATCCCGAGATTTTAGCTGCCCCACCTCTGTACTGCCACCTGGCTTGGTGGCCATCTGTAAACCTGGGGGCCCCATAATCTTCTATTGCCCGGGGGCCCCATGAGTTGTCAATCCGCCCCTGCCTGCTTGCTACCAGTCACAGCTTACTGCCAGATGCTTGGCAGTGTTTTCTCTGTGTTAGCTGAGCCAAGTTTGCTTTAAGAGAGTTAGCAGTTGAGACCCTAACAACAGCCTGAAGGTGGGCATCAGTTAGCCTAGACCTGGTTTTAGACTTATTAAAACTCATAGTGGAGAATAATTTTTCACACAGGTATGTACTGCCAAATAAGCACATGACATGTTTAAATAGTTTGGACAGCTCTGGAAAGGTAGCTGGTAACTCTCTCAAAAACTGAGCGATCAGTTCTGTGTTTCCCTGTGCATCTCTGAATTTGGCTTTGAGGTCAGTGCTGCATTGCAGATCTATAAGTTCCATTTGCAGCACATTTGGAGCACTGTTAACATCAAATGAAAATGGGTCTGCAAACATCTGGAAAGTTGCATTGTGGGTAGTGAAGTCAGCAAACCGCTGATTAAATTCCTGTTGAAGGTCCTCCATGGCAGCAATATATTTAGCAATACAAAGCGAGTTTTTTTTTGGGTGAACTGTGTTTTCCATAATTGCAGCTTTAAGGTGAATGCTTTCACATTGTCAAAAGCCACAGTGATGAGAATTGGCAGCGCAATCCCCGTCCGGTCACGTGATGAGGACGTGACGTGGGTAGGAGGCCGCTGGAATGCTCCGTGGCTGTGTGCGGTACGGCGAAGCTCCGTAAGAATCGAGGCGACCGACCCAGGCGTGAGAGGCTGGGCTGGATCCGGACCACAAGGAGAAACCCACCCGGAATCACAGCGACACGCGACCCGAGACTCGCCCAGGATGCGGATCACAACCACAACGCCTGGAGTCCGCAGGGCATAAAGGCGGCGGCACCGTGGCGAAGGAGCACGCAGCCCCCTGTGGAGCCAGAGAGACAATAACACAGCATGTCCACGGCATCAACGAGAGGCGAGATAAGGCATGGGTGAGGCGCTCTAAGGAGCCGAGAAAGACAGGGGTCAGTGAGCCCCCCCCCCTGCCAAATATCCCCCCCCTACTGTGGAGAAATTATTTTTTGTGGCAGGTTAAGGCAATAATATCCCGTATACTGTGTATAACAATATATATTCTACATAAGCGGACTGGTATTATCAAGTAAAGCAGTGAAGAGCTGTGGTAACCTTTATAATTCTGCTGTTAAGTTGGAGGGAATTGCTGAGACATGATGTATCTACCACTTGAGGGGACTGCCACTGCACCTGGAATTTAAAAGCGATTGAAACCAGGTTGATTATGGAATTATAAGTCTGGTACATATTAAATGTGTCTGTGAAGCTGGGGGAGGGCAGTGCAACTTGAGTTGGATTCTGCTGCGGAAGGACTTTGCGATTTAGAGCCAGAGGTATTTGCAACGTCATCCTTGCGACTCCATGCGACTCAATGCAACTCAGAGTATGTTCCCGAAGCAACCCGGTGCCTAATATCCTGTGGTTTGGAGACGGGGTTCGTAGTCAACTCCGTGGTCTGGGGACATTAAGAGGGTAAAAGTAGACAGACAGAAAGACAGAAGATCGTACTCCCATGGGCCCGTGGGCCCCCCTAGGGGTCGACTAGGGTGTTCTTGGTTCAAGTACCGGGGCAATTCAATAGAGGGGGCAGTAGGAGTTAGAAGATTAGACCTAAAATTACCAAGAGAAGTTTCTAAGCACCCCATATAAAGGGGGGATATATAAAAATATAGGTTAACAACCCCCCCTTCTGTAAGCAGGGGAGCAACAGACTCAAAGAGCCGGTAGCGTCAATATTATATCAAGTAAGAATCCACGAGAACCCGGGAAGAATAAGTAAAGTGATCGGGCACTTCCCCCCTTTACTTCTCTCAAGACGCCAAACTGGGGAAAAGAATTAGACCAAATAACAGATTTAAAATGAGCAGGTCAACTAGAGGGGCTGCCTCAAAACCTCCTAAAAGCAATGTGAGCTCTAGCTCGATACAGCAATATATGACACAGGATTCTTCTGCCAAAAGCCCAGGTGCTGTAAAGAAAACGGATAAGAAAAGAATAGGAGAAGCCATGGCGAATCGCTCTAAAGGCGAGACGACCCTTGAAGGAGAGCTTGATCAAAGCAGGCTGGACGACCCGAGCCAAGAGGCACAACCACCCTCAAAAGCTGAGATGAATGTGATGCTCCTGAGGATAGAAAATCTAATAAAAACAGAAATCAACAGTTTAAGAACAGAATTAGGGGGCTTATTTGAAAGAGTGGAGGATGTAGAAAAAAGAATAGTAGAACAGGACCAAGAACTGGTTAAATTAAAAATCACAAGTACAGACGATGACAGAGAGTCAAAAAATCCTGGCATATAGACTGGAAGACCAGGAAAATCGCAGTAGGCGACAGAACCTTAGAATTCGTGCAATAGAGGAAGTACAGGGGGAGGACTTAAGAAAGATCATAAACACGCTCTTTAAACCCTTGATGGGAAAATCAGCAGAAGACAAGGACATTAAAATTGAGAGGGTGCATCGGCTAGGGAACCCCAAACAGGCAGAGAAAAGGGGACCCAGAGACATTATCGTACGCTTTCGGAACTACGAGGACAAGGCCGCAATCTGGGGGAGTTTGAGGGGATCAGTCCCCATCAAATATAAAGAAAAAGAGATCCAAATCTTCTCGGATCTATCAAGAGAAACTCTAGAAAGAAGAAGACATTTGAGACCCCTTCTGGACCGGTTGGGTACGGAGAACATCAAATACCAATGGGGTTTCCCGGCCTGCCTCATTGGGTTTAAGGGGGGGACTTCTGCCCGATTAAGATTCCCGGAAGAACTAGAGAGGTTCTGCCAAAAAATGGATATCCCAGTACCCGATCTTTCAGATTGGGTAGTTTAAAAGAAGAACAGGACGGGGGGGACAGGAGAGGAGGCAGTCTATGAAGGGAGACGCGACAGCCATGGAGCATTCCCTAGGCCCAACCCTAGGGAGGGGAGCCGAGGATAAGGGAGAGGAGGAGATCAAGAATGGCTTCCAGGCCTCTAATAGGCCAACGGGGGAGAGGGGGGGGAGGGGGGGTGGACGAGGGAGGAGGGGGGGAAGGGTGGAAGGGTGGGGGGGGAAGGGTGGAAGGGGAGGGGGGGAGGGGAGGCCGGGGAGGGGGGGACATCTCGTTGATTCCACATCGATTCATTTTTTACATCCAAGCAGACCCCATGAAAAGGAGGATAGGGCTAGACAAGCAAACTAAAAAGAAATAAGAACAGATGACAGAAATTAAATTACTATCATACAATGTTAAGGGGTTAAACTCTCCTGCAAAGAGACATAAAATCCTTAAGGAAGTACAACTTTATAAAGCGGACATAGTCTTTTTGCAGGAGACACACCTAACGTTGGAATCAAATATAAGACTGTCTTCTCGAAGTCACCCTATATGGTACTACGGGGATACAATTACGAAACGAGCCAGAGGGGTCGCAATCGGCATCCGAGGCTCCATACGCTTTGAACTGGGAGACAGATTAACGGACTCCGAAGGCAGATTCCTTTTTTTAAAAGGAAAACTAAGAGGGGTGGAATACACGCTAGCAAATATATATGCGCCTAATGACAATTCTGCAAACTACGTGACCAAAGTCCTGAAAAAACTTGAACAATTTAAGTCGGGACATCTGATAATAATGGGAGACTTTAACTTTTGTATGGATCCTGAAATGGATAGCACGTCCCGTGCACAGGGGACGAGAAATGATCAACTGACGTTAGTAAAACACAGACTACATCAGGCCCAGTTAGTAGACATATGGCGTCTGCAACATCCTAAAAAATTAGATTATACGTTTTACTCCCCTGTGCACGGGACGTACTCTAGGATTGATTATTCCATGGTGGATCATAGACTCCTGGAAAGGGTGGTAGAGACCAGTATTGAAGTTTTGACAATCTCCGACCATACACCTATAACTATGAAGCTCAATGTATCAGACCAGAAAATGAACCCCCCAGAGTGGAGAATAGATGAGAGTCTATTGGAGGATGAAAAAATAGTAAAAAGAGTGCAAGGAGAATTAGAAAGATACTTCAGAGAAAATGACACGGAGGGGATCTCCAGGGCTACACTGTGGGAAGCCCATAAGGCCTACATAAGAGGAATATTTATTATGGAGGGGGCAAGGAAAAAGAAAGAAAAACAAAAGAGTTAAAGGAATTAGTGAAGGCTATCTCATTATTAGAACAAGAACATAAAAATAAAAGACAAAAAATAGAAACATGGCACAAAGTTAAAATGAAAAGGGATGAGTACAGAGCGCTCATAGAACAAGAGATTAAGAAAGAACTAAACATCATTGAAAGAGAGAGATATATATGGGGAGACAAACCGGGTAAAGCCCTGGCCAGAATGGTTAAAAAAAAAAAAAAAGTAGGAACTATATAGAAAAAATTAGGAAAAAGAATGGGGACCTGGCCTATAAAACCAGTGACATTGCAGAAGAGTTTAGAAGCTACTATGAGGGCCTATATAATGTAAAACAAAAAAACTGGAAACTGGGAGAGAAAGAAGCTAGTATTGAGGAGGTACTGAGAAAAGGCAAACTCCCCAGAATAGATAAAGAGGTAGCTGAAATACTAGACCAGCCTATAACTGAGGAGGAAATAAGGTTAACGTTAAAAAACTCCAATAAAGGGAAAAGTCCCGGCCCTGATGGCTTTACGACTAGATATATACAAAAGTTCGGAACTATATTAATACCAAAACTCTGCCAGTACTTTAATGGACTTGGGAGTGACTATGAGCTGAGTAGAGAAGCCGCCATGGCAAACATCACGGTCATAGAAAAAGAGGGGAAAGACAATACGGTATGCTCAGGGTTTAGACCAATTTCATTGTTGAACGTCGACATAAAAATTTATGCTAAAATATTGGCCGACCGTATGAAGGAGATAATGACGTTCATTATTCACCTGGACCAGGTGGGATTTATATCAGGTAGGGAGGGCAAGGATAATGGAACCAGAGCCCTCCTACTCATAGAGCAAATTAAAGAAAATCGAACCCCCAGTCTACTCCTCTCAGTAGACGCTGAGAAAGCGTTTGATAGGGTAGACTGGGGGTTCATGATGCTGTCACTGGAAAATGTAGGGATAGGCCCAAGGATGAGAGAGAGAATTCAAACGTTATACTGCCACCCACGAGCAAGAGTCAAGATCAACGGATCCCTATCATCAGCCTTCGAGATGGGGAATGGGACTAGGCAGGGATGTCCTTTGTCCCCCCTCCTCTTTGTGCTCTCACTCGAGCCACTCTTGGCCATGATACGGAACGACCCCAACATTAAAGGGGTCAGAGCAGGAGATGAGGAACACATATTGTCAGCCTTTGCTGACGATGTGTTGTTCTTCGTGAGAAATCCAAGAGACACGCTTCCCCACTTAATAGTGAACATTAAACAATATGGAGAAATTTCTAATTTCAAAATGAACATGGCCAAGACAGAAATATTGAATGTAAACATTAATAAAGACGAAGTGGGATTTCTCAAAAAGGAATACAGCTTTACTTGGCAGAAAGAGATCAAATATTTGGGAATAAAGCTAGCAAGATCCTTAAAAAATATATATCGATCAAACTATATCCCCCTTCTTGAGGAAATAAAAGGAGAAATCAGAAAAATAAAGAATCGACCGATCTCCTGGTTCGGTAGAGTAAACTTAGTAAAAATGATATTGGTCCCGAAAATCCTGTATAGGTTCCAGATGATCCCAATTTTCATCCCCCAAGGATACTTTAGAATACTGAACTCCCTCCTATTGAATTTTATATGGAATAAAAAAAAAACATAGGATCTCCCTTCAAGTTCTAAAACAGGGAAAAAAACTGGGTGGTTTAGGAGTACCGGATATCAGAAAATATTATGCAGCTTCAATTATCTCCCGTATGATAGAGTGGACCAAAGAAAAGTACGATAAAAGAGGGGTCCAGATTGAGTGTGCACTTGCAAATACACAATTAGGTAGAGTGATATGGAACCCACCACAGTATAGAAAATTACACATAACCGCTCACAAAATGACACAGACAGCATTAAGGATATGGGATAGAACACACAAACAACTAGGATCAGTTTATAACTCACCACTCATCGATCTAAAAGACAATGTATTTTTTTCACCGGGGTTAAAAGAGGAGGGGGGGAATTGGATTAAAAACCGGATTCGGGTAAAAGATATAACACAGCAAGGTAAAATAATGACACTTCACAAAATTAAAGTCAAGAATACATGCACAGGGTGGAACGACTGGCGATACAGACAGCTCTCCTCCTTCATCAGGACCCTACCAGGCCCCATCCGGGAACAGAAGGACTATACACCCTTGGAACAACTATGCCTGGTGGATAGTTCAAAAGAAAATATCTCAAAACTATACAAAATCCTGATGAGGGCGGAAGAGCTGGGGACGCCTAGGTATATCATGAAATGAGAAAGGGAACTTGAAGTCACTAGGGGGAAAACATCAGTAGAAAGAATACTGAATCTAACCCATTCTTCAGCAATTGATGAAAGAACAGCCGAGATGAATTTCAAACTTATTACGGGATGGTACTCTACCCCCGATAAAACTAGTAAATTTAAAGAAGGGGAGACAGGAGAATGCTGGAGAGGCTGCCCAACAATGGGGACAATGGCCCACCTATGGTGGAAATGTCCCAAAATTAAAAGCTTTTGGAATAGCATTCTTCTACTAATTAAGGATATTACCAAAAAAGAGATTAAAGAAGATCCCTGGGAAGTTCTATTCCATGGAGGAGAGGTGCCCTTAAAGGAGTATAAAAAGTCCTTGGTCCCCCACCTTCTCAATGCAGCAAAACGGTTAATTCCGAAAAAATGGAGGGATAAGAACGGCCCACAAATATGGGAATGGATTGACTCAGTGGAGGAAACCTATAGCAGGGAGGAGCTGAAACTTAGAGAGGTGGAGGACAGTGAGGACATACGTAAGAAGTGGAGACTGTGGAGAGAATTTAAAAGAACTTGGAGCTACGCAGAAAATCTTAGAGCACCTTGAACAAGGGGAATGAAATAGATCTAACTGCAGGGGGGACACTTGGGTGGGAGAGATAGTGGAATCACGAGATAGAGGGAGGGAGAGGGGGGGGATTTGGGGGGAAACCCACATGTTAATTCATATCAGTTCAGAATATAAAAAAAAAAAAGTCATTAAAATAGAAGGAAAATAAAGAGAACCACAGATGATGCAATGACTACAATGATAAGCGAAGGGCGGAAAGATCCGTGAGCTGGTCATTTAGGCGGTTCCATGAGTCTAGACTGATGTGGGGAAAAAAAAGCCACAGTGACAAATTGGTTTGGGCCCTGAAGATTCAGATTAAGTTTGTTCAGCACCTGTGTCATGTCAACCAAAAATGCCAAGTCCATGATCCACTTGGGATCATCAAGTTCAGGAACATCCAGTCTTCCATCCATCAGAAATGTCTTGATTTCCTGCCTTAGCTCAAAAAACCGCTTCAAAGACATTGCCTCTGCTGAACCAGCATACCTCAGTAAAGTACAGGACATCGCCATAAACTGCTCCAATTTCCTCCAAAAAAGCACGAAATTGGCAGTGCTGTAAGCCCCTTGACCTGATGTAATTAATTAATACATTTCACCACAACTGGCATAACATTGTCAACGCTCAAGCATTTGCTGCAAAGTGCCTGTTGATGAATAATGCAGTGTAAAGCAATAGCGGGATCTGCATTCTCTTCTTCCAGTTTTCTTTGTATCAGCGCCACTAGGCCATTTCTTTTCCCAGTCATTCATGGGGCACCATCTGTGGTTACTCCAACCAATTTATCCCAAGGCAGGGCAGCACAATCAATTACATCACAGAGATGCTGAAATATGTTACTGTCTGTAGTCTGTCCATGCATTGCAATTAAACTGAGCAACTCTTCAGTCACTTCAAACTGGTCAATAATTCCTCTGACAAATACAACAAGCTGAGCAGTGTCATTTATGTCAGTGCTCTCATCAAGAGCCAGCGAATAGAAACAGAACTTTGTACCTTTATCGCACAATTGATCATATATGTTATCTGACAACTCACTGATCCTCTCTGCCACTGTATTTGCTGATAGGCTGATGTTTCTGAACAGACTTGCCTTCTCAGGACAAAGGATATCGGCAACCTTTACCATGCAATCTTTAAGAAACTGCCCTTCAGTATATGGCTTTCCAGCTTTTGCAACTTGCTCACACACCACATAGCTGGATTCAACTGCTGCGTCACATTGCTTTTTTGCACGCTTAAAGAGATTTTGCTGCATGGACAGTGCTTTCTGAAGTTGGTCAATTTGTCTTTCCTTTTCCTTTCCCTCATACTTTGCAAAGCGATCAGCATGTTTAGTAATATAATGCCGCTTAAGGTTATAATCTTTCAGAACAGAAACATTTTCCTTGCAGATCAGGCAAGTAGCCATCTTATTAAACTCCACAAAAAAATAATCACTTGTCCACCTCTCTTGAAATTTCCTCTGTTCAGCATCATCTTTTACAAGATCAAAAGAAGACTGTCCATTTCCAGATGTAATTTGCACTTTGTGCAATACAAGCTAAGGATATAATTAAAAATAAAAACATGTCAGTAAACCCAGCATTGGTGTCAGCAAACGCATTATTAACCAGCATTGGTGTCAGCAAACGCATTATTAACCAGCATTGGTGTCAGCGAACGCATTATTAACCAGCATTGGTGTCAGCAAACACATTATTAACCAGCACTGGTGTCAGAAAACGCATTATTAACTCAGCACTGGTGTCAGAAAATGCATTATTAACCCAGCACTGGTGTCAGAAAACGCATTATTTGCAGCAATTGGTGTCAGCAAACGCAAACGCATTATTAAAGCAGCACTGGTGTCAGAAAACGCATTATTAAAGCAGCACTGGTGTCAGAAAACGCATTATTTGCAGTAATTGGTGTCAGCAAACGCATTATTAAACCAGCATTATCCCCCACACTCCATAAAATACCCTCACACACCATAAAATACCACCCACACTCCATAAAATACCCCCACACTCCATAAAATACCCCCACACCCAGCATTGGTGTCAGAAAACGCAAATGCATTATTAACCCAGCACTGGTGTCAGAAAACGCATTATTTGCAGCAATTGGTGTCAGAAAACGCAAACGATTTATTAAACCAGCACTGGTGTCAGAAAACGCATTATTAACCAGCATTGGTGTCAGCAAACGCATTATTAACCAGCATTGGTGTCAGCAAACGCATTATTAACCAGCACTGGTGTCAGCAAACGCATTATTTACCAGCATTGGTGTCAGCAAACTCATTATTAACCAGCATTGGTGTCAGCAAACGCATTATTAACCAGCACTGGTGTCAGCAAACACATTATTAACCAGCACTGGAGTCAGCAAACGCATTATTAACCAGCATTGGTGTCAGCAAACGCACTATTAACCAGCATTGGTGTCAGCAAACGCATTATTAACCAGCATTGGTGTCAGCAAACGCATTTTTAACCAGTACTGGTGTCAGAAAACGCATTATTAACCAGCATTGGTGTCAGCAAACGCATTATTTGCAGCAATTGGTCAGCAAACGCATTATTAAACCAGCATTATCCCCCACACTCCATAAAATACCCCCACACTCCATAAAATACCCCCACACCCAGCATTGGTGTCAGAAAACGCAAATGCATTATTAACCCAGCACTGGTGTCAGAAAACGCATTATTAACCAGCATTGGTGTCAGCAAACACATTATTAACCCAGCACTGGTGTCAGCAAACGCATTATTAACCAGCATTGGTGTCAGCAAACGCATTATTAACCAGCACTGGTGTCAGCAAACGCATTATTAACTAGCATTATGTGTATTGTGACACCGGCGCAACTAAGTGTGTAATATAAATATATATCAATCTGCTGCAGTTATTGTAAACACCTGTGACAAGTGAAAAAATGAAAATGTGAATTGTGTATATGTGACATATACTCCTGCGCTGATTGTCTAAATCGAAATTGTCAAATATTCAAAAAATCCATAAAAAAAAATATATATATATATATATATATATATATATATATATATATATATATATATATATATATATATATATATATATATATATATAAACAAATATCTATGAACACCAGTGTTAATTTAAACCATATAAAATATAAAATAAATAAATATTGTACAAAGTTCGGATCCTGTTGGTGCGTGCTATTGCACCTAAAAACAGTCCTTGGGCCAGATTCACAAAGCACTTACTCCGGAGTATCACGAGTTAGGCACGCGTAAGTCTAAAAATGCACACGCTTATCTATGCACCGTATCCCCAAAACGATATACGCTTGAAATCCAGATTTTTTAGACTGACGTAATTTGGATAGACCGGCGCAGCGTGCGTGCAAAACTGCACTAGACACACCATTGATTTCCTAAGCAAATATGCAAATGAGGGAGATACGCCGATCCACAAAAGTAAGTTTGTGCGGTGCAGTCTACACAAGGGCCCAGATTCACAGAGCGATTACGCCTGCGCAACTGGTGTTGCGCGTGCGTAAGTCTAAATGTGCGCGTGCGTTTAGATGCGCGCGATTCAGAAAACGAATTACGCCAGCGAACGCATTATTAACCAGCATTGGTGTCAGCAAACGCATTATTAACCAGCACTGGTGTCAGAAAACGCATTATTAACTCAGCACTGGTGTCAGAAAATGCATTATTAACCCAGCACTGGTGTCAGAAAACGCATTATTTGCAGCAATTGGTGTCAGCAAACGCAAACGCATTATTAAAGCAGCACTGGTGTCAGAAAACGCATTATTAAAGCAGCACTGGTGTCAGAAAACGCATTATTTGCAGTAATTGGTGTCAGCAAACGCATTATTAAACCAGCATTATCCCCCACACTCCATAAAATACCCTCACACACCATAAAATACCACCCACACTCCATAAAATACCCCCACACTCCATAAAATAACCCCACACCCAGCATTGGTGTCAGAAAACGCAAATGCATTATTAACCCAGCACTGGTGTCAGAAAACGCATTATTTGCAGCAATTGGTGTCAGAAAACGCAAACGATTTATTAAACCAGCACTGGTGTCAGCAAACGCATTATTAACCAGCATTGGTGTCAGCAAACGCATTATTAACCAGCACTGGTGTCAGCAAACGCATTATTTACCAGCATTGGTGTCAGCAAACGCATTATTAACCAGCATTGGTGTCAGCAAACGCATTATTAACCAGCACTGGTGTCAGCAAACACATTATTAACCAGCACTGGAGTCAGCAAACGCATTATTAACCAGCATTGGTGTCAGCAAACACACTATTAACCAGCATTGGTGTCAGCAAACGCATTATTAACCAGCATTGGTGTCAGCAAACGCATTTTTAACCAGTACTGGTGTCAGAAAACGCATTATTAACCAGCATTGGTGTCAGCAAACGCATTATTTGCAGCAATTGGTCAGCAAACGCATTATTAAACCAGCATTATCCCCCACACTCCATAAAATACCCCCACACTCCATAAAATACCCCCACACCCAGCATTGGTGTCAGAAAACGCAAATGCATTATTAACCCAGCACTGGTGTCAGAAAACGCATTATTTGCAGCAATTGGTGTCAGATAACGCAAACGATTTATTAAACCAGCACTGGTGTGAGAAAACGCATTATTAACCAGCATTGGTGTCAGCAAACGCATTATTAACCAGCATTGGTGTCAGCAAACGCATTATTAACCAGCACTGGTGGCAGCAAACGCATTATTTACCAGCATTGGTGTCAGCAAACGCATTATTTACCAGCATTGGTGTCAGCAAACGCATTATTAACCAGCATTGGTGTCAGCAAACGCATTATTAACCAGCACTGGTGTCAGCAAACGCATTATTAACCAGCACTGGAGTCAGCAAACGCATTATTAACCAGCATTGGTGTCAGCAAACGCATTATTAACCAGCATTGGTGTCAGCAAACGCATTATTAACCAGTACTGGTGTCAGAAAACGCATTATTAACCAGCATTGGTGTCAGCAAACACATTATTAACCCAGCACTGGTGTCAGCAAACGCATTATTAACCACTTCAGCCCCGGACCATATTGCTGTCCAAAGACCAGAGCACTTTTTGAGATTCGGCGCTGCGTCGCTTTAACTGACAATTGCGCGGTCGTGCGACGTGGCTCCCAAACAAAATTGGCGTCCTTTTTTTCCCACAAATAGAGCTTTCTTTTGGTGGTATTTGATCATCTCTGCGGTTTTTATTTTTTGCGCTATAAACAAAAACACAGCAACTATTTTGAAAAAAATGCAATATTTTTTACTTTTTTCTATAATAAATATCCCCAAAAATATATAAAAAAAAATATTTTTTCCTCAGTTTAGGCCGATACGTATTCTTCTACATATTTTTCGTAAAAAAAATCGCAATTAGCGTTTATTGATTGGTTTGCGCAAAAGTTATAGCGTTTACAAAATAGGGGGTAGTTTTATGGCATTTTTATTATTTTATTTTTTTTTACTAGTAATGGCGGCGATCAGCGTTTTTTTTCGGTACTGCGATATTATGGCGGACACTTCGGACACTTTTGACACATTTTTGGGACCATTGGCATTTTTATAGCGATCAATGCTATAAAAATGCATTGGATTACTATAAAAATGCCATTGGCAGTGAAGGGGTTAACACTAGGGGGCGGGGAAGGGGTTAAGTGTGTTCCTAGTGTGTTCTAACTGTATGGGGGGGGTGGACTTACTAGGGGGAATCACTGATTTTCTGTTCATACATTGTATGAACAGAAAATCAGCGTTTCCCCCGCTGACAGGAACGAGCGCTGTGTGTTTTCACACACAGCTCCCGTTCCCCGCTCTGTAACGAGCGATCGCGTGTGCCCGGCGGCGATCGCGCCCGCCGGGCACACGCACGGGACTCGGGGGCGAGCGGGGGGGCGCGCGCGCGGGCCGCCGGCGGCGCGCACGCGCCCCCTAGTGGCCGCGAAAAGCGCGACGTAGAGCTACGGGCTCTCGCGCACCCGTGCCGACCTGCCGCCGTATAACTGCGGCGGCTGGTCGGCAAGTGGTTAACCAGCATTGGTGTCAGCAAACGCATTATTAACCAGCACTGGTGTCAGCAAACGCATTATTAACTAGCATTATGTGTATTGTGACACCGGCGCAACTAAGTGTGTAATATAAATATATATCAATCTGCTGCAGTTATTGTAAACACCTGTGACAAGTGAAAAAATGAAAATGTGAATTGTGTATATGTGACATATACTCCTGCGCTGATTGTCTAAATCGAAATTGTCAAATATTCAAAAAATCCATAAAAAAAAAAATATATATATATATATATATATATATATATATATATATATATATATATATATATATATATATATATAAACAAATATCCATGAACACCAGTGTTAATTTAAACCATATAAAATATAAAATAAATAAATATTGTACAAAGTTCGGATCCTGTTGGTGCGTGCTATTGCACCTAAAAACAGTCCTTGGGCCAGATTCACAAAGCACTTACTCCGGAGTACCACGAGTGAGGCACGCGTAAGTCTAAAAATGCACACGCTTATCTATGCACCGTATCCCCAAAACGATATACGCTTGAAATCCAGATTTTTTAGACTGACGTAATTTGGATAGACCGGCGCAGCGTGCGTGCAAAACTGCACTAGACACACCATTGATTTCCTAAGCAAATATGCAAATGAGGGAGATACGCCGATCCACAAAAGTAAGTTTGTGCGGTGCAGTCTACACAAGGGCCCAGATTCACAGAGCGATTACGCCTGCGCAACTGGTGTTGCGCGTGCGTAAGTCTAAATGTGCGCGTGCGTTTAGATGCGCGCGATTCAGAAAACGAATTACGCCAGAAATCTACTTTTTTTTGTCCGGCGTAATTTCGTTAGACAGACGCATCCGTCCACGCAAAAATGCGCTAGACACACCATTGATTTGCTAGTCAAATATGCTAATGAGGGAGTTGCGGGGATCCACAAAAAAACGCAGTTGCTGCGCAGGCTACGCGATGTGCGCAACAGTAAAATGTCCTGTCTAAAGTTAGAGCACCTAAAAGCTGGTCTAAATTTTGAAAAAACGTCTACATCTCACAGAAAGCAACACCGTTACTGAGGAGCAGACCACACACACGTGTTGCACTACAATTTGACTGCCAACATGCCAGGGGCATCGTCGCTCATAGCTGCACTAGTGAATTTAGATGACCAAAGAAGGAGGAGGGCACAGAGGATGGCACGGAGGATGGCACGGGAGAGGGTATACCGCACACACATAGACCTCTTTGGCATGAGTGATTCTGAGGTGTATCGCATCTTCAGATTCCCCCCTCATGCCATCCTGGAATTAACCACAACCCTGCAGGAGGACATCACCAGCCCAACACAACGCTCACATCCAGTGCAGCCACTGGTGAAGGTCCTGGCAACACTCCATGTCCTTGCCAGTGGCTCTTTTCAGCGTACAAGTGGAGTGGTGGCTGGGATGTCACAATCCTCCGTGAGCAGATGTGTGCACCAGGTTGTCCCTGCAATCCTCACACGCTTGGCCAACCAAATCATCAAACCCACCACTGAGGACCTGCGGCTGAAGGCAATGACAGATTTCTACAGAATTGCCAGATTCCCACGCACCATCGGGGCCATTGATTGCACACATGTGGCACTCCAGCCCCCCCATGAGACAGAGCACATGTACCGCAATCGGAAGAATTGGCACTCCATCAACGTACAGGTGATAGTTGATGCCCAAGGCCTCATATGGCACGTCCGTGCCAAACACCCAGGATCCACCCATGACAGCTACATCTACAATCAATGCCACATCCGAATGGAATTCGATCAGAACGTGTATGGGAACTCCTGGCTAGTTGGTGAGTGACATGGGAGTCAGGCATGACTATCCCCTCCCGTGATGCACACCTCACAAGTGGCACATGCATGACTAACATTCTCCTGTCTTTTCCCTTCCAGGTGACTCTGCATATGCACTGGGACCCCATCTCATGACTCCTATCCGGAACCCCCAAACCCCAGGGGAGGAAAGATACAATCAAGCACACATCAAAACCCGAGCAGTGGTGAAGCGCACCTTTGGCCTCCTGAAGTCACGTTTCCGATGCCTGGATAAGTCTGGGGGTACACTGTTGTATTCCCCAAACTTCGTGTGCCATATCATCGTTGCATGTTGCATGCTGCACAATCTCGCAGTGAGGAAGGGCCTGCAGGTTGAGCTACGTGATGACCTGACCCCCCAACCAGACAATCAACCCCTAACCGAGGATACCCCGTCTTCTGAGGGAAGAGCAGTCAGGAGGCAGCTCATATTGGGCATCTTTGCAAGTTAAACACACACATTAATCATGGCACAATGAGAATGCATGCATGCACACCACTGTGGTCCCTAGCACACACACCCCACATCCTCATCAAATTGGATTGGCACCAGTCCACCATGCAGGACTGGTGAGCAGTAACGCCACGTCAAGGCTCCAATTATGTCACTGAACATTCATACACCAATCACACGGACCTGAGGATCACTTCTCCCTGGTCCTGGGGAACCCTTCTCCACCAAAATTGAGAATGACACCCCTTTTCCAGCAGGAATGTCACCCCCACATTCAAACAGCATGCACAACCCAAAATTTAAAAAAAATGTCAGCAAAAAAAAAAATGCAAAAAATGTCAGCAAAAAAAAAAAAGGGGGGAAAAAAAAATTATTGCCCTCTGCGTGAGCCACGCCTGGGGCGCCCCCGGGCACGGCCCCGGCCCCTCAGGGGAGACTCATGGGGGAGGGGCAAAGCCGGGGAAGGAGGAGCAGCTCCTGATATCTGCCCACCTGGCGGCAATTCTGTCCAGGGAAGCACCAAGTGTTGCCGTGTTGGCCTGGATAGCCTGGGTAAGGGCCCTCACATCCTGCCCAACGCCTGCTGCTGTAGTCTGCAGTTCATTTAGGCAGGTTGTGAAAGCCCGGGAGTGGGAGTCCAGGTTACCCAGCGTATCCTTCATGGAGGACAGGCTCTCCTCCACCCGCCCAAAAGTCTGGCAGAGCTGTCCCAGATGGCGGGTCTGAAGGGCCTGGTCCCTTCGCAGACTGGCGGGCAGGAGATTGGGCGCCCCCCTGGTGCTCGGGGATGACATCCTGCCTCCAGCTGATGGTTGTGGGCGGGGAGAAGGGGAGGCCCTTGTGAGGGGAGCCATGTTGGGGGAGGAGGGGGGGGGCTCCCCCTTAGGGAGGGCAGGCTTCTGCCAGCCAGAGGGGAAGAGTCCGCACAAACCACTCGTCCAGTGCCTGACTCCTCCTCCTCATGATCGTCCTCCTCCTCTCGAACCTCCTCCGCGGACTGTGGCCTTGTTGGGGGGGCCTCATTAGGCTGCTGTCCTGGTGTTGGAGCGGTCAGGCCAGATGGCCCTGCACCCTCCTGCACATCTGTGGATGACACAAACCATTCACAGGTTGGAGGATCCACACACTTGGCACATATTCCCTTTCACCCCCTCCCCCACACATGCTACACACCTGATAGAACAAAAAACCTTACCTGGCACCGCGGGGACCGGACTTGTGTCAAAGCCTGGCAGGCCCTCCACTTCATCCCGGTGAAAGGTCAGGGCCACCACATGCTCCGTCGCTGTAAGCCTAATACGGCATGGTGGGCCCCCTCCTGTGCCCCTGGCATGGGCATGCATTGCGGCCAGTTTTTTTTTCACCAGACGCCGGAGATCATTTATTTTTTTTTCGATCCCAGACCGGGTCCGTGTCTCCCCCTCCCCCGATGAATTCACCTGCTCCGTGATCCTATCCAATATCTCCCTCCTCCTGGCCGGGGTGGTGGTGGCACTCTGCGGGCCGTGGAGAAAACGCCCATACTCGCTAATGGCCCGGGCAAGAATTCTTTTTTCCCCCACAGTAAAATTAAGCTTTCTTTTTCTCTCAGTCATACTTCCAAACAAACTCACTACCAGTCTCCAAAAATCAGTCACAAATACAAGCACAACCAATCAGGCAAGAACACACACAAAGAGAAAACGAACACCCAAAAATCACACTAGCACTCAGCAAGAAACAGTCACAAAAAATAAATAAAAATAAAGCAAGAAAACAAACGAACAAAAATATATCAATCAAACAAACAGTCTCTCAAACACTTATCAAAAACACTTTCACAAATATACCAACAAGCACTTGATCACACAGAACACTAATCTGACAACTACAAGACACACTGCAACGAACAACAGGAACAAAAGCACTAGGTTCAATGGGAAGGGACACAAAGGGATGTACTTTTGCAATGCAAGTGCGTTTGTGTGTGTCTATTTATGCTGTCTGCGTAGTTCACAACGTTGCCCTAGTCCATTTCCAATTTCACTGATTGCGCCGCTCCCGAGTTGTGAGCATGCGCACAGCGGAGCTGACATGGTCTCGTTCAAGCGCGCATGCGCGAGCCGGCCGGCCCTTCATTTGCATGGGGTCACGGCTTATTTCAATGTAACACGCCCACGTCCCTTCCAATTTGTATTACTCCTCCTTACGCCTCTGGAAAAAACCTTACGCTTGCGCAATTTCCTGCGCAAAAGCTACGTGAATCGGGGGATTACGCGGCTAGATGGCGCAAGTCTAACGTAAAGGCGGTGCGCTACGCCGGTCCAATAATGCGCCGATGTACGTGAATCTGGGCCAATGTGCTTATCAGCTGCACGGCCGGTCTAAAATTAGACCATATAAAAGCAGGTTTAAAATTAGACAATCCGTCTACATGTCAGCAAAAGCAACACCATTAGGGACAAGCTGAGCAACCACACTTGCAGGACATTAATCTGTATGCTAACATGCCAGGGGGATCCTTGCTCATAGCTATACTACTGACTTTAGATGAGCGCAGAAGGAGGAGGGCACGGAGGAGGGCACGGAGGAGGGCACGGGAGAGGATCTTTGTCAGGTATATCCGTGGGGTGAGCCCAATGGTAATAGGCCCCCCTTTTGGCTGGAATTAGGGTGCAATTGGAGAGATACCCTGTGTTAATAGGAGGGTAGACGGTGGTTCCTCAGCTTCCACTAATTTCAGTGAAATTGAGTAAAGGTGGATTAATTAGGTCAGGAGCATGTGCAGGCCAGCAGGCCCAAAGATTGCTAAAGTAAAATGATCCTATGCTGCTATAAGAATGCCAGTTGTGACCGATGCACCCTAAACCATATAAAACAAAGAAAAAAATGTGTCTCTAGAGTCTAATAGGTAGGAATCCCTACTAGTGTGGTTGATTACACTAGTAACCACACTAGGAACCAACATCTACCCCCCTATTAACACAGGGTATCTCTCCAATTGCACCCTAATTCCAGCCAAAAGGGGGGCATATTACCATTGGGCTCACCCCACGGATATACCCGACAAAGGTATTCATTTAGCAGCGCCATTTCCCTTTCTACTATTCATATTTATATTAGCTCCCCACATAGGGATCCTACTGGGAGGCAACAGCTACTTTATTCACCAT
Source organism: Rana kukunoris (assembly GCA_029574335.1). Lineage (NCBI taxonomy): Eukaryota > Metazoa > Chordata > Amphibia > Anura > Ranidae > Rana > Rana kukunoris. The sequence goes on along the minus strand of CM056054.1, from coordinate 84,907,162 downwards.
AGCGCGGACTCCCCTGTTCTTACACGGGAGAGGATCTGCCGACCGCCACTGGGCAAGGTACTGGCAACACTCCATTTCCTTGCCAGTGGCTCTTTTCACCCTAATGGGTAAATATATATTTTATATACATTTTTTTCTGTTTAGTATATATTTTATAATAATTAATATAATAAATATATATTTTTATTTTTTTAACTAATATAAATTTACTAATTTTAATATTATTATAATTATCTTATTTAATATTTTATATATATATATATATATATATATATATATATATATATATATATATATATATATATACACACCGACACGACACAAACCTACAAACAGCAACAGACAACAGAACAAAAGCACCTTGCTTTAGGAAGGGAAAAAAATTGGATGTACTTTTGCAATGGAAGGGCATTTCTCTCGGTCTATTTAAGCACTGTGCATAGCTCACTAAGTCTGACGGGCCTAGTTCCTATCTAACTGATTGCGCCGTGCCGAGTTCTGAGCATGCTCAGAGAGGTGCTGACCATAGTCTGCTTCATGTGCACATGCCCAGTCTGGCCGGCCCTTCATTTGCATGGGGTCACGGCTCATTTCAATGGAACACGCCCACGTCCTTCCCACTTTGAATTACACCGCCTTACGCCTCGGAATTTACATTGCACCGGTGCAAATTTGGCCCAAAATACTACGAGGATATGGTACTTGTGCCTCGAAATTAAGCCGGTCTAACTTAAAGGAGTTGCACTACGCCGGTCCAAAAATGCGCCGATGTACGTGAATCTGGGCCCTTATTTCTTTGTTTTTCTTATTCCAAGTGAAAAACGTGCTCTAAACTATGGAATTATGTATGTTCTCCATGACTTGGCACCCTTAATTAGTGTCACCACCACCTCTAGTAAAGATTGCGCTCACCAGATCACATAAGGGAAACAGCATGTAATATCCTTTAAGTAGCTGTTCCGCACGATCCTTTATCTTGTATATCAGACCCGAATGGCTCTCTACCTCTTGTGGCTCCCCCAAAAAGAAAAAAGCCTCTTATGGTGTAGTATAGTTTAACCACTTTGGGTCCGCGCTATTGACAGAACACGTCAACAGCGCGGACCTGAGGCGCCGGGGTCACGTCTTTGGACGTCATTTACTTGTAATTCCCCGCGCGCGCCACAGGATGGCACGCGGCGGGGAAAAACAGTCCCGACGCATCACCGAGGATTCGATGCGTGTACCCGGCGCCCGCGATGTCCGTCAGGTACACGCGATCGTCGGTGACAGAGCAGGGACGTGGAGCTCTGTGTGTAAACACAGAGCTCCACGTCCTGTCAGGGAGAGGTGACAGATGCTGTTTCTCTTGTACATAGGGAGACAGCATCGGTCACCTCCCCCAGTCACCCCCCTCCCCCCACACAGTTAGAACACACCCAGGCAATACATTTAACCCCTTCCTCACCCCCTAGTGTTAACCCCTTCAATGCCAGTCACATTTATACAGTAATTAGTGCATATTTATAGCACTGGTCGCTGTATAAATGTGAATGGCGCCAAAAATGTGTCAAAAGTGTCCGATGTGTCCGCCGCAATATCGCAGTCAAAATAAAAATCGCAGATCGCCGCCATTACTAGTAAAAAAAAGATATTAAAAAAAATAATAATTCTGTCCCCTATTTTGTAGGTGCTATAACTTTTGCGCAAAGCAGTCACTTATTGTGATTTTTTTTTTTTTACAAAAATACGTAGAAGAATACGTATCGGCCTTAATTGAAAAAAAATTGGGATATTTATTATAGCAACAAGTAAAAAATATATATATATTTTTAAATTGTCGCTCTTTTTTTGTTTATAACGCAAAAAATAAAAACCGCACGGGCGATCAAATACCACCAAAAGAAAGCTCTATTTGTGGGGAAAAAAGGACGCCAATTTTGTTTGGGTGCCACGTCGCACAACCGCGCAATTGTCAGTTAAAGCGATGCAGTGCCGCAAGCTGAAATTTCGCCTGGGCACGAAGGGGGTTTATGTGCCCAGTAAGCAAGTGGTTAAGACCAATTTATTAAGAAAGTAAAAAAATCTCACTCACATTTTTCAATGCCCAGCCAGCATTAGCTAGTCCAGCGTTACTGTTTGCGCAACGTGCGGCGTGTGTTCCAAGCCTCGTTATGGATGCGGTTCAACGGGCGGAAGTTACAGTATTGACAATGGAGGAGACTAGTGATAGATTCGTTGTATAAAGGGATACTACCCATATGCCTCTACATGTTTCGCATGCACGCATGCGTCATCAGGAAGCTATGGGCACGCCTCCCTTGGATCTTATTTATGTACGATTCAATTAATTGTAACCGGTAGTTGTGTCGAAAAACCGGAAATGCTTAAAACCCCATCTTTAATGCTGGTATACTCGTTTTCCTTGCCAGACAGTAACCCTGGACGAGCTTTACAATTAATTACCCTATCCTTTCTCCAAGATGATATTTGAAACATTGTAGCAACATTTATATTATGTAGTTGCTAACATAGTTTAACTTTGTTCGCGCTGACATTTATTTAAAATGTATTATTTATTTAAAATTTGAAAGTTAAAAGTTTAAAAACTTGGATTTAATATAATATGACTGGTAAAGGGAACATTTTGTATGGACGTAAGTGAAAACATAAAAGAACATAGAAAATGAAACAAAATTGAAAAAAAAAAATTTGAAAAAAAAAAAAAAGAAACAAAATTGAAAAAAAAAATATGAAAAAAAAATTAAAAAAATATAAAAAATAAAATAAAATAAAAATATAAATAAATAATAATAAAAAAATAAATAAAAGTGAGAATTAATAAATAAAATAAATAAATAAATGAAAAAGTGATACAATAAATAAATAAATATAAAAATAAAAATAAAAATAAGAATAAAAATAAAAAGTAAAAGTAAAAATAGAATGATTAGATTTTAATAATTCTCCAGAAAACAGTTGATGTCCAACTCTATATTCATTCCTTTTGGTTTAAATGTATCTAATTTAAATATCCAATAGGTTTAATTTTTCGAAATTTCCCTTCTTACATTAGTGTTCCTCCAACTTTTTTCAACCTTATCTATGGCATAAATTTTCAATTTCGTTGGGTCTATTATGCATTTTCCTGAAATGCATGGAGACACTATGGTATTTAAAACCCTTTTTAATGTTCCTAATGTGTTCCCCCAATCTTATTGATAATTTCCTTGTGGTCCTGCCCACGTATTGTAGTCCACATTCGCATTCTAGGACGTAGGTGACGTGGGTACTACTACATGTTATTAATTTATTTATTTTGTATTCTGTCATGTTGGTGTTTGAACTCTGTAGTTTTTCTGGGGCCTTTTACTGTGCGACAAGGCTTACATCTCCCGCATCTATAAAACCCTTTTTGGTCCAAGAATGTTCGCAGGTTCTTTGGGGGGTCTGGAACATTCTTGACAATGGTGTCCCAAATTCCTTTTGCTCTTCTGTATATAAATTTTGGTTTTCTAGGTACTATGTCCTTTAGCTGCGGGTCTTCTAGGATGATTGGCCAGTATTTCGACACTATCTGCTCAAGTTGTTTATACTCTGTGCTGAAACCTGTTATGAAGGACATTGTATTTTCTTCCTTTTTTCTCCTTCCCTTGTTCTTCAATATATTACTCCGATCCATCAATACAACTTTAGCCCTGGTTTCTTCTAATTTCCTTTTGTCATAGCCTTTGTCCATAAATCTTTCGATTAAGATGTTTGTTTGTGTGGTATAATCTGAGGTAGAGCTGCAGTTGCGCCTTATTCAAATGAATTGGCCCTTTGGGATGGCCTGTTTCCACTGTGGGTGGTGGCAGCTGCTGTATGGGATGTACCCGTTCCTGTCAGTGTCCTTAAAGTAAGTTTTGGTGTGTAATTTGTTCCCCATCTTGAAAATTTCCAAGTCTAGGAATTGCGTGCCATTTTCCTGAATATTAACTGTGAATTGTATTCCGTATTTGTTGTTGTTTATATGGTCAACAAAACCTTGTAATTCTTCCTTTCTCCCTTTCCAAACGATCAAGATGATATCTATAAAACGTTTGTAAGTGTGGAGGTGTGGCCAACTTTTTCCAAAGATTTCCTCCTCCTCCCACTTATTGAGAAAGATGTTGGCAACGCTTGGTGCGTACTTATTCCCCATTCCCACACCTTTCACTTGGCTGTAATAACTGTGGTTATGCCAGAAGAAATTATTTTTCATGGCAATACCCAGGCCCTCAAGAATACATTTTCTCTGCCTGAGTTTTTCACCCAAGCCTTGTGACAGAACACAATCTCCCGCCCTGAGATGGCAGCAGGACCCTGGATCTGTGTTCCGAACGATTGTTGTGCATCGTGGGCGGGGCGATGGGCGGATCCTTCCTCCGCTCTGTTTTCTCTAGCCTGTAAGCAGCGTGCAGCAGAGATGACAGAGGGGATGCCAGAGGAAATGAGAGCTAATGGCCCGCGGGCTGGTACTTTGAGACCCCTGATTTAAGCTAAACAGTGTATAAATATATGTACAACTCCTAGGGATGTATATATATCCTCTACACACTGTAAATTAAGCTAAACTGACTAGCCTGCCTGCCTGCTCTATCTAGCTATCTAAAAAGACAATCTCTCTGTCTCTCTGACTGCTTTCATTAACAAGCCGGAACACACTACACAAGGCCGCCCAGCAGGCCCACTCAGGCTTTGGCCAATTATGGCTCTTCGTTTTTTGCACGCTGTGATTGGCCACGCATGCTTGGCCAATCATCAGCGTGCAATGCCGCAGTGAATTATGGGCCATTTTGCGTCACTCGAATTTGGCGTGAACGACCGCTTTTGTTTGAATTTCATCAAACGTACGAACAGACAATGTTTGAGTCGAACATACGTTCGTATCGAACGCAAAGCTCATCCCTAGCGAAGGCCATGAGAGATTGAAAGGCCGCCCTGAGATCTAAAATATTCGACACTATGCCCTGTGCTTGAAAGTGCCACTGGCCTTTGGCTATTTGGTCCAGGTAATGTGCTCCCATCCCCTCTGGCTGGCGTCCGATGTTACTACTTCTGGACTTGGTGGAACTATCGATCTGCACTTCCTGACGTTGGACGGGTGCGTCCACCACCATATTGATTGCTTTACCCAACTTGGTATGTGAATGGTCTGGAGCATTGACGTTCCCTTCCACTGGCTGAGGAAGGTGCTTTGTAAGACTCGCATGTGCCACTGGAACTACTGTACCATGGGTATGGTCGCAGACATGGACCCCAGGAACTGAGGCATGCTCCAGCCGATAGGCTTCTGGATGTTATCAGCTTCTGCACCTTCTGGACTAAGGGCTTCAGCTTCTATAGAGGGAGTTGTACCCGAGGTCTTCCAGGGTCATAAGTGATATCTCCCGGTCATGAGTCAAGCTTGATTTCCTGCCAGGAAAGTACGATTAGGGGGAAGAGAACTTTGGTGAATGTTCTGGGTTGCTGAGGAGATGCTGAATGGTAGGCACCGAAGTTGGAAATGACACTGATTGAAAACCGAAGGAACTTCTGGAAGGCGGGATGAATCGGGACGTGAAGGTAGGCGTCCGACAAATTTACCGATAACAACCGGTCTCCCACGTTCACCGCCAGCAAAATGGCATTAAGGCTTTCCATTTTGAAGGCCTCTATTTTGATCTTCTTGTTGAGCCTTTTTAGGTCCAAGACTGGACGTAGGTCCCCTTGTGTTTTTTTTTAACGAAAATAAAGGGGAATAAAAACCCCTACCTTTTAGATGCGGTGGTACTTACATTATTGCCCCCATTTGTAACAGCTCTGTTACATATTGTAGAAGTAACCTTCTTTTGTCTGGGGAAGATGGTACTTTGGTAGGCTGACATGTGTTCTCTGACCATGTGCCCATGAATTTCCATTTGTGACCGATCTCGATAGTGGATAGTGTCCCTGGAACTGATATGTGACTTGCCCATATCCGGTCGAATCTCCTGAGATTGGCGCCCACCTGAGCTGGGTGGATAGCGAACCCTCAAAAGGACTTCTGCTGTACCCCGGCTGTGCTAGCCTTGGCCTTCTGTACCCTCGTGAAGAATTCTAGAATTCTTAGATAATAGTCTACTGTACTTGTCAGGCTGATTATGCCTGAAGGCGGGACCTTTCTGGGACTTAGGTTTTCTATCGAAAAGGATCAGCCCCGATTTTCTTTTGGAGATGACTGAGTCCAGCTTGTGCCAAATAAATTTGGGCCGTCATATGGAATTCTGCACCAGTTTGATTCTGATGCTGCATCCGCTATCCAGGGTTTCAGCCATAAGGTTCCTCTTACCCATGAAGACGTCTGCAACTTAATTTCAGGTAGGGAGGAGATTATTTCTTCCTGGTCGGCTCCTTCAAGAATGGACTTCTCCACATTAGCTGCCCATGCAAAGATGGCTTAGGCCACTACCGCCATGGTGATAGCCGGTCTACAAGCGCCTCCTGCCGTGTAAGCTTTTTCCAGTCCTAGATTGATTTTACGATCAATTACGTCCCGGAAGGTAACTGCATTTTCAATCGGCAGGGTAACGTGTCTAGCGAGTCGCATTAAAGATGAATCGACCATAGGTGCATTGACCAAAGAGCTGATTTTTTATTCATTTAAAGGGTACAAATTTGCAAACTTGTTGCTAAGACTAGACCGCCTATCCAACCTCTCCTTGGAGTAGGATCGTGCACTAGAGGAGCCGGAGTTCCCACAATTGACCCCTGTGGTGATTCTCTTAAGAGCGCTGTAGCTACTCTGGCATTCGACTCCTTCTCTTTGGTTGCTTCATTGAAGCAAGAGCGACAAGCCAATTTTCCTGGCTGGAGCCCCGCATACCCAGCAAGCGTTTGCCGCGGGGCGGGTATGATAGCTCCGTTCATGGTAAAATGAAGGTGATCGTCTGCGGTGGAACCGACTATGACTTGAGCGGCTGTGACGCGAGCGGCTATGTCTTGACCGATGATAGCGCGAGGGTGACCTTAAACGACTTCTGCGAGACCTTCTACTGGAAGCATGGCTTGATCTCCCTCTGTGCCGCGAACTTGCGTCTCTTGACCTGATAGGGCTACCAAAAAAGTAGCGTAGGTGGTCACAACGCAAAGACGTGGCAAACAACTTAGCTTTAAACATTAGTATTTTACATCACATACAAGTCTGTGGGTAGGATGTGAGTGGTGGATGAGTGCATTAGTCCACAATACATACATGACAGCACATACCACTGGAGAGGAAAGAGAAGGAAAGTGGGGGCCACTTCGAGGATTGAAGCTTCTTTAAAGCTTGTTACAAATGTGTTAGTATATCTCCATGTGCCCCTGAGACCACCATAAAGCTCATTTAGAGACTGTACAGGAGGGACTTCCAAACAGGAGAGGCATGAACCTGCTGGAGCAATGTGCGGTAAGAGGCATTACTTGCGTGTTCGTCCAATCCGTCAGGTGAGGATAAAAAAGAGAATGGTGCAGGGCGTCTCCCCTTCAAATTTATAGCTAACCAATCCTGTCAGGTTGTCGAGGCAGAGTCACAACCCAGTGTGGGCTGCCATGAATGCGTCAGGAAATTACTTTTTTGCAAAATTGTATAATAGAAATGAAAAAAAAAAACATTTTTTTCCAAAATTTTCGTTCTTTTTTCATTTATAGCAAAAAAATAAAAACCGCAGAGGTGATCAAATACCACCAAAAGAAAGCTCTATTTGAGGGGAAAAAAGGACAAAAATGTCATTTGGTTACAGTGTTGTATGACTGAGTTATTGTCATTCAAAATGTGAGAGCACAGAAAGCTGAAAATTGGTCTGGTTATTAAGGGTGTCCAGTGGTCAAGTGGTTAAAAGGGCCAATAGTTTTACCCACATACGTCAATGCACAAGGGCATTTCAGAATGTATACACAGAAATCAGTGTTACAATTAACCGCTTAATCACCGCCTTATAGCCGAAATACGGCTACAAGGCGGTTCATTAACTTTGCGGCCGCGTACACATGATCGAACATGTCTGCTGAAACTGGTCCGCAGACCAGTTTCAGCGGACATGTTCGATCGTGTGTACGGCCTATCGGACCGCTTTCCAGCGGACAAAAATTTCCAAACATGCTTGGTACGCACATCAGACCAACAGACCACTTCTAGTGTTGCTCACGAATATTCGCATTGCGAATATTCGTTACGAATATTGCATATTCGAGTATTCGCGAATAACTCGAATATCGCGGTGAATATTCGCTATTGCGAATATTCATATTTTTTCAAATTTATTTTTAAAACAGATCACATCCTAGTGATCTCCATCGATGTCTAAAAGCATTGCTGGTATGATTAGAGACCCTGGGCCGAGTAGCTGAGGCGATCCCAAACCAGCCTGCAATGCCGTCATGTGTGAGATGTATCCGTGTTCAAGAAGCTTCCAAATTAGTCGACCGAAGATGCACCTGGACGAGTCTCCCAAAGGACGGATCTGCCAGGGTAAGCAGAGCTTCATCCAAACTGGACGAGAGCTCAGCAGTATCATGAACATGGGCCTTCCACTCTGCCCAGGTTGTATCAAATTGTTCACGGGTGTCCCTACAATCTGCAAGCCAGCTCTCTGCCTCCATAATCTCCCCAACCTTTCCCAACTAGTCCTGCTCGCTAGGGATATACGAGCTCTTCCAATGAATTGGTATGAGACGTTTTGCTGCATTGAGGAGGTGGGGGAGAGCACTCTTTTTATACCGAGATAGAGATACGGGGGGGACATGGAGCAGGAAATGTTGAGGCTGAGCCGGAATATCTATACCCAGGCCCTCAGAGATGTGTTTGCTAACCATATCCCAAAATGGCCGGAGCTCCGGGCACTCCCACCAAATGTGGAGGAACGTGTCTTTTTGCCCGCATCCCCTCCAGCACACCTCGGAGGCGGTAGGGAAAATCTTCGCCAGCGTAGTGGGCACTCTATACCACCGAGATAAAAGTTTATAATTATTTTCCTGGGTCCTCGAGTCTACTGTGCTCAAGTGAGTGAGACAAAATAGGTAAAAAAGCTGTTCCTCTGTAAATTCAATGTGTAGGTCCCTCTCCCATTCCTTAATAAAAAGGGGCTTGGATGAAGGCGATGCACCCTCCCGTATAGTGCTGAGACTGCGTGAGGCAGGGCGTCCGCTGAGGCCCACATGCTTTCAAATGCCGTCAAAGAGGTTCTAATCTGCGCCAGCATGTGGTTCTTAGCCACGAAAGTCTCCAATTGGCGGTGTCTCCAGAAATCGAAAGGGAAGCTGCCAAACCTCCCCCGTAAGGTGTCAAGCGGTAACAAAGCCCCACCCTCCACAAATTTGGTCAGGCTAAAAATTCTGTCGCTCACCCAAGAACCAAGGGAGGCCCTTAGCTCCCCAGGGGCAAACCAAGGGAACCCATACACTGGCGCCAGAGGAGACGTCCTAGGCGCCAGACCCAGGTTAACGTTTGGCTTATCCCACAGGCTCAAGGAGTGTGTCGTCAAAGGGGACACCCATTTCGAAAGCCCCCTGTCCTCCGCGGGCACCCAGAAGTCTCGCTCAGCCATAGTTTTTTCCAGGGGGACCTATAACTTGAGGGACGTGTAAAACTTCCAATTTAAAATACGTTGCAGTGCGATCACCTGATAATACTGAGTGATGTTCGGTATACCCAGGCGCCCCCGTAGCTTAGACCATTGTAATATTGACATTGCCAATCTGCCCCCCCCCCCCCACATGAATTTGATAAAAAAGCTGTGGAGTTCCGCGAAAAAACGTCTTGGCAAGCGTATAGGTACCATTTGCAAGAGAAATAGGATGTGTGGCAACACGGTCATTTTCAGAATATTCGTCCGACCTACCCAAGTGAAAGGTGCCCTATCCCACGTCCGAAGATCCTGGGTGATAGTGTTAAGGAGGGGCGTATAATTAAGTTTATATAAAGAATCTAGGTGGCTGGTGAGCTGTATCCCCAGGAACTTCAAATGGTGGACCATTTAAAAAGGAAGGAGTCCTTCAGGGAAGACAACAAATACTGCGGTACAGTGATTGGCAATATTTCGGACTTTGTAAGGTTTATTTTAAAGTTGGAGACCTCCCCATATGCGGTCAGTTCCCTCATCAGGACCGGCAACGAGACAAGAGGGTCAGTGACATGAAAAAGTATGTCATCCGCGTATGCAGATAATTTATGTTCAAGGGAGCCCGCCTGCACCCCCCTGACGTCCGGATTCGCTCTGACCCTCTGCAGTAACGGCTCCAGGACCAATGCAAATAGGAGGGGCAAGCCGTTCCGAATGGGGAACACCACGGAGAGGCCACCATTTACCTTAAGCGGGTGTAGGGGAAACATATAGGGTGGAGATCCAGCGCAACATCTGAGGGCCTAAACTCGTCTTCTCAAGGGCCGCGTGGAGAAAATCCCAGTTCGCGCGATCGAATGCCTTCTCCGCGTCGGTGGACAAAATCAGGTAAGAAGGCATCCGATCCCGCGTGTGTGCCCAGTGTATAAGCTGCAGGGCCCTGTTGGAGTTGTCTAGCTTCCCGACCCACTACAAAGCCAGTCTGGTCAGCATGTATCAAGTTAGGGAGAAGGTGCTTTAGTCGGTTAGCCAATATTTTAGAGGAAATTTTGAGGTTGGTGTATAAAGAGAGAGATTGGCCTATAGCTCTGCGGTTGGGTGGGGTGTTTGCCATCTTTAGGTAGTACTGTGATGTGCACCATTGAGGTCTACTGAGGGAGGCCACCAGTGGTCGCCAGGGAGTTAAGGAGGGCACAAAAAGGGGTCTATAGCGTCTCAAAAAACTTCAAGTAATAGGCCCTAGTGAAACCGTCCGGCCCTGGGCTTTTACCAGAGGGCAAAGATTTGATAGTGGCCAATATTTCGGACGGGGTAATGGGACGTTCCAACTCTGACACCTGTTCCGGGGAAAGGGAAGGGAGCCTTACCGATGAGAGATATTCAGCAATTTTGGCCCGTTTGAGAGTCACTTCAGCAGGAGATTCGTAATATTCTCGAAACAACGAGACGATTTTTGAGGTGTGCTGTGTAGGTTCGCCCCTAGGGGACAGAATTTTGTGCACATGAGCCAGAAGCCTCTTCTTCCGAAGAGCGCGAGCCAACAACCTGCCACACTTGTTGCCCTGCTCATAATATGTATGGGCCATATACCGCAACCTGCGATTAATTTTGCGATCAAGCAGTTTCGAGAAAAGCAATTGAAGCTCGTTTAAACGACTAAGTTCGACCGGACCCGGCGTCTTCTTATGATTGAGCTCCGCTTGCCGAAGTGCGTGTAGTACCCGCTGGAAGTTTGTTAAGTTTGGCACCCCAAGCAATGAAGGTGCCACGAACCACCGCCTTCCACGAACCACAGGGTGCCCTCACTAACCTCACCAATGGCGTTCTCACGAAAAAAGTGTGATAAGGTCTCTTGTACCCCCGTTACTACCCCCAAATCGTCCAGCAGGTTTTCGTTCAGTTTCCAAGTCCTGGCCCTGGAAAGTGCCTGTGATAAGAAAAGTGTAAGTGTCACTGGGGCATGGTCGGATATGGTCGATAGTTGCTCCCAGTAGAAGGTCTAGGGCGTCCTAATCTACCAGTAGCATGTCAATTCTAGTATAGACTTTATGAACACTAGAGAAGTAACTATAATCCCTATCTGTGGCGTGGAGGGCCCCTCCAGCAGTCTACCAGTGTATGGCCCTGGATGATCTTCTTAAAGTGCCGCAAAAAAGCATTGGAGTTGGTGGACCTATTTGTCGAGGTGTTCAATAAAGGGTCCGGACTGATGTTAAAGTCACCCCCCAAGATTAATCTCCCCTCCCGGAAATCAGCAAGCTGGGCAAGGGTCTGGTCTATAAATGTGAGTTGTTGTACATTGGGCATGTACAGTGTTGCGAAGGTGTATTTCTGTCCCATGATCGTGCCCTTTAAGAACACGTAGCGTCCCTGTGGGTCCACCCTATGGTCTGAGGGTTGAAACTGGCAATGTCTTTGAATGGCGATGGCCACACCCCTAGATTTGGGCTTTGGGGAGTTGCTAAGATACCATTGCGGGAAAAGATGAGTGGGGAGCTTCGGGAGGAATGAGTCCGTAAAATGAGTCTCCTGCAGGAAGAGCACCTGGGCCCCCAACCTTTTTATGTCTAACCAGAGACTATTTCGCTTGTTGGGGGAGCATAAACCACGAACATTGTATGACACTACCTTAACCCTAGCCATGAGGAAGCGAGGAGAGTCGTCCAGGTGCTAATTCTGCCTTCCTGAAAGTGGAGGAGGAAACAAAAGCAAAGAATAAGAGGAGAAAGGTAGAAGAGGAAAAAGAACAAAAAAAAAAAAGCATTAGTAACAGACACAAAAAAAAACTACAAATCTCGGGTCCGCGAGAGCCATAATTGCACAAAAGGGCGAAACCCTATACTGTTTGCCCAACCCAGGCAGCCCTCCGGAGAGTGAAGGGCAACCAAGGTGAGGCAAAGTTCCCAAATCAGGGCAAGTACCCATGGTGGGTACCCATGGTGAGTTTTTGTAGAGTGATTGTTGTGCCCCTGGGTGACAATCAGCACCCTTAGTATTATACGTGCCACGTCCTACTGTATTAGAGAATTTTTATGTGGAAAAAGAAATGGACTTTGTAGGCACCAGTTATAGAAAATTGAAAAAATAAATTTAATTTATATAAAAATACATAAATAACTACAGTCCATCAACACCACACATATTGATGTGTCCTGTATATTAAAAACAACAAACTGTAATTGTACAGTGATAACAATGTCAAAAAATTAAAATATCACAATATATTTCTACTATAATAACCAATACAGAGCAGATGGGGGGTTGATCCAACCCAGAAGAAACTGCTTTGTGTATCGTTGAGTTGTCTTTATTCAAATCTTGACATTCATACGATTTCCCTTGGAATTGCTCTACATGTTTCGTGGTTTTACCCACTTCATCGGGAGCATGGAGAAATAAACTGCACAGATAAAACAAAAATTACAGTAAACAAACAAAAATAAACACAACATATTGTAGCTCATCATAGGCCGTTGGTATCCCCTAATGGGGAAGCAGCGTTGCTATTGGGGTGAGATGAGGTAGGCAGTATGAACACCCTGGTCGTCCCGAGGTGAAGCCTGCCCCCACCCGAAGGGGGTGCTGTCAAACCTATACAGCAATTGGGAGAAGGTTTGAAATAATTTGCGGATAATTTAACATATATTGGCAAAGCATAAGAGCCTATATAAATGTATTTGTGTATGTGTCTAAATATGTATTGGTCCAGTATTGCAGCCTAGGCTGAGTATATATGTTGAATACTATGGTATATAACCAGTACAAAAATTCTCCAGTAAGCTATATGCAACTAGATTGGTAATATTAATATGACTAATTATTATTGTTGTGGCTAAATGTAATTGGCAAAAATTCATTTTGTATTATGTTAAGAATCGGCCGACCCACTGTTGGGGGTCCGGTTCTTGTTTCTTCTGATTTCTGTCTGAAAAATTTCTAATAAAACTTTTATTGAACCTTAAAGCAAGGCAGGCGTAAGCCTATGCATGCCGCGGGCCATGGAGCTTAGTATAGAGCAACCGCAAAAACTTTTAACCCCTGTGGTAACATAACAGCAGCATATAAATTAAACCAAAACTGGAAACAATCGCTGTCAGTAGTAGCCTGTTACATTTGATATAAACTTTAATTAACAGTAAATATTTAGTACTTATTAAGCAATAGTGTACCTATTACATTACACCATAAATTGTGTATATATAGTTCTTTTGCAGATCCCCTTAAAGGGGAATGCATACATCTGAATTTGATGAAGGTTTTTGTATGGATAATTGCCTGCCTTTGCAGGGACAGTTAGCATATATATATATGCGCTATGCCTGGGCACATGACGTGCTCATGGCATGCATATGTCTGTACTGAACATGTATCCAATATGTGCATAGTGTACCTGGAAAACCTAAAACTATTTGATCCCTAAAAGATTAACAAAAACATGTTCACAGAAAGGGTCGATATGTCAGGATTTCATTGATGCCAGGTGGAAAGGTAGCTCCTAATCTTTCTATCCATAAAGTCTCCTTCTGTAGAATCCTTTTGTCCCAGTTACCTCCTCTCGGATCCTTTGGGACAACTTCTAATACGATAAATTTGATGAACGAAGTATCAAACCTATGGTATAATCCAAGGTGCCTGCTAATTGGTGTAATCATCTTAGCATATTGGGAGTAATATATGTGGTCATATATTCGTTGTTTGAGTTGACGGATAGTTTTCCCTACATAAAAGGCTTTACATTTGCATTGCATGAGGTATATTACACCTTCTGTGTTGCATGTGGCATGGAATCTTGGTTTGAATATTTCACCATTTGGTAAATGGAACAGGGTACCCGGTTGTATCCATGGGCAATAAGAACATTGTCCACAGATTTCTAGTCCTTTATGAAGATCGCTGTCTTCATTTGATGGTCTATATTCACTCCTTGTAAGCTTATTACCTATAGAGGGACATCTACGAAATATAATCTCAGGCCTTTCCTTGATGTACTTATTCAAAATGGGATCCTCCTTGAGGAGGTGCCAATGTTTTGCAAGACAATTTCGGAGTGTACCATGTTGGGCTGCATATTTTGTAAAAAATTTGGTAGTGTTGGAGTACTCTCCACTAGTTTTTTTTTTTTTATTTTTGTAAATGAGGGATAGCCTATCTTGGTTCATAGATTTATTATATGCTTTTCTTAGCAGGCTTTTGCTGTAGCCTCTTTGTAGTAGCCTAGTTTTCAATTCATTGGCTTGTTGTCTAAAATCTTCGTCATAGGTGCAATTTCTCCGTAGTCTCAAATATTGAGCGTAGGGAATACTATGAACTAAAGACAAAGGATGGGCGCTGCTAGCATGGAGGAGCGTGTTGCCTGCTGTACTTTTACGGAACAATCTGGTACCGATATTATCTTCTGAGTCTCTATAAATGGTGACATCTAGGAAGGATACTGAATCCCGCTGCCAGTCGTATGTGAATTTGAGGTTAAACTTGTTTGAGTTTAATAGAACCAGAAATTCATGTAGCTTGGGGATGGGGCCTGTCCAGATGATAAAGACGTCATCAATGTATCGGTACCAACATGACACAAAACTCAAAAAGGACTGATACCGTGGATCGGAAAACTTTCCGCTCCCACCCCCCCAGGTACAGGTTTGCGTTTGCCGGGGCACAACAGGTGCCCATGGCAACGCCCTGTACCTGGAGGTAGTGGGAGCCCATAAATGAAAAATAATTATGCTTCAAAATAAAGGACAGAAGGGATATAATAAGGTCCTTAAATTTCCACTGCCTATGATCCTCTTCCATTAGGAAGGATTTGATGACCTGAAGGCCTTTTTCGTGTGGAATACTCGAATAGAGTGCTTCAACGTCGATGGTGACTAGGTGGGCTCCAGTAGGGATCGTGAGTCCGTCCAGTTTTTTGAGTAAATCTAGGGTGTCCTTAATATATGATGGTAACCTTATAACGTGGGGCATCAAAAAGAAATCTACAAATCGGCTACAGTTCTCTGTAAGAGAACCAATCCCTGATATGATAGGTCGTCCCGGAGGGACTTCTTTGTCTTTGTGGATCTTAGGGATCGCATAGAAAATCGGTTCCCTTGGAAAAGGAACATTAAATAACTCATAAATGGATTTGTCAATTAACGCTTCAGTGTATGCTGTATAAATGAGCATCTTAAACTCTAATTTAAATTGTGCAGTGATGTCAGCCGTAATCGGTGAATACCATTCCTTATTCTGCAAGATTTTTAGACACATTGTTTCATATTGTTTGCAAGTTTGCAACACAATGTTGCCCCCCTTGTCGGAGGCCTTTATGACAGTGTCCTTTCTTGTTTGTAAGTCTTTTAGGGCTTTAGATTGTTCTTTGGATAGATTAGACGGTACTGACATCACTGGCATGTTTTTTATTTCATAGATGGTGGCAATAAGAAACGCCATGATTTGTGGGTTGGTATTAAGATCCGGAAATTGATCTGATTTTTTCTTAAATTGGGATCTTATTTTACTTTCCTGTTCTTGTTGCGGATTTGTGGTTTGTGCAGTTGGACAGTCCATGTTTTCGTCTAGGAGGAGCATAAGGTCTTTTAACGCTCGAAACTCTCTCATCGTGTACTTTTTGATTTGTTCTGATAATTCTTTTTCCTCCCTTACTCTCTTTCTATCAGGGTCAAAAATGAACTTATATGTTAGTTTGCGTGCGAACAAGTAGAGGTCTTTAATGACCTCATATTTGTCTAAATTCGCATAAGGACAAAAACTCAGTCCTAGTTTCAGGACTGTTAGTTCTACCTCTGATAGAGGGTAGGGGGTCAAATTGATAATGCTTAGTTCATCCTTAGAGGGGTTTTTATCGGAATCTCCCCTAAAGGGACACTCTGATTAAGAATTGGTCTGGGGGGCTGTTGACAATGTCCCTGTGGTGTTGGTATACCTCCCTCAGCTCCCCGTAGTGGGTGGGAGGCTCCAGTGTTGCCTCCATTTTGTGCCTGTAATTGCTGTACTGCCTGGGCAGCTATAGGGCCCATATAAGCATATTGGGAAAGATCAACTACTGGTGCTGTCCCATCACCTCTACTTGGCCCACCGTGATTGTGAGTCTGGGGGGGTCTAAATCCACTAGTATTTGTGGGTTTCTTTTTATTAGACGGTGTATACGGTTGCCCACCACCATAATGACCCCGTTTATGTGACCCATAATTAGTCATATTAATATTACCAATCTAGTTGCATATAGCTTACTGGAGAATTTTTGTACTGGTCATATACCATAGTATTCAACATATATACTCAGCCTAGGCTGCAATACTGGACCAATACATATTTAGACACATACACAAATACATTTATATAGGCTCTTATGCTTTGCCAATATATGTTAAATTATCCGCAAATTATTTCAAACCTTCTCCCAATTGCTGTATAGGTTTGACAGCACCCCCTTCGGGTGGGGGCAGGCTTCACCTCGGGACGACCAGGGTGTTCATACTGCCCACCTCATCTCACCCCAATAGCAACGCTGCTTCCCCATTAGGGGATACCAACGGCCTTGAGGCTCTTTATTGGGTAACCGCAACCTATCTCCCCTGGTTTTCTATATACCACTAATGTTTTTTGGTAAGTTTACTAAGCACATTGTCTTACCCATCTATCGATGGGCATATGATGAGCTACAATATGTTGTGTTTAGGGCGGAGACTGAGGGGCCCCCTCAGTCTCCGCCCATCCAGCAGTCGTCACCCCATCTGTAACTAAATGCAGGGGTCCCCAGCCGCAACAGATGGCGGGGAAATTGTGAAAAAATCAAGGCCGGGTAATAAAGTCCCACATAAAACAGCAGTAAAAAATAAACTAACAAACAAAAATTAGAACCAGCCAATACTGTGAAAAAATTTGTAACGGATGCAAAAGAAAGAGGTCCCTGGTCGAGCCCCCAAAAAAAATTTTAACCACTTCCCGCCCGCCGGCCGTCATGACGTCCTTGAATATTATGCAAAAACATTGGGCTAACTTTAATGTTTTTTTTTTAAAGCACAAAATCGTTTTATTTCCAAAAAAAATGCGTTAGAAAAATTGCTACGAAAATACCGTGCATGATAAAAAGTTACAACGACCGCCATTGTATTCTCTAAGGTCTTTGCTAAAAAAGCATATATAATGTTTTGGGGTTCTATGTAATTTTCTAGCAAATAAATTATGATCTTTCCATGTAGGAGAGGAATGTCAGAATTGGTCTGGGTGTTCCAGAACGCCTGATGGTGCTCCCTGCATGTTGGGTCTCTGTATGTGGCCACACTGTGTAAAAGTCTCACACATGTGGTATTGTCATACTCGGGAGGAATATCAGAATTTGTTTTGGGGTGTAATTTGTGGAATGCATATGCTGTGTGTTAGAAATAACCTGCTAATATGAACATTTTGTTTAAAAAAATCTTGATTTTGCAAAGAATTGTGGGAAAAAATGACAACTTCAAAAAACTCACAATGCCTCTTTCTAAATACCTTGGAATGTCTTCTTTCCAAAAAGGGGTCATTTGGGGGGTATTTGTACTTTTCTGGCATGTTAGGGTCTCAAGAAACTTTTTTGCAAAATTTTATAATAGAAATTAAGAAAACATAATTTTTTTAATAAATTTTTGTTCTTTTTTCATTTAAAGCGAAAAAAATAAAAACCGCAGAGGTGATCAAATACCACCAAAAGAAAGCTCTATTTGTGAAAAAAAAGGACAACAATTTCATTTGGTTACAGTGTTGTATGACTGAGTTATTGTCATTCAAAATGTGAGAGCACCGAAAGCTGAAAATTGGTCTGGTCAAGTGGTTAAAGTATTCCCATATAGTTGCCCATGCGTGCTCACCACAAATAAGCTAATTGCAACCAAAAAATGTTCAACGGCCCGCAGGCCGGAATCATTGGGTATGCAAGTGTACAATGAAGAGAAATCCATTGTGGCAAGTTTCCATTCATCATGAAATATCGAGGAAGGCCCCAATTTCTCAAGAAAGTCGCTTGTATCACAGATAGTCAGACGTGCCCGGTAATCAATCTTTCATCACGACTGTTATCTAAAGGCCTATCATTCTGTCCTTCAAATAGACTAAATCTGTTTGATTTTGAGATAGAAATGTTTAAATTTGAACGGACATTTAAAATAATTTTTTTTTTCCATAATCAGCCTGGGACACCTGCCAAGACCACACCAGCCCCATTTAGATTAAAAAGTAAGTTTACGCCTCCTGGACAGTTTCACTCGATTGAAAGTTATACCAGGACGATCAAACATGACTTCATGAATAATGTTTCCAACAGAACACAAACCAATTTGGGTCCAATTTGGGTCCAATTTGCAGCATCGAAATCCCTTAAAAATTAAAAAACATCATAGTCAAACCCGCCGATAAAGGTGGGGGGTTGTAATTATTACAGTGACTATAGAGAGGGTATGCTTTCCATGCTGGCTGATTCTACTAGCTATATGATATTAAAGGGGGACCCTTCACAGGGCACCAAGAACGGTTTGTCCAAATTAATCAATGTAGGACGGGCAAATGGTTGGCTGACGGATGAGGTTGCTAACTTCCTGCGTCAATTTTTAAAAAAATGCAATATTTTTTCCTTTTTGCTATAATAAATAACCCAAAAAATATTAAAAAAAAATATTTTTTCCCTCAGTTTAGGCCGATACGTATTCTTCTACATATTTTTGGTAAAAAAAAAATGCAATAAGCGTTTATCGATTGGTTTGCGCAAAATTTATAGCGTTTACAAAATAGGGGATAGTTTATGGCATTTTTTTTTTTTTTTTTTTACTATTAATGGCGGCGATCTGCGATTTTTTTATTGGGACTGCGACGTTATGGCGGACATTTCGGACACTTTTCTGACATTTTTGGGACCATTTACATTTATACAGTGAACAATGCTATAAATATGCATTGATTACTGTATAAATGTGACTGGCAGTGAAGGGGTTAACCACTAGGGGGCGGGGAAGGGGTTAAATGTGTGTCCTATGAGTGTTCTAACTGTGGGGGGAGGGGGGGGTGACTGGGGGAGGTGAAGATTGTGTCCCTATGTACAAGGGACACAATCGATCTCCTCTCTCCCTGACAGGGACGTGCAGCTCTGTGTTTACATACAGAGCTGCACGTCCCAGCTCAGTTACTGAGCAATCGCTTGTGCCCGGCGGCGATCGTTGCCGCCGGGCACTCGCACGGGATCCCCGCAGAGCGGCGGGTGCGCGCGCACACGCCGCCGGCGACGCGCGCGCGCGCGCCCGCCCGCGGCTTTAAAGGGACATCACGTCATATGACGTGATGTCAGGATAATGGAGTCGTCTCCCCGCCGTCATTTGACGGTGGGCAGATGACAAGTGGTTAAAGGAGTTGTAAAGGAAAATTTGTTTTGCCTAAAATTAATGTCTGCAAGGTAAACAGACAGAATAGTGTAATGATTCTGTTAACAAACAAGTAAATACCTATTAAATTCCTTCATCTATATCACCTCCAGCATTCTAGTTTCTGTTCTCTCATTCACTTCCTGGTTTGCATCACTTGTACATGTAAGAACTACATTTCCCAGTATGACTTGTGGCACGCCCAGTAATTCACATCTCTTTGAAGTCTCTAACATGTAGAGAGCGTCCTGCCGCACAGATGTAGTTCCCAGGAGAGGGCGAGCACGTTACTGACCACCGCAGTAAAGTCTCCCTTCACGGTGGTCAGTAAAATCAGACAAGCAGGAAGTGAACAGAACAGAGAAGAAATAGAGCAACTTCTGAGCAAAAACGAACAATGAGAAAGTGAAAAGAGGAATGTCTGCAGGTAAAGGATGCTTATTATGAAGAAAAAAAAATCCTTTACAACCCCTTTAATAACACCTTTAGGTTCGAGGGAAGGACATACACACAAATTCATGGGACGGCTATCGGGAGCTCAGCAGCACCCTCATTTGCCAACCTATTCGATGGTTATCTTGAGGAGGCATACATTTACCCATCCCTCCTGTTCAACAAATACGCAAAGAAATGGATGAGGTGTATAGACGATATCTTCTTTATCTGGATGGGCAGTGAGATCGACTTTGCTAGGTTTGTTGAGTTTTTGAATAGTGTCTTCTCATGAATAGTATTTAATTCTGAATTTTCACATGAACGTATTTAATTTCTTGACGTGCTTATTGCCATTACCAATGGTGTTAACCACATCTCTATACACCAAACATACTGATAGGAATACCCTGTTGCACTTTCAGAGTGCACACCCTGCACATTTACACAGGAATCTCCCTATCTCACAGTTTGTACGGGTCTTACATATTTGCTCAGATGATAAAGATAAAAAGAAAGAACTTGATAAAATGTATCACAAATTTTTGGAACATGGGTACCCCAAATCAGTTCTTGATCAGGCCCTTGATAAAGCCTTGGTCGGTAGCATTAGGACCTCTTGTCCCATTACTCGCCCCTTGTTTGTGCACACATTCAACCGGAAACAGGTGCACAAACCTGCTGTACAGCCATTGGACCACTGTACTATAGTACATTTTTGTGACAAACAGCGAGCAAGCGCATTAGGTATAATGCCCACATGTTAGCTATGCAGGCATTAGGTAGTATACTGTACAACTACTGGACTGCAACCACATCTTTTATGTAAGTGATCTCCATTGCTTGTTTATCTGCCTGATGGTTTTTAAATTGATTTGGCAGGATTCTGACGCCTAAATGACGTCATGGGGAGGTGGGTTAACATTTTTTTCACAAGATTTTATTGGTGGCTGTTTTTTTATAAAAAACAGCCACCAATAAAATCATGTGAAAAAAAATGTTAACCCACCTCCCCATGACATCATATATATATATATTGTTGATGCACTGATTCACTTTATCACTCGCCTGACGAAGAGGTCCTGTGTGACCTCAGAACGTTGCACTATTGTGATGCTTGTTTTGCAATACATTTTTGGACGTAATCAGACGATCCACGGTGTGCTGGCGAATATGTTTGTTTGTTTGATGGTTCCAGTGCCCAGCTGGTGATCGTTTCATCACCCACCCTTTCTTTATGAGCTGTTTTACCAGGAACGTGTGCGATTGGAAAATTGACTAGATTATTGTTGATGCTGGCTGCTTTTAGTTTCATATCAGTAGCGCAACTTTTTCTAACTTATATTGCACTTCTTTTAGACTTTTTTATTGTTGCTGCCACCAGTTTTTTTCCCCCATTTTATTTAAATATGGATGTTCTTTTAACACTGAAGGAGTTTTCGTTCCTTTGAATACTAACTCTGAGGTAAGTGGTCTCTTCATGAGGCTTAAAAATCCACCTGGAATGGGACAAAGCTTTCCTAGAGAAATACTCAAAGAAACGTATGGCTCCCAGAGGGTTGCGCTGGGATGTACACCCCCAACAGGGTGATTCTGAGACAGAGACATGGTTTTGTTACTTTAACGAGGCTGGCATTAGCTTCCTATGTTTTCTTGTGGATAGAAAAAAGCTGAAAATGTCAGGTATTGGGGGCGTGGCCTGGAAAGCAATTGTGTAGGACGCCTGTAGTGTGAGCTCCATCTGCCCATCCTCCTGCATATACCATCCTGCCTCAATCCTGCTCCCTGTGTGCCATCCTCTCCTCCTGGGGGCTTACCCTGCTTCCCCCCGGGTCCCTGGAGACTCTCAGCCTGTTGAAAGCCGTCCACGGCTGCCGTCGTTCTCCTCGGCCGGGCAGCTGCACTAGGAAAGACCACGGCTTCGGCCTAGTCCCAAAAGCGGTGGCCATCTTGCTTCACCCGGCGGCGGCTCCAGCAGAATTCCTCAGCCTCCCTGACTACACAGCTCCCGGTCCCTCTGGCTACCATCTCCGGACTGCCACTAGAAGCCACCGTTGTGCCTACTTAGTCCTGCAGCTCTCCCCAGGTCAGTCCACGGTTCCAGCCCAGCTCTCCTAATGGCAGCCATCTTGCTACACCCGGAATCACCGTAGCAAACTTGCCATTACTCCCAGCCTGCCCTGAGCTCGATTTCCCTCTGGAGCAGCCCTTGGATCGTCTACTGTCCCTCCTCCATCACCTCCTCACTCTGCAGCTGCTCCCAAGACAGCCTGTAGTTTTGGCCCGGTTCTCCGGAGTGTCAGCCACTTTGCTTCCCCTGGCAAAGTCCTATACGGGGTCTGTGGGTCCCGCTGGTCACCCCGAGTTTTGCCCATCCCTTTTACAGCCACTGGACCCCGTACCTAGTCAGCCATTGCCCGCTGATCCCATTGTGACGTTCCTGAACAACGGTGGTGGGGAAATATAGAGGATCCGGCCTAGCCCACACCGGCCATCTTAGGGTACCCGGGTACCCCCCGACCGCTCCTGTAACATGTCCCCAGGAAAAAAGGGTTCAGAGGCCGCCGTTAAGCTGGCCAAGTACCGTCAGCTTGAGAAGGAGCAGCAGACTGGGGAATGGCGTCGGCACCTCCTCGGGAGCAGAACAAACCATTGCGGCCACTAATAGAGTCCTTGACGCTATCGCCATGTGCCAGAGCATGTGTCCCTTATCCGGCAGGACCTCTCTACCCTTTGGGACTGTGTGGCAGGGACGGAGACCCGTATTAGCAGAGCAGAAGACATCTTGCACCCCCTGCAACACACCACGGACGAGGTGCGTCGCCAGCTACAACAGATTAGCGCGAAACAGGACGACATGGAAAACCGCCTCCGAAGATGAAATCTTCGTTTTATCAGCCTTCCTGAGACCGCTGAGGGAACTTACCCAGCGGGCTTTCTTGAAAATCTCCTGACATCCACCTTTGGCCGGGATGCATTCTCTGTGATCTTTGCGGTGGAGTGTGCCCATCAGATCCCTGCCCGCCCTCCTCTCCAGCCCCGCCGCGTACCCTAATAGCGAAATTTCTCAACTTCAAAGACCGCGACTAGATCCTCTGCCGGACCAGAGAAAAGGGAAATATTCCCCACGTCAACACATGTGGCCGTATTTCCGGACTTTTCTAATGAGGTGCAACGGCAGCGGTCCAGGTTTTAGGATGTTAAGCGGCGTCTCCGTGTTCTACACCTTAAATACGCCATGCTGTACCATGCAAAGCTTTGCGTGGAATGTAACGGCCGAACCCACTTGGCATCAACCTGGATTGACCAGAGGGAACGACAAGACTGAGCATACTATGCTGCTTGCAAGCTGTGAGTACCTATTTTTTCTACCCCCTGTTCCCCCATGTGCCCGCACTGCTGCCTGATTATCAGGGCACCAGTCCGGCTCGATCCCATAGAGCCACGTTAACGCGGCCATTTACATCAGGCGTGCGCATGCGCGGCATGGGCGCGCACGTGCACGGCATAGGCGCGCGTGCATGGCGCGGGCGCGCGCATGGACGTGCACAGGCACTCTCCCCTCTCGGCCAATCAGTGGCCTGAGCGGGCTATTTAGACCGCCCTCTTCCTCCTGTCGGGTTGCTGGTTCGTCACAGCATTTGAGTGTGTATTCTGCTGATATCTACTGCCTTGTTCCTGATCATCTGACCCTTGGCTATTGTTTCCCAGACTGCTGCTTTCTCCTGCCCTTGATCTTTGGCTCTGACCCTTGGACTTCCTGCTCTCTCCAACCCCCTGACCACGGCTTGCTTCTCGAAATAATCTTCTGCCTGCTCCTTGTTCCAGCCACCCGGACTTCCCCAGCTGACCTCAGCAAGCTACTTCGGGATCAGTCTCTGTTCCACAAATCCAGTCTTCTCCTTCCTGTCGGTACCGGTGCCTCCTGGTGCATCCGTCCCTCTGTCCCCACTTCAGGGAGCGGACCGCGCTAGGTCGCAAAGGGAGCCGCCCTCAGCATCTTGGCCTTGGTGTGTGTATCCTTACTAACCGTGATAGTACAAACCAGCCAGATGTCTGAGGCCGACAGGGCGCGCTCACCTTTCGAGACTCTTTGCCAACAAGTCTCAGCGCTAACCGAGGCAGTACAGAAGCTACAGGAAGGATACTTACAGATGGATGGTCGCCTCCAACAAATGACTGTCACGCCTGGGCCTTCGGCCCCTCCCGCGGCTACAGTTACGGGGACATCCACCTCCCAGTCTTCTCCAGGGCCAGCGGTGGTTGTCGCCCACCCAGAACCTCGTGTACCAACACCAGAGCGATTTACTGGTGACCGTAAGAAATTCCGGGCGTTCAAAAATGCCTGTTCGATGTATCTGGCCCTGCAACCTAGAACCTTCTGCTCAGAAGCCGTGAAAGTGGGCTTTGTGATTTCTCTGCTCACGGATGAACCACAAGCTTGGGCACACAGCCTGATGGAACAGAGAAGTCGAATATTAGACACTATAGACACCTTCTTTGAGCATATGTCTAAACTTTACGACGACCCCCTGTGCTCGGCCACGGCCGAAGCTACTCTCCATTAGCTGAATCAGGGGAGGAGACCTGTGGAGGACTACATTGCGGAATTCCGAAAATAGTCCGCTGACATAGGGTGGAATGAGGCCGCCTTAAAATATCAATTCTGCCACGGTCTATCAGAATCCCTCAAGGACGAACTAGCTAGAATCGACCCTCCTGCCACATTGGAAGCATTGATTCAGTCAGCCACCCAGCTTGACAGACGCCTACAGGAACGACGGTTGGAACGTTTTCAAGTAACTCGGCCCAACTGGGCCCCGCCAAGGTTCCCTCCGGCTCCTCCGCCTCTCCCGGTTCCACCCGCCTCCTCGCTTTAGGATCCTGAACCCATGCAGCTCGGTCTGGTCCGGGCTCCCCTCACTCCTGAGGAGAGGCAGCGTAGGCGCCAGTCTAACCTTTGCCTGTATTGTGGCGGAGCAGGCCACTTCCTCCGCACCTGTCACATAAGACCCAGTAAGTCAAGATCTCCACCTACTATCAATTACCATATTTCCAACTTACCTCAGACTTGCATTGTCCTCTTTCTCTCCCTACAGCTCCCGGAGGGGGCAACTCGGCTGCCAGCCATTGTTGACTCCGGGGCTTGCAGCTGCTTCCTGGCCCAGAAGCTGCATGTCCCCTGTCGTCCTAAGGACTTCCACTTGCAGATCCATCTGGCAGACGGCTCACTACCTCGCTCCAGACAAGTCACCCAGGAAACCCTGCCTATCCTTGCTGTCTCGGATACCGGACATCAAGAGTACCTGTGCCTGGACCTTAACCCGTCTCCTTTGTTCCCCATCATTTTGGGACTTCCATGGCTACAAGTACACCAACCTAGTATAGACTGGTGCGAGAAAGAGATCAAATTCCCTTCCTCCTATTGTGCTCAACATTGCCTCATACCCACTAAAGTCACCTGTTATACCATAATGCCGGCACCAGAAAACCTCCAACACGTCCCCTCAATCTACTCGGAATTTAGGGATGTTTTTGACAAACAGCAAGCTGACTGTCTTCCCCCACACCGGCCATACGATTGCCCCATCGACCTGCTGCCTGGTTCTAAAAGTCCCCTTCGGTCGAATCTTCCCCTTATCAGGCCGCCTTAAAATATAAATTCTGCCACGGTCTATCAGAGTCCCTCAAGGACGAACTAGCTAGAATCGACCCTCCTGCCACATTGGAAGCATTGATTCAGTCAGCCACCCAGCTTGACAGACGCCTACGGGAACGACGGTTGGAACGTTTTCAAGTGACTCGGCCTAACTGGGCCCCGCCAAGGTTCCCTCCGGCTCCTCCGCCTCTCCCGGTTCCACCCGCCTCCTCGCTTCAGGATCCTGAACCCATGCAGCTCGGTCTGGTCCGGGCTCCCCTCACTCCTGAGGAGAGGCAGTGTAGGCGCCAGTCTAACCTTTGCCTGTATTGTGGCGGAGCAGGCCACTTCCTCCGCACCTGTCCCATAAGACCCAGTAAGTCAAGATCTCCACCTACTATCAATTACCATATTTCCAACTTACCTCAGACTTGCATTGTCCTCTTTCTCTCCCTACAGCTCCCGGAGGGGGCAACTCGGCTGCCGGCCATTGTTGACTCCGGGGCTTGCAGCTGCTTCCTGGCCCAGAAGCTGCATGTCCCCTGTCGTCCTAAGGACTTCCACTTGCAGATCCATCTGGCAGACGGCTCACTACCTCGCTCCAGACAGGTCACCCAGGAAACCCTGCCTATCCTTGCTGTCTGGGATACCGGACATCAAGAGTACCTGTGCCTGGACCTTATCCCGTCTCCTTTGTTCCCCATCATTTTGGGACTTCCATGGCTACAAGTACACCAACCTAGTATAGACTGGTGCGAGAAAGAGATCAAATTCCCTTTCTCCTATTGTGCTCAACATTGCCTCATACCCACTAAAGTCACCTGTTATACCATAATGCCGGCACCAGAAAACCTCCAACACGTCCCCTCAATCTACTCGGAATTTAGGGATGTTTTTGACAAACAGCAAGCTAACCGTCTTCCCCCACACCGGCCATTCGATTGCCCCATCGACCTGCTGCCTGGTTCTAAAAGTCACCTTTGGTCGAATCTTCCCCTTATCAGAGACTGAATTAGTGGCCCTCAAGGCCTATATCGATGAAAATTTTGAAAAAAAGTTAATTCGCCCTTCTTCTTCCCCAGCCAGGGCTGGAATCTTTTTTGTCGAGAAAAAGGATGGCTCCCTCAGGCCTTGCATCGACTACCGGGAGTTGAATAAAGTTACTATCAAGAACAGGTATCCATTTCCCCTTATTCTAGAATTGTTCCAGCGATTCTGTTCAGCCCAGGTCTTTTCCAAACTTGATCTCCGGGGGGGGCCTACAACCTCATCCGGATCAGGCCTGGGGATGAGTGGAAGACTGCTTTCAGATCAAGGTTCGGTCACTTTGAATTTTTGGTGATGCCCTTTGGTCTCTGCAATGCCCCTGCCACGTTCCAGCACCTGGTGAATGACATCTTCCGCCAATACTTGGATGACTTCTTGGTTGTCTATTTAGATGACATACTTACGTTAAGAAAGTCTTGGCCATTCTCAGAGAACACAAGTTATATCCTAAAGCAGAGAAATGCGAGTTTGAGAAGACCACAGTTCAGATTTTGGGCTTCATCATCTCTACCAACGGGATATCCATGGACCCGCAAAAGGTCAAAGCAGTCCAGGACTGGCCAACACCGGTCGACAAAAAGCGGTACAGCGGTTCATTGGCTTTGCCAACTTCTACCGACGATTCATCGTCGGCTTTTCATCCATTGTGGCCCCTATTACCAAGCTAACCCAGCAAGGGCACCATTTCCACTGGCCTCAGGAAGCACAGGAGGCATTCACAAAGCTTTAGACCCTGTTTTCTTCTGCACCTGTTCTAAAACATCCGGACCCAACCTTGCCCTTTATCCTGGAAGTTGATGCCTCGGAAACCGCCATTGGAGCTATCTTGTCACAGAGACATGGACCTAAATCCCTGCTTCACCCTGTAGCCTACGCATCACGGAAACTAAGCCCTCAGGAGAAGAACTACGATGTCGGGGACCGGGAACTGCTTGGCCATTAAGTTTGCCCTGGAGGAAGGGAGATATCTCTTGGAGGCGCTCTTTATCCCATTCTGATCTTCACGGACCATAAAAACTTTTTACAAGTTTTTACGATCTGCCAAGCGCTTAAGACCAAGAGAAGCTCGTTGGGCCTTGTTCTTCACCCGTTTCAACTTCCACATCACCTTCAGACCTGGGTCAAAAAATCGGAAAGCAGACGCCCTCTCCAGAATATTTACTGAAACGCCCGGCCTGCTAGAACCTAGTACCATCTTAACCTCCCGGAACTTTTTTCTAGTTTCTCAAATGGACTTACTTACCTCTCTTAAAAGGGCTTCCATTCAATGCACCGACCAGTCAGCACTCTCTCTGGAGAAACAAGACGGTTTACTGTGGTCACGGGGCATAGTCTTTGTACCTATGGAAACAAGGCAATTGGTGTTGAGCACGTTCCACGATCATAAGTTGGCAGGCCACTTCGGAGCACGGAAGACCTCGGAGCTGATCGGCCGCTCCTTCTGGTGGCCGAAGTGGAAATTAAACTGTAAAGCCTATGTGTCTTCTTGTACCCGTTTGCCAGCGCTACAAAGGTCCGAACGCCAAGTCCTGGGGCCTACTCAGACCTCTTCCTGTTCCTGAGCGCCCCTGGACAGATATTTCCATGGACTTCATTGTAGACCTGCCTCCCTCCGAAGATTTTACTACAATTCTAGTGGTGATTGACCGACTGTCTAAATTAGCACACTTCTTGCCCATGATTGGCACACCCTCCGCAGCAGAGACAGCCAAAAAATTTTTTAAGGAAATTGTAAGACTCCATGGGGTACTCAAGAGTATCGTGTCGGATAGAGGTGTGCAATTTACATCTAAGTTCTGGAAGGAGCTCTGCAAGTCGCTAGAAATTAAAATCCGCCTCTCGTCTGCCTACCAACCGCAGTCCAATGGTCAGACAGAGAGGACCAACCAAAAGCTGGAGCAATACCTCCGTTGTTTTTGTTCATCGTCCCAAGATGACTGGGTATCCTCGCTGCCATCGGCAGAATTCGCTTATATTTTTTCCATTCATTCATCTACTAACCAAACCCCATTTTGGGCCAACCTTGGATACCACCCCTCCTTCCTTCCAGACCCTATCTCTGAAATATCGGTCCCAGCTGTCCAGGAGCGCATAGTCTCTATGCAGCAAAACTTCCAGAACCTCCAGGAGGCCATGCAGCAAGCCCAAGAGAATTATAAGAAATTCTATGACAATGGGAGGAAGGAGTGTCCGGCTTTTGAAGTTGGGGAGAAGGTCTGTGTAACAGGAGTCACTTTTGTACATAGGGTGACAAAGAATCATAATTCATATTACATGAGATGGGACATTAATAATACTTCATATTGCAGGACTGAGATATCACCAGGAGTCATGATGACATGACCAGGTCAGCCAGTGAGTCATACCTTTTGTATAATAGGCTATTGAAATATCCTAAGGTGTTGGCTATTCAATGTAAAGACACCCACTCTCACTGCCATTGTGTGACAAAGCTGTATAGAGAACTTATTCAACAGATGTCTGTGTTACTATTCAAGGTTAATTGAACCCTATTGATAATACGGTGCCGTCATGTCTAGCTACCAATTAAAGAATTATCCTCAGTGAGTGAATAGGGGGGTGGAGATTACATTGTCCTGTGATTAACTGCATTATGTTGTACTGGATATAAGCAAGCTAAGAAGCAATAAAGTTGTTCATACATTTTTTGGAAACTAAGAGAACGGAGCGCAGTCTTGTTTATTCTGGGAAATGGAATGGATCATGTCTGCCTGGTTGTTGGTGTGTCGGATAAGCTTGTCGTGGTTGGATGGAAGGTTGTAAGCGGTGGTAACCGTTACATTGGTGGCAGCAGTGGGATGCAGTGTGGTGTAGGCGGCATGCCCACTCGGTATACGAGTCTCCTGCTTGCTTGCTCGTTTCTCGGAAACGCCTCCGGTATGCCTCTGGTGTGACGGCATACCTGACCAAAAGTGCTTCTTTTACCAGTCCATAGTTCATAATATCCTTGTCTGGGATGGCCCTGAATGCAACGGTTACCACCGCTTACAGTCTGGTTATCGGCCGCAAACCTCAAATTACCAATTCCTTCCCGGACAAAAGGAATTCGGGGTGGAGTCCATTCTGGGTTGTAGAACGCCCAAACTGTTCATCAACTCCGGATGATCTCGATGGAAGGCTCGGATCAACCGAGGGGCATGCAAATTTCTGGAAGGCTCCCAGAAATTGTCATCAGGGGGATATCCTTTCCACTTGATTAAGTACTGATACTTAATCAAGTGGAAAGGATATCCCCCTGAGGACAATTCCTGAGAGCCTTCCAGAAATTTGCATGCCCCTAGGTTGATCCGAGCCTTCCATCGAGATCATCCGGAGTTGATGTACAGTTTGGCACTATCAGGGCACCAATCCGGCTCGATCCCATAGAGCCGCGTTATCGTGGCCGTTTACTTCAGTCGCGCGCATGCACGGCATAGGCGCGCACACGGATGTGCACAGGCACTCTCCCCTCTCGGCCAATCAGTGGCCTGAGCGGGCTATTTAGACCGCCCTCTTCCTCCTGTTGGGTTGCTGGTTTGTTACAGAATTTGAGTGTGTATTCTGCTGATATCTACTGCCTTGTTCCTGATCATCTGACCCTTGGCTATTGTTTCCCGGACTGCTGCTTTCTCCTGCCCTTGACCTTTGGCTCTGAACCTCGGACTTCCTGCTCTCTCCAACCCCCTGACCACGGCTTGCTTCTGGGATTAATCTTCTGCCTGCTCCTTGTTCCAGTCACCCGGACTTCCGAACTGCCTCTGTGTGTTTTTCCGGCTGACCTCAGCAAGCTACTTCGGGATCAGTCTCTGTTCCACAAATCCAGTCTTCTCCTTCCTGTCGGTACCAGTGCCTCCTGGTGCGTCCATCCCTCTGTCCCCACTTCAGGGGTCGCAAAGGGAGCCGCCCTCAGCATCTTGGCCTTGGTGAGTGTATCCTTACTAACCGACTTCGCCCTTGTTGATACTTGGTGCCACAAACACCCGCACACCCAGGCTTTCTTGTGCTTTTCAGCCAGTCAAAACACTTTGTCGCGCATTGACTTCATTATTATTTCACAGTCCTTGACGCCTAAACTTGGAGAGGTGGGTTTTGCTCCGAGAGTACTCAGTAAACCCATTTTGGCTGACCGCTCTGCAGGACCAGGATGACATCCCGGCGGAGTTGCAGTACTATTTTGCAGCCAATGGGGATTCGGCCGTGTACGACATGGTGTGGGAGATGTTCAAGCTTCATAGTTACATATTTACATAGTTACATAGTTACTTCAGGTTGAAAAAAGACACAAGTCCATCCAGTTCAACCATAAAAAAAAATAAACAAACAAAATAAAACACAGTACATCCCATACACTGAAATCCATACCCACAGTTGATCCAGAGGAAGGCAAAAAACCCCAGCAGAGCATGATCCAATTTGCTACCGGAGGGGAAAAAATTCCTTCCTGATCCCCCGAGAGGCAATCGGATTTACCCAGGATCAACTTTACCTACACATCTTAGTACTCAGTTATATTATCCACTTAAGGACCGCCGCATGCACATTTACGTCGGCAGAATGGCACCGACAGGCACATCAACGTATATATACGTTGGTGCCTTGGGGGGGACCCCCCCCCCGTATATGCGGCGGTC
The DNA here is from genome assembly GCA_029574335.1 of Rana kukunoris. Lineage (NCBI taxonomy): Eukaryota > Metazoa > Chordata > Amphibia > Anura > Ranidae > Rana > Rana kukunoris. The sequence continues at coordinate 84,875,469 of CM056054.1, read as the reverse complement.
TGCGCGGCTGCAGGAGCGATCCGACAAGTGGGGGCGGCTATCCGTTTTCATCCGCTCCCTCCGGATCGCTCCCAGCCAATGCGCGCGCCCGCCCGCCCTGTCACTTCCTCCTCCTGTGTAAACACAGGAAGGAGGAAGCGACGTGATCTCTCCCTCGGCGTTTGTTTCAAGCGCCGCTGAGGAGAGATCACAACACACCAAGTAAGTCCTGCACCAAACAGCACACTTACACACACACAAACACATTTAAACCCCGCGATCGCCCCCCCCCCCCCTCCCCCCTGTCACAGTGTCACTGAATGCAGTAATCATACATGTATGATTACTGTATTTAGTGTCAGTGTGACAGACAGTGTGACAGTCAGTCAGTGTTAGTGTCAGGGTAGCCCCCCCACCCCCCCAATAAAGTTTTAACCCCTTGATCACTGCCCTAGTTAACCCTTTCACTCCCTATTGCCAGCGTCACTAAGCGATCATTTTTCTGATCGCCGTATTAGTGTCGCTGTTCCCGCTAGGTAGCTAATTTTTTTTAATGCGATTTTTTTTTTACTAAAGACATGTGACTAAATAAATTTTGGCCTAAATGTTTGACTAAAATTTAGTTTATTGGTTTTTTATTATAACAAAAAGTAAAAAATATTGATTTTTTTTCAAAAATGTTGCTCTATTTTTGTATATAGCGCAAAAAATAAAAATTGCAGAGGCGATCAAATACCACCAAAAGAAAGCTCTATTTGTGGGAAAAAAAGGACGCGAATTTTGTTTGGGAGCCACGTCGCACGACCGCGCAATTGTCTGTTAAAGCGACGCAGTGCCGAATCGCAAAAACCCCTTGGGTCATTTGCCAGCGTATTGGTCCGGGTCTTAAGTGGTTAAGTGTATTTAGGAAAGAATCCAGGCCCTTCTTTTTTTTTTCCATCAAACAAGTTTTTATTGAGCGAAAATGCATATAGTGAACAATCAGCATTTCAAGGTTACAGAAAATGATAGGGTCGTACATTGTCAATACCAACATTAAACATGTAAACATTAACCAATATGAGTGGTACAAGTCTAGCATCTGCAACATAATGACACATCCTTCTCTGCCTGAGGGCATGAATATCGTTAATTAGGATAAAAAACATGGTGTTGAGAGGTGAAGTGTGTTTCAGCTAGTCAGGAGCGTGGCGAGGTCAATTGCAGGATTCAGACTCATTGAGCCACCTGTCCCAGATTTTATAGTATTTGTCAGGGCAGGCTCTGTTAATATACACACATTTTTTGTAGGGTAGAGTTATATTGATTTCTGCTTTCCATTCTGAAAAGGTGGGGGGAAGCTGCCTCATCCATTTGCGAGCTATGATCTTTCTGACAGAGAACAACGTCTCGTGTAAGAATATCTTGGTATATTTATCCAGACCTGTGGGAAAAATCCCCAGCAGGCACTGTCTGGGATCTAACACGATAGGGGCTCCCATTGTGTCATGGAGGAATGTTATGATTTGTTTCCAGAGGTCCTGGATTTTTGGGCAGGCCCATATAAGATGGAAAAAAGTCCCTGTCACTTGGGTACACAACACACACAGGGTAGATTGAGTTTGTTTGTATCTCGCAACGCGTATTGGGGTCAGATATGCCCTGTGGGTGATGAATATTTGCGTAAGTCATCCAGGCCCTTCTTAAAAGCAATCTACTGAGCTGGCCAGAACCACCTCTGGAGGGAGTCTGTTCCACATTTTCACAGCTCTTACTGTGAAGAAACCTTTCTGTATTTGGAGGTGAAATCTCTTTTCCTCCAGACGTAAAGAGTGCCCCCTTGTCCTCAGCGTTGACCTTAAAGTGAATAACTCAATACCAAGTTCACTATATGGACCTCTTATATATTTGTACATGTTGATCATATCCCCCCTTATTCTCCTTTTCTCAAGAGTGAATAAATTCAGTTTTTCTAATCTTTCCTCATAGCTGAGCTTTTTGAGAACTGGTGCCCAAAACTGGACTGCATATTCCAGATGAGGTCTTACTAATGATTTGTACAGGGGCAAAATTATATCTCTATCTCTGGAGTCCATACCTCTCTTAATACAAGAGAGGACTTTGCTCGCTTTGGAAACCGCAGCTTGGCATTGCATGCCATTATTGAGCTTATGATCAACTAAAACCCCCAGATCCTCCTCCACTACAGATCCCCCCAGTTGAACTCCCCCTAGCATGTATGGTGCATGCATATTCTTAGCCCCCAAGTGCATAACTTTACATTTATCAACATTAAACCTCATCTGCCACATAGTCGCCCAATTAGACAGAGCATTGAGGTCGGCTTGTAAATTGGAGACATCCTGCAAGGACGTTATTCCACTGCATAGCTTGGTGTCATCTGCAAAAACAGAAATGTTACTTTTGATCTCAGACCCAATATCATTTATAAATATATTGAAAAGTAAGGGACCCAACACTGAACCTTAGGGTACACCGCTGATAACCTTGGACCATTCAGAGTAAGAATCATTAACCACAACCCTCTGAATCCTGTCTTTCAGACAGTTTTCTATCCATTTACAAACTGATATATCTAATCCTGTAGACCTTACCTTACACATGAGCCGTGTGTGGGGAACTGTATCGAACGATTTTGCAAAATCCAAGTATACCACGTCCACTGCCACGCCTCTGTCCAGGGTTTTACTTACCTCTTCATAAAAGGAAATCAGGTTTGTCTGACAACTTCTGTCTTTCATGAATCCACGCTGTCTGCTGCTTAAATAGTTTGTTTCCAGCAAGAACTCATCCATGTGATCTTTTATTAAAAGTTCCAGTATCTTCCCAACTATAGAAGTTAAACTAACAGGTCTATAGTTACTTGGTAAAGACTTTGTTCCCTTTTTAACCACTTAAGGACCGCCTACTGCACATTTACGTCGGCAGAATGGCACGGCTGGGCACATCAACGTATATATACGTTGATTTTAGTACCCAGCCGTGGGTGGCGGGCGCGCGCCCGCGACCCGGTCCGAAGCTCCGGGACCGCGGGATTCGCGGACCCGATCGCCGCTGCAGTGCGGCGATCCATCCCTGGAGCGGAAGAACGGGGAGAGCCGTGTGTACACACGGCTTCCCCGTGCTTCTCTGTGGCTGTAGCATCGATCGCGTCATCCCTGTAATAGGGGGACGCGATCGATGACGTCACACCTACAGCCACACCCCCTACAGTAGTAAACAAAACACATAGGCACACATTCCCTACAGCGCCACCTGTGGTTAACTCCCAAACTGCAACTGTCATTTCCACAGTAAACAATGCAAATTTAAATGCATTTTTTGCTGTGAAAATGACAATTGTCCCAAAAATGTGTCAAAATTGTCCGAAGTGTCCGCCATATTGTCGCAGTCACGAAAAAAATCGCTGATCGCCGCTATTAGTAGTAAAAAAAAAATAATTAATAAAAATGCAATAAAACTATTCCTTATTTTGTAAACGCTATAAATTTTGCGAAAACCAACCGATAAACGCTTATTGCGATTTTTTTTACCAAAAATATGTAGAAGAATACGTATCGGCCTAAACTGAGGAAAAAAAATGTTTTTTTATATATTTTTGGGGGATTTTTATTATAGCAAAAAGTAAAAAATATTGCATTTTTTTTAAAATTGTCGCTCTATTTTTGTTTATAGCGCAAAAAATAAAAAACCGCAGAGGTGATCAAATAACACCAAAAGAAAGCTCTATTTGTGGGGAAAAAAGGACGCCAATTTTGTTTGGGAGCCACGTCGCACGACCGCGCAATTGTCAGTTAAAGCGACGCAGTGCCGAATCGCAAAAAGGGGCAAGGTCCTTTACCTGCATTTTGGTCCGGGTCTTAAGTGGTTAAATATAGGCACCACATTGGCTCTACGCCAATCCAGTGGTACTACTCCTGTCATTAATGAGTCCCTAAATATTAGATACAGTGGCTTTGAAATTTCAGAGCTCAATTCTTTTAGGATCCGTGGGTGGATGCCATCTGGTCCAGGTGCTTTATCCACCTTTATTATGTCTAAATATTTCTGGACCATATCACTTTTGAGCCATTGTGCATTTGGGGCTGTGTCACTCCCACCCCCATTATGGACATGAGCTCCCCCATACTCCATTGTATACACAGAGCTGAAGAAAGCATTTAATAAATTTGCCTTCTCTAAGTCCTCCGTCACCCACTCTAGATTATTTTGTAAAGGGCCTACATGCTCAGACTTGACCTTTTTACTATTAATATGCTTTCCACACGTATCAACACACTTAAACGATCGTTGAAACTCATTGTCCAGCTGGAGGAGGCGTTCCGTCTGGACCCCTCGCCCAGCACCGCTAATACACTTAAAGTTCAGATGCGACAGGTTTCTCAATTGCATATTGAGAAGGCCAAACAACCCATATTTTTCTGTAGGCAAAGGGTGTTTGAATATGGAGAACGATCGGGCAAATTGCTTGCGTATCTTGCCTATCTAGATTTGCGCCCCCCAGTGGTGGTGTCGTTGATCGACCAGCAGGGGAACGATGTTACTGACCCACAATGAGTGGCGGAGGAGTTTGGTAGATTCTACCGCGCGCTCTACACTTCCAGAGTCACCCACACTCCCCAAGACACCAGGGACTATTTGGCGAGTGCTAGATTCCCTCGATTGACTAATGACCAACTTGACCTCTTGGAGGCCCCTTGACATTTCCAAGGCCATCTCCTGTTTAGCCACGTCTAAGGCCCCAGGGTCGGACGGCTTACCACTTGAGTTCTATGCCACCTACTCTGAAATTCTAACCCCCAAACTCCATGATCTGTATAAATCCATATTTGACTCAGGAGTTCTACCCCCATTTATGAGATAGTGTTGCTCTGGAATATTCGCATTGCGAATGTTCGCTACGAATATTGCATATTCGAGTATTCGCGAATAACTCGAATATTGCGGCGAATATTCGCTATGGCGAATATTCGTATTTTTTTTTATTTTTTTTTTAAAACAGATCACATCCTAGTGATCTCCATCGATGTCTAAAAGCATTGCTGGTATGATTAGAGAGAGACCCTGGGCCGAGTAGCTGATGCCATTCTTTTATGTTGCCGAAAATTTGCATTGCGAATATTCGGCAAAAGGAATATCGCGCAATATTCCTTTTGCCGAAAATTCGAGTTATTCTGATTGGCTCTGATGCAAAAGAAGGGCGGAGAAGATAATCGCGCAATATTCCTTTTGCCGAATATTCGAGTTATTCTGATTGGCTCTGATGCCCCCTTCTTTTGCATCAGAGCCAATCAGAATAACTCGAATATTCGGCAAACGGAATATTGCGCGATTATCTTCTCCGCCCTTCTTTTGCATCAGAGCCAATCAGAATAACTCAAATATTCGGCAAAAGGAATATCGCGCAATATTCCTTTTGCCGAATATTCAAGTTATTCTGATTGGCTCTGATACAAAAGAAGGGCGGAGAAGATAATCACGCAATAGGAATATTGCGCGATTATCTTCTCCGCCCTTCTTTTGCCCCCTTATTCTCCTTTCTTTTAAGTAGAGTTAGTGTAGAGTTAGTGTTTAGTGCATATTAGTTTAGTAATACAGGAAATGATCTCCGTTTATGAAATTTTTTTTTGGATAAAATATCACAAATATTCGATATTAGCGAATATTCGCGAATATTCTTCTATATATTCGCGCAATATCGCAAAATCGAATATGGCGTATTCCGCTCAACACTACTATGAGAGAGGCCCAAATTGTGGTGATCCCTAAGCCTGGTAAGGACCCCAAATACCCGGAATTGTATAGACCCATTTCCCTACTACAGGTGGACATCAAAATACTAGCCAAGATCCTAGCCTCCCGCCTCAACCAGGTCAGATGCCGCCAAGGTCTTTGACATCGTGGAGTGGAATTATCTGTGGGAGTGCCTTTCGGGATTTGGTTTTGGCTCCAAATTTATTCGCTGGGTCCATCTCCTATATCAGACCCCAAGAGCCAAGGTGTTTGTGAATGGTTGGCTCTCTGACCAATTCCCGCTGGAGAGGGGGACCTGACAAGGCTGTCCCCTTTCCCCTCTGTTGTACGCCTTGGCTATGGAACCACTGGACATCCTGATTCGCACAGACACTGGTATTCGAGGCCTCAAGATAGGGAATATAGAGGAAAAGATTGGGATGTACGCTGACGACACACTCTTGTACTTGGCAGACTCGGGTCCCTCTCTTGTTGGAGCCCTCCAAGCTATAGAATATATGGGTGGCCACTCGGGTCTAAGTATTAATTGGTCTAAATCCCAGATCCTTCCGATTGACCATTCCCCCCCCCTTTGTTCACGTCCCCCCCCCCGGCCCTCCCAAGGGTCTTCTTGATCAAATACCTTGGGGTGCAGGTCACCAGATCCCTCACAGAGTACACACTATTAAACATTGAACCCCTATACATCATGATCAAGACCAAGACACAGACATGGGCCAGACTACCCCTGGGTGTAATGGGACGCGTCAGCCTAGTCAAAATGAAAGTCCTCCCAAAGATACTCTATTTGGTATGGCCCTGTATATACCTCAAAAATTCTTCAGGATAATTGAATCTATTCTTAATTCGTTTATATGGGGTCACAACAAACACAAATTATCTTGGAGAATTCTGAAAAACCCTGTGGAGTCGCTTTCCTAGATTTTCAGGATTATTACCTTGCCTCCCAGCTGGAATTGAGCCTTTGCTCACTCTCTCACTTCCCGCTTTTACTTTTACTTGATCACTTTCTCCTGTCCATATTGACTTTGGTCATTCTACTTCACCCTTCATGTCTATTCCTTTTCTGTTTTGCAACTGTTAGCAATATGATAATGTTTGGGGCCATCTAGTATTAGCATTCAAATTTGTGGGATATACACTCCCACTCATTACTATTACTCTATATACAATGTATCTTTCTTATTGTTGTTTTTCCATTGTTATGTAGCTTCCCCTTGAGTTTTTTTTGTGCGGGCCCGGCTGCCTGCATATTCCTTCCACGGCGGACTTGTTTCTCCCCTGGTGGGGGTGTTACTTTGTCTCGCCCCCTCTTGCTCATTTCCCAGCGCGGGGCTCGGTCTGGGCGTGCATACTGGTCGGCGCTCACCGCGCACTGGTTTTTGCACGGGGAGACTGACCCGATGACGTCATGACGCGGCCACCCGGCGGCGTCTATGGTGTTCGTGGGTAGGCATAGCTTATTTAATGGCTGTCTGGCCATTAGATCGGCAGCGTGGATCTGTCCATCTGCGGTCCGCTGGTTAACCACGGACAGACCATGGCATGGCTTACTTTACCCTCTAGTCCATGCATTACCATGCATTGTGCCACCATTACGGATATTCCCCTGGATGACACTACCCTGGTTTTTACCAGGCAACTGGACCAGCTATTCATGTGCCCGTTTTTGTATCCCCACTTTTTTGTACCAGCCCACAGTCCCTGTCGTGCCTTTTGCCACCTCACCCCCCCCCCTTTTTTTCATAATGTCCCCTTTTGATACTATTTTCTGGCGTTCCCCTTCCCTCCCTCTCCTTTTCCCTTTGTTTATTTTCTTTCTTGCTCCTTCCCTACCTCCCCTTCTACCTTCCCCATACCTTCCCCTTCTTGTCCCCCTTTGTCACGATCCCTATCGTGCCAAGCAGACGGCGAGGCGTGGCCATGCTCCAAGTGGCTCTCGGTGGGCTTGAACCCAGGACCTCACCCTTGCTATTTCAATACTTTACCTCTGAGCCACTTCTCAATTGGGGATTTCTGCTTGCTTTCCAGCTAAGGTGGTGCTGAATGTGCTGATCACCTTTAGTTGGATCTCATTACATTCTACACCTGATTATCTTGGTCCAGCTGACGCAGCTTACCCAATTAGCCAGGGTATAAAGCCCTGCCTCACTATGAGAGCAGGGTCAGTTCATTGTTATCTGATCTCCCTGTCTGAGCCAACAGTTCCTGTATTGATCTTCATCTCCAAGACTGACCCCGGATTCTGACCTTTTGCTTTGTACCTCGGATTGCTGCTGTCTCTTGTCCTTTGACCCCGGCCTGTACCTTCGGACTTCCTCTACCATCTCCAGCCCTTGACCCACGGCTTGTGCCCCGGACTTGTCTTTGGTTCCTGTTTGTCGAACACCTGCCGTTACCTTGATAGCTGCTGATCCTTTCTATACAGAATTAGCTTGCATCACCTCGCGACTTCCAGACATCTTCTACATCACGTTCGTACTACTACACTCAGCAGAACCGCAAGTATCAAATACTAGTTGCTTTACCTTTAGTGTGTGTTATGTACATTGGCAGTAACACCTTGCATGTTCAAGCTAAACAGTCACATCCATCCTATCTTGTCTATATCAGAGAGACTTACCTGTTCCCCCTCAATTAGTTGCTTATGAAGGAATAAGCATCTACAGTCTTTCAATTGGTTGTCCATTAGAGGTTGTGATGAAATAACCCCAAACTTTCTGTTTATTCTGAGAGAGAACTGGTGGTTGTACCTGAGAGGCCTCTGATCCAATTGCACTACTGTAATTACACAGCAGGGATGTTACACCCTCCCCCCCCCCCGTTTTCTCTCCCTGCCCCTCCCCCCTCCCCCTCGCCTACTTGTCCTTCCCTATCCTACCCCCTCCCCTCTCCCCCCCCCTTTTTCTCCCCCCCCTCCCCTCCACTTTCCCCTTCCCCGCCAGGTCATGTACCATTGGAGGCTTTACCACCATTGTATGTATATATGCATACATACATATATGTTTTCTGTTCCTAGCCAGATCTCCACACCAATTATCCCCTTGTCCGCCGTGGGGGAAAGCCTCGTAGCTGTCCGGCCCCCGCACACTTTTTTTTTTTTTCAAATAACAGTTTTTTATTGATTTTTTCCATAAAAGATCAGTACAAAATATAGCAGCATTTCAGGTGTAAGAGAGAAGAGGAGGTGCAGAAATCCATCTTAATGAGCTTACATAGTGGCTCCATAATTATTTGTACGATCAGTAACTTGTAAAACAGCTATAAATCAGAGGAAAGAGAAAGAGGAAAGGGGGGACGGAGTGAGGGGAAGGGGTTGGGGGAGAGAGAGAGATGAGAGGAAAGAGAAGGGAGGGGGTGGGGGCAGGCTAGCGGGGTGGGGGTAGTATCGTACCTCGGTGATCTGACGTCGGCTCATGGCGGGTCCTCTCCCAGACAAGATCATGATCCTCCAACCTGTCCCTAATCCTAGCTGTCATCTTTTCCATGAGTTCTACATCCTTAACCCTAGCATAGAGGGCCTCTTGGGATGGGGGCGTCGGTTTCTTCCAGTGTAGTGCTATCAAGCACCTCGCAGCTGTGGTAATGTGTCTTAATAATTTTTTGTGGGGTTTGGCTATGTGAGGCTGGGAAAGGCCCAGTAGGAATAGCTTCGGGGAGAGGGGTATGGGCGCCTCCAGGAGGCGAGACAGGAGCTCTCGTGTTTGGGTCCAGAACGGGGCAATCATGGGGCAAGTCCAATATATATGGAACAGTGTGCCCTTCGCTTGATTGCAGCGCCAGCATCGATCAGAGGTGGAGGGGTAAACCCTATGGAGAACGTCCGGGGTCAGGTACCAAAAGAACAGCACTTTGTACGTATTTTCCTTATAAAGGGTGCAGATAGAGCTTTTGGCCGCCTGTCTCCAAACCGCCCCCCACTCCTCCTCCGAGAGCACTTCCCCCAGCTCCCTCTCCCATCGGAGCATATAGGCATGTTTACCTTTGTTTTGAAAGGGGTATTTGTTTAGGATTTGGTATATATCTGATATAAGGCCCCTTCGGGCCGTGCCCTCGAGCACAAGACGCTCAAACGGGGTCGGTTTTGAGAAAAGGAGCCGGGGGGCAATTGTGTGAGCGTAATGGCGGACCTGTAAATAGCTGAAGAAAGCTTGTCGTGGGATGTCATGTTTGGCTTGGAGATCAGTGAAGGAGTGCAGAATGCGAGACCTGGGGTCTACTAAATGACCAAAGTGGAAGAGATTCCGCGAAGCCCAGGGCCATGACATCTGGTGGGTTAGACTCGTCGGTAATTTGGGGTTATAGAGAAAGGAGGTCAGCAGGGAACTCTCGGACTTAAGTCCATGGTCCTGAGCTAGCCTCCTCCACATGCGCAGAAGCTGCTGCATGGAGCCCAGCAAACGTCCGGGCTCCACTGCCGCATTCGCGTTCCAAAGGAGGTTGTTTGGGTGTATTGGTGCCAGCCAGATCTTTTCCACCTCCGTCCACCTATTGTAGGACTTCTGGGGAAACCACGATGTCACCGCTCGGAGTTGTGAGGCCTGGTAGTATTTAACCAGGTCTGGGAAGGCCAGGCCTCCCTCGGTTCGCGCGGCCGTCATGACCGAGCGTGGGATCCTGTGGCGCCTGTAGTTCCACACATAGCGGAGGAGATCTGCTTGTAGGGCTCGCAGGTGGGTACACGGGACCGGGAGGGTCTGGAAAAGGTACAGCAGTTTTGGGAGGATCACCATCTTAATGGCCGCTATCCGGTCCATAAGGGATATCTGATGCGACTTCCATTTATGGATCAGCGCTCTGATCGAGCTGTAGAGGGGAGGGAAATTGGCCTGGTATAGGGACGTAAAGTTCGGGGTCAAATGGACCCCTAGGTATTTTAGGGAGGCTCGCTCCCAGTGATAAGGGAAGACGGACTGTAGGTGAAAAGTCTCCGGTTCGGACATGTTGATCGGCATGGCCATGGACTTGGAGGTGTTAGTTTTATATCCCGAGAGGGCCCCGTAGCGTTCCAGTTCCTCGTGTAGGTTGGGCAGGGAGATGCGGGGACGCGTCAATGTCAGAATAATATCGTCAGCAAAGAGGGAAATCTTAAATTCTCTCCCCCTAACTGGGATTCCCCGAATATCCGGGTTGCCGCGGATCGTCGCTGCTAGGGGTTCGACGCAGAGAGCGAAGAGGAGGGGGGAGAGGGGGCACCCCTGGCGGGTTCCATTGGTGACGGGGAAGGTGGCTGAAGTGGCAAAGGGGGTTTTAACCTGTGAGAGCGGGTTAGTATAGAGGTGTCGGACCGCCTGAAGAAAAGGTCCCCCAAACCCCATATGTCTTAACGTGGCAAACATGAAGGGCCAGCCAAGGCGGTCAAACGCCTTTTCTGCGTCCAGACTCAGGAGCAAGGACTCTGAGCCCTCCCTACCTGCCACGTCAATCAGGTCGATCACCTTTCTTGTGTTGTCCCCTGCTTGGCGAAGGGGGACGAAGCCCACCTGGTCTTTATGGACCAAGGAGGGCAGGACTACGTTCAGGCGGAGGGAGAGGACCTTCGTAAATATTTTGAGGTCTGAGTTTAATAGTGCTATCGGCCTGTAGCTAGCGCATGATGAAGGGTCCTTGTCTGGTTTAGGAATGAGGGTGATGAAAGATCGCTGCATATCTTGTGGGATGGGGGTCTCTCGTAGGAAGGCGTTAAAGAGCTTGGTCATGTGGGGGAGAAGCGTGGGGAGGAAGGTCTTGTAATATTCGTATGGGAACCCATCTGGGCCTGGGGATTTATGAGCAGGTAGGGCCTTAATGGCTAGGGTCAGCTCCTCGTCCGTAATGGGGGCATTGAGAGAGGTCAGGTCGTCCGGTCGTAGCCGAGGAATACCAGCCCGTGTCAGATATTGTGTCATCCTATCTAAGAGGTCGGGGGGGGGCGGGTTATGAGGGATTTCCGGTTTGTTGTACAGGTCTGTGTAAAATGCCGCGAATGCATCCGCAATACCTTGAGGGTGAGATAATATATTGCCCGATCTATCCTGAACCTGGTGCGGGGTGGAGGCGAGTGAGCGGTCGGCTAGTTTTCTTGCTAATAGGGCTTGTGCCTTGTTGCCCTTGTCATAATATACCTGTCGTAGGCGAACCAGGGCCTTCTCGACTCGACCCAGCGCGAGGTCCCGGAGTGTCGACCGCACTTGTGCAATGCGTTTTAGAAGCGTCAGGGAAGGTGAAGCTTGCAGACGGGTTTCTAGGGCTTGAAGCTGTGCTTCCGCCTGTTTTCTAGCCGACTCGGCGTTCCTCTTAAGGGCCGAGGAGATGGCCATGCAGCGTCCCCTGATTACCGCTTTGTGGGCGGCCCACAGTGTGGTGGTGGAGACGTCCTGCGTGTTATTTTCGCTAAAGTAAAGTTGCAGGGCAGATTCTATTTCCATTTTAGAGGGGGCGTGTTTCAAGAGGAAATCATTCAGGCGCCAATTATAGGGCCTGCGGGTGGGGGCGTTCAGGTCTAGGGTCAGGGTGATAGGGGCATGGTCAGACCAGGAGATGGGCAGGATCCGTGCGGATTCGGTGATGCGTAGTGTGGTATTGTTGACTAGAAAGTAATCTATGCGTGAGTGTGTGTGATGAGGGGATGAGTAAAAGGTGAACTGGCGATCTCCTGGGTGAAGCGCCCGCCATGCATCAAATAGGGCATGTTTCCTCGTTAGTTGGCGGAAGAGCTTAGAGTCCCGCAGGGCCCTAGTTTGGGAGGCCCGGGGGTTCACAACCAGGCGATCCCAGGTCGCCGAGTGGGGCAGGTTAAAGTCGCCCCCCACCACCAATAGATCGTGGGGAAAACGGGCTAGGCGCGCGAGAACCCGGGCCAGAAATCTGTGCTGATGGGCGTTGGGGGCGTATAGGGTGCACAGGGTTATATCCCGCGAATGCCATGTACCTCTCAGAATAATAAAGTGGCCTAGGGGGTCAATGTAACAATCTGTGCAGGTGAAGGGGACGCCCTGTTTGACCAGGATTGCGACCCCTGCTCGTTTACGCGAACTAAAAGCCTGGTATGTTAAGGGGAAGTGTCTGGATGCAAACGTAAAGGAGTCGCCCTTGGAAAAGTGCGACTCCTGTACCATTATGATCTCTGCCCCCGACTGCCTGAACTCTGTGAGTGCTAGACGTCGCTTCTTATTGGAGTTAAGCCCGTGGACATTCAAGGATAACAACTTAGCCATACTGTGGGTGTAGTGAGCGCGGATTATACTTAGCTGGAGTCAGGCGCGCTGCATCCGGTTCTGGGAGGGTGGGCGGGGGGGTCGCCGGGCCGGCGGCCACCGAGGTGTATCTTTGGGTCCTGCCTGCATGGAAGGGGAGAGATAGGTATCGGAAAAGAAAGAGAAAGATGAGAACAAAAAAACATATGGAGAACACAACATCATTCAACAATGGGGGCCTGAGTGGCCCGAGGGCCCTCGGGTCCCAACAGTTCCTTAAGGGCCCCCCGACCAGACAGTCCAGAAGTGTGGGTCGGGGGGTCAGGGGGGTGGTGTGGAGGAGCTCCACCGTGGGGGTTGGGAAAGGAGGAACAATCAGGCTATAAGCCATGGGGGGGTCCGTAATCAGAAGGGCAGCCTCTTCGGGGTCTCGTCCGAGACAGGCCCGATATGTGGTGTACAGGTAAGGCTGGGGCAACCGGGGGGAGTGTAAAATAAAAAAAGAAAAAATAAAAATAAAATTAATAACAAAAACAAAGAAAAAAAAGAGGACAGGAGGGCTTCACGTGGCGTTCAATGCGGCTCTTGTGGCCAGGAGGAGCGTCTTATATGGGCCTGTGCCTAGGGGAGTTGCGGACAGGGTCCCGGCCTCTAGGGCGCTTGGGCGGGGGGACTCTCTGCCAGACCACCGGTGGAGGGGGTGGTGTGGCCACCAGGTCCCAGTCCGGCAGCTGGGGAACGGGGATGTCTAGTGTTTTGCAGAAGAGATCCAGGTCTTCGGGGTAGCGTAGGGTAGCGGATGTCCCCTGGTGGCTAGCTGAGAGGCTGAAGGGGAAGCCCCATCGGTACACTATGTCCTTGTCCTGTAGGGTGCGGAGCAGGGGTTGTAGTAGGCGTCGTTTCTGCAGGGTGATCCAGGAGAGGTCCGGGTAGAGCTGTAGAGGGTGGTTGTTGAAGACTAGATTACGGATGGGGCGAGCTTTACGCATTATGGCTTCCTTCAGTGGGTAGGAATTTACCCGGCATATGACATCTCGCGGTTTGGAGGCAGGGCCCTTTGGCTTGAGGGCTCGGTGAGCTCTGTCCATCTCAATGGGCTTGTCTGTTGGTTCGCCCAGTATGTTATTGAATAATTTCTGGAGGGTATGCTGTAGGTCCTCTGCCCCGTCCGCCTCGGGGAGACCGCGTATGCGGACGTTGTTGCGGCGCCCCCTGTTGTCCAAGTCTTCAATGTGCCGCTGCATGTCTCTAAGCATAAGGTGATGGTCTGATGCCTGAATTTGGGTGCGATGCACCGCCAGTTTAGTCTCTTGGATCTCCTCCTCCGCCATCTCCACTCTGTCAGCTAAGTGTTTGAGGCCTGTATGGATAGCCTGAATTTCAGCGCGGCAGGTTGCTTTAATTAATTGTTTGAAGTCATCTTTCGTAGGGAAAGCCTGCATATAGGACTGCCATGGCTGGGGGGGATACTGGGAAGGATACTGAGGGGGCCCCCTGTTGTCATGGGGGGTGTGAGGTGGGCCGGTGGGGGATGACTGGTAACTGGGAGCCAGTTCCCCATGCCCTCTGGTCTCAAGGGGAGGGTGTTGGGGGGGACCCCCTGATGCGAACCGGGCCTCGGCCTGTTCTCCCAGCATGGCTGTGGCCCCCCCGTGCCAAGGGGCGCTGGTGCTTGCCATGGAGGCATATGAGGGGGGGGGAGATCCCTCTCCGGTCCCCGTTCCCTGAGTGTGTGGCCGGATGAAATTGTCCACGGGCCGCGGGGGGGGCGGGTTGCGGCCTAGCACTGGTAGTGGAGCTGCCATGCTCCAAGAGTCCCATGGAGGCCTGGGAGTCGGTGGGGGTTAGCAGGGCCGGGAAGTCTTCCCGTGAAAACGTGGGAGAGGGGGAGAGCTGGGTCCCGCTCTGCAGTCCCGGGTCCGAGGCGGTGCGGGGGAGGCGGGGGGGGACCCCAGTGCAGTGGATGTCCCGGGAGCTAAGGAAAGCTGCGGCCTGTGCCTCGTGGTCTGCGGTGATAGGGCGGGGGTGCGGGGAACCACTCACCCGTTGCTGGGAGCCGTCTGGGCTCGAGGAGGTTGCTGAGGTTTGCGATCGGGTTGGGGATGGATCTGGATGCAGAGGTAGGCGAGGGGGAGAGGCCCCTGTGTTGGATGTGGCTGCGTCCGGCGCCATCTTGTCCTCTCCACCCGGCGGCATGTCGGGTGGTTTAAAGTAGCGTTCGAGGGTTGTGGAGGAGCTCGGCGGTGGTTGTGATGATCCCTGTGCCTTGCTGGACCTGGTGGTCCGCGATCCTCCCATGGACGGCTGCGGTTTCCCCGGTTTTTTTGCCGTTAAGCTGCGGGCAGGAGAGGAGCTCTCAAGGGATGCTTCCTTCCAGGCTGGCTTCCGGTCACGCCCCCCCCCCGCACACTTTTAATTGACTCATAGGGTAAGCTTATATTACCACTGTTATAGTTTCCTTCGGAATTTATATTGTAGTGCTGATTTCTTTTATTTATTTATCTATGTTTATTGTATAATGTTCTTTGCATCATTCTATAGATTGGCTGTCCTGATGAAGCCGTATTTCAATTCCCGCAAAACTAGTCGACCGTGACCAATCATTGATGTGTACAATTAATTGTTTGTTTTGCAATTTTATGGACAAAATGTTTTTACAACAATAAAAATATGTTTTATAATATTTTGTTAACCACATTTTATTTGTACCGAGATAGTCCCCACCAACCCAATTGAGTGGGTAGTTTTGGGTTTAGCTTCAGCTACTATCCCCTCAACCCCACTCTCCCCTTTTCTAATATAACTGGGATGATGGTACAATTTTATCTCCTGTTATCTATTTCTACATGAGGCTATACTCTCCCTTTTGCTCATAATTATTGGGTGGATAACACACCCGTTTCTCCTTCTTCTTGAGTGCCTCTAACTTACAAAATCTTTTATATTATGTAAATTCCTCCTTGATTGCTTGATAACCCCAGTCATAGATATTGGCCCAGATTCATAGAGCGATTACGCCTGTCTAACTGGTGTTAGACAGGAGTAATTTCAAATTTTGCGCGCCGTATCACTAGTTTGAATCCTCAAACCATGATACGGCGGCTTCGGGCTTCGATCCGAGAGGCTTACGTCCTCGTAAGTCCTCGGATCTACGTTGCGATATTTTTGCGGCCGCTGGGTGGAGTCCGCGTCGTTTTCACCGTCGGGGTATGCAAATTAGTTTTTACGGCGATCCACGAAGGTACGAGTGTCCCTCGCAATCGCCTACGTCATTTTTGGGCTACGTAATGTTAGAGGAGCTTTTTGCTGGTCTAACAGTGCGTAACCCATGTAAAGTATGGCCGTCGTTCCCGCGTCGATTTGAAATTATTATTATTTTTTTTAACGTAACTCGTTCGGGAATAGGAATGTACGTAAACGACGCTACTACGACGTAACGACGTGATTTTGCGCAATGCACGGCGGGAAATTTGCGAACGGAGCATGCGCAGTTCGATCGCCGCGGGAACGCGCCTATTTTAAATGCTTCACGCCCCCTACTCGCGCAGATGAATTGCGACGGGAGAAATACACTACGCCGCCGTCGTTTACTGGACAAAATCTACCTGGATTCCACGTAGAGCCAGGTAAAAAACGGCGGCGTAGTGTATTTCTCATACTCTACGATAATCTAATTCTCTCTGAATCCGGGCCATTGTCTATTTCTGATGGTTTAACCACTTTGCAACCGCCCTATGCCGAAAGTACGGCTCTAGGGCGGTTGCTGTATTCTAACTGGCCGTTAATTAACGGCCTGTCAGAATCGCGCTCCCGCGCGCCTCCTGAGGCGCGCACACGGGAACATCCGTGACCGCCGGGTCCAGAGGACCCGGCGCATCACGGATCACGGTAAATCGCCGCTGATAGCGGCGGTTTACCACGTGATCGCGCCGTCCAATGACGGCGCGATCAGATGTAAACAGACCGGCGTCATTTGATGACGCCGGTTCCTCCCTCCTCTCTCTGTACCGATCGGTACAGTGTGAGAGGAGAGGGGAGGGAGCGGATGGCAGCGCCAGTGCTGCGGGCTGGATCTGTGACAAATGTAGTCACAGATCCATCCATCCCTCCCTCCCTGCTCAGCCATCCCTGCTGCATATACTCTGCAATACTCACCTGGGCATACTCTGCAATACTCAGGCATACTCTGGCAATACTCTGGGCATACTCTGGCAATACTCTGGGCATACTCTGGCAATACTCTGGGCATACTCTGGGCATACTCTGGCAATACTCTGGCAATACTCTGGCAATACTCTGGGCATACTCTGGCAATACTCTGGGCATACTCTGGCAATACTCTGGCAATACTCTGGGCATACTCTGGCAATACTCTGGGCATACTCTGCAATACTCTGGGCATACTCTGCAATACTCTGGGCATACTCTGCAATACCCTGGGCATACTCTGCATACTCCGCAATACTCTGGCAATACTCTGGGCATACTCTGGCAATACTCTGGGCATACTCTGCAATACTCTGGGCATACTCTGCAATACTCTGGGCATACTCTGCAATACTCTGGGCATACTCCGCAATACTCTGGGCAATACTCCGGGCATACTCTGGCAATACTCCGGGCATACTCTGGCAATACTCCGGGCATACTCTGGGCATACTCTGGCAATACTCTGGCAATACTCTGGGCAATACTCTGGGCATACTCCGCAATACTCTGGGCATACTTAGCAATACTCTGGGCATACAGCAGCCCCTGTCCCCGCGATCTCGCATGCAGAAGCGAACGCATACGCAAGTCCCGCCCACATATAAAAACGGTGTTCAAACCACATGTGAGGTATCTTTATATCATGTTTTGGGGTTTTATGTATTTTTCTAGCAAATAAATGATGATTTTTACATGTAGGAGAGAAATGTCAGAATTGGCCTGGGTGCTCCCTGCATGTTGGGCCTCTGTATGTGGCCGCACTGTGTAAAAGTCTCACACATGGGGTATCGCCATACTCGGGAGGAATAGCAGAATGTGTTTTGGGGTGTAAATTTGTGGTATGCATATGCTGTGTGTGAAAAATAACCTAATAATATGAAAATTTGATGAAAAAAAAATAAATCTTGATTTTGCAAAGAATTGTGGGAAAAAATTACAACTTTAAAAAACTCACCAGGCCTCTTTCTAAATACCTTGGAATGTCTTCTTTCCAAAAAGGGGTCATTTGGGGGGTATTTGTACTTTTCTGGCATGTTAGGGTCTCAAGAAATGAGAGAGGCTGTCAGTACTTCAGGTGTGATGAAATTGATCAATTTTCAGGATTTGGTACCATAGCTTGTAGACCCCATAACTTTCACCCAGACTAAATAATATCCAACATTTTTTATTTTTTTTACCAAAGATATGTAGCAGTATACATTTTAGGCCAAATTTATGAAGAAAAATTACTTTTTTGCAAAATTTTATAATAGAAATGAAGAAAAATTATTATTTTTTGCAAAATTTTGTTCTTTTTTCATTTATAGCAAAAAAAATAAAAACCGCAGAGGTGATGAAACACCACCAAAAGAAAGCTCTATTTGTGGGAAAAAAAGGACAAAAATTTCATTTGGTTATAGTGTTGTATGACTGAGTTATTGTCATTCAAAATGTGAGAGCACCGAAAGCTGAAAATTGGTCTGGTTATTAAGGGTGTTTAAGTGCCCAGTGGTCAAGTGGTTAATGGACATTTTTGGTATTATGGGATTGATTTACATCTATCCAATATTTAATTTTTGTACATGCAATCCACATATTATGAGTTTATACTTCTTATGTATGCCATAATTAGTTTGATCATTTCTCCAAGAGGGTATATTTATTTAGACACACCGACCTTTATCCAAGGCCCTTGTGTTAATATGGACTGGACATCCTCCAGCCATATAAAAATCATTACGTTATATCTAGACACTAGATTTATCTAGGTACTGTTACCTCTTTACCTTCTACTGTATTAGAAATATCTTCTCTAATTTTTCAGGGGTACTCTACCATGTTCAATTGGTTATACTTCTTTATATTGCCAACCTGTTCTTCCCCACCAAATTGTGGGCAGCATGCATACTAACATACTTGCACT
This sequence comes from Rana kukunoris, assembly GCA_029574335.1. Taxonomy (NCBI): domain Eukaryota; kingdom Metazoa; phylum Chordata; class Amphibia; order Anura; family Ranidae; genus Rana; species Rana kukunoris. The sequence continues at coordinate 84,856,449 of CM056054.1, read as the reverse complement.
ATCCTGTCCCAATCTTGGGACTGGTCACACTACATACTAGTCTCTTAATCCCTTTTATTCACCGTTCTGGGACTTCACTGCCCTTTTTCTTATTCATTTACCTAATTATTTCCTCACTCTTTACACTCTTATTCTCTGGCCGCATTTCTTTGCAGCACTTTACATCTTCTATGGGAATTGAGCCTTTGCTCACCCTCTCACTTCCCGCTTTTACTTTTACTTGATCACTTTCTCCTGTCCATATTGACTTTGGTCATTCTACTTCACCCTTCATGTCTTTCTCTTTATTCCTTTTCTGTTTTGCAACTGTTAGCAATATTTTTTTTAAATCAGAAAAAAGTTTATTGTAAACCAAAGAGAAAGTACATAAACATACACAAACAGGTCGTGATTTTGATTATTGCATTAGCAGGTGCAAACATTCAGTAGAACCTTACATCAATACAATAACTAATCCTGCTACAATCACCAGTTCAGGCACAATCAATTCGTGAGGCATGAAATAAGCAAACAAACGGTCAGAGATACCAATGCACATAACACTGCATAATAAGGGTAGTTTTCAAGTATATAGGACCTGAGTGCGCTCACTGTAGCATAACACGACCACAGGAGAGGAGTAGTAAAAAAAAAAGAGAGAAAAGGGGAAGAGGAAAGAGAAGAGAAGAGAAAAAAGAGAAAAACAGGTAGGAAAAACAAACAAGAAATAAAGAAGGAAAGGCTTTTTAAAGTAATAGTGAAAACAGTAACTGAAGGCAGTAACATAGCCATGGCTCGCCTACATATTCACGTTCGCCAGCTACCACTTGGAACATTGTGCAACAAAACCCCCCCAGTAGTTTGTCCACTCCTTTCATACCATCATATAGTTCAAACCTGCTCCATCCCTGCAACAGACAGGCTAGCCTTGCAGCAGCCTATCCCTCACCAGCTGAAGGGGAACTTTTAGCAATATGACAATGTTTGGGGCCATCTAGTATTAGCATTCAAATTTGTGGGATATACACTCCCACTCATTACTATTACTGTATATACAATGTATCTTTCTTATTGTTGTTGTATTTCCATTGTCTTTTTTGTGCGGCCCCGGCTGCCTGCATATTCCTTCCACGGCGGACTTGTCTCTCCCCTGGTGGGGGTGTTACTTTGCCTCGCCCCCTCTTGCTCGTTTCCCAGCGCGGGGCTCCCCGCCCCTCGCTCGGTCTGGGCGTGCATACTGGTCGGCGCTCACCGCGCACTGGCTTTTGCACGGGGAGACTGACCCGATGACGTCATGACGCAGCCACCCGGCGGCGTCTATGGCGTTCGCGGTTAGGCATAGCTTATTTAATGGCCGTCTGGCCATTAGATCGGCAGCGTGGATCTGTCCATCTGCGGTCCGCTGGTTAAGCACGGACAGACCAGGACTCAGTCTAGCACTATTTTGGGGCTCTTCCCGGGCACGGCTTACTTTACCCTCTAGTCCATGCATTACCATGCATTGTGCCACCATTACTGATATTCCCCTGGATGACACTATCCTGGTTTTTACCAGGCAATTGGACCAGCCTATTCATGTGCCCGTTTTTGTATCCCCACTTTTTTGTACCAGCCCACAGTCCCTGTCGTGCCTTTTGCCACCTGACCCCCCCGACGTTTTTTTCATAATGTCCTATTGGGGTAAGTTGGTTCCTTCCCCCCCCCCCCCTTTTGATACTATTTTCTGGCGTTCCCCTTCCCTCCCCCCTCCTTTTCCCTTTGTTTGTTTTCTTTCTTGCTCCTTCCCTCCTTCCCTACCTTCCCCTTCTTGTCCCCCTCCCCCCCCCCGTTTTCTCTCCCTGCCTCTCCCCCCCTCCCCCTCGCCTACTTGTCCTTCCCTATCCTCCCCCATCCCCCCTTCCACTTTCCCCTTCCCCTCCAGGTCATGTACCATTGGAGGCTTTACCACCATTGTATGTATATGTATATATGCATACATATATGTTTTCTGTTCCTACCCAGATCTCCACGCCAATTATCCCCTTGTCCGCCGTGGGGGAAAGCCTCGTAGCTGTCCGGCCCCCGCACACTTTTAATTGACTCATAGGGTAAGCTTATATTACCACTGTTATAGTTTCCTTCGGAATGTAGTTTATATTGTAGTGCTGATTTATTTTATTTATTTATCTATGTTTATTGTATAATGTTCTTTCCTGGTGCCTTCAAAACGGAAAATTAAATACCTACCTTTCTGTAATTTTCCTTTCCTGGTGCCTATCCATGGCAGCATACATATGGTTGGTGGCTCCGCCCTCATCCAACCCACAGGACCAATTATAACTCTTTAAAAGAGAGCGACAGCCTCCCATCTGACATTCTTTTTTTCTGTCCTCAAACCTGCAGGATTGTGGATCACTTGGATACATCCCTTACTATGCCACTGTGTTGGCTCAACCAGTACAGGTTCATGCTCCCCTGTATATGAAGTCCCATTTAACTTAGGCTGCTAAAGGCGCCAGAAAAGTTGGGGAACCCGTTTTTCTCTGGGAGTCTTTTTAGGGGGATCTGGAGTTCAGGTATGATTTTCCTCTTTTATATTGGGAAAAGGGTACTGCTCCATGAATAAAGGCACACTCTCACCTGTGAAACTTGCGGTGAGTGATCCGTGGGAGGCTGGCAGCATGCATCAGGTTGTTTTTTCCCCTCACCATTCAGGGCATGGCGGTGCTTTGCGCGAGGCATCCGAGTCTGATTTATCTTTTCCACTGTCGCACAGTGATGATGTCATCGGCAGCGACCATCTTGATACACCCAAATCACTGTTTGTGTATATAACAGGGCAGCTCCCACATTATGGCAGTTGTCCTGCCCAGGGAAGCACCTCCACGCCGCCTGATCTCACACAGACTCGTGCACTCTCAACATGGAGCCAGCCCAGGGTGAGAAGTGCAGCTTTCACTTAGTCTTTGAGATAGTTATGCAGCATACATATGTATATGTGATGATCTGAGGGACCCTTTTCCTTGCAGGTATGTTTGTGCCTGCATGTGTGTATGTATATGTATATGTATGTATATGTATATATGTGTATAGATATATATATATGTATATATGTGTGTGTATGTTTATATGTATATATATATATATATATATATATTATGTGTTATAAATGTATTTGTATGTGTATGGGCTTCTGCGTATGACAGTTCTTGTGATCGTCAAATATAGGGCATGTAGCTAAATAGCTTTATTATAGTTCCTTGATAAGGTTAACCCTTTTTTTGGGGGGTCCTTTTAAACAGCCGCCTCCCACAGTGCAGTAACACAAAAAGACTCTCACCATACCATTAGGTAAGTGGCTGCAGCTACCAGGTAAGTTAAAAAAAAAAAGAGCATTCGGGTATTTCAGTAAATGAAGAACAGAATCTTTCTGTTTCTTTTTCAGCCCGCAACGCCATTCATCCCATAGGGAGTCAAGGGATAAAAGGCCTAAAAACTCGTCGAGAGGGGAACACTCTTCATCAAGACATACATCTCACAGCCGCAGGTCTTCCCCACATACGGCTAAAAAAACTCCCTCTCCACATTATTTCACCCGTCCCAGGGATAAAGCCTGCTGGGTATGCGGAAGAGAGGCACTTCCAGGCAAACTAGTCTGTAACAAATGTTTTATAGAAGCAGCTGGAGATAAGGACAAGGAGAAACAGGAGTCCATAGCTACCATGAAAAGATTGATTAAAGAATCAATTCAGGAGCTAGCCTCGTCACAGGATTTATCAACCCCTTCATCAAGCGAGGTTGCTACAGAGGCTCCCACGCAGCATTTAAATGCAGGATTCAGTTCAGATGAGGACAGGGATGCCTCAGAAGAACAATGCACCACCTTCGATTTTGCTTTAGTCGAACCATTCATAGCTGCGGTAAAAGATGCAATCCAATGGGAAGAGGCTCCTGAGCCACCCGCCAAATCGAGGAAGTATTTTCCCCATCTGAGAAAAAGATCACCAACCTTCCCGCTTATAGAAGAAATTAAAGAGGTAGTGACAGAGGAATGGCGGAAGCTGGAAAAAAGACCGGTCGCCTATAACCGCTCTCACAAGCTATATCCCCTAGCTGACTCAGATGCACAGCTCTTCGACTCCTTACCTTCGGTAGATGCCTCTATTATGAGGCTAGCAAGAAACACCACGTTACCACTTGAAGATGCAGTCTCCTTCAAAGACGTGTTAGATCGTAAGATCGAGACAGATCTCAGAAAAGCTTACCAAGCAGCGGGCGGAGCATGTAAACCCGCAGTGGCGTTAACATCGGTATCCAGAGCTACTAAGGCGTGGACTGATAATATCGAACTAGCCCTGAGGCAAGGTATCGAAACGGAAGAAATTATCAAAGCTCTGGATGAGCTGAGGCTAGCCTCAGACTTTGTGGCAGAGGCCGCTATTGATACCTTGAGATACTCTGCGCGTGCCATGCTATACTCAGTAACCGCTAGAAGGGCTCTCTGGTTGAAGCCATGGTCGGCGGACCCCTCTTCCAAACAGACGTGGTGTCGCATTCCCTATGATGGTAAAGCCCTCTTTGGTGAAAAGCTAGAGACAGAAATTAACCGAGTAACAGGGGGGAAGAGTGGCCTAATTCCCCAAGATAAGAACAGAAGGAAGAGATTTATAAACCGCACTTCCTTTCAGCCAAAAAACAAGGACACCCGGTCATATAGACCAGGAAGAGAATATCGCAGAGGCTGGAGAGGTTCTCAGGCTACCTTTCTGAGAATGGGAAAACAGAAGGCCACGCCCACTGCTCCAGAGGGTCAGAAGTCTTTTTGACTGCATGCCCACCCAAGCAGGTCCTGTGGGGGCCCGTCTCAGGGCTTTCGCTCAAATCTGGGTGAATTCTTGCACAGACCATTGGGTCACTTCCACAGTTTTTCACAGCCACTTCTGGAAATTCAAACACAAACCACCCAGTGTTTCGTTCCTGCCCACCAGAATTCTGAGTTCCAACAAGAAACGAGAAATTCTTTTCCAATATATACAGACATTAATACTTCAGCAAGCAGTAACATCAGTCCCGGACTCAGAAAAATTTTCGGGGTTTTACTCCCCAATCTTTTCGGTCCCCAAAAAGACAGGAGGCTGGAGGCCGGTCCTAGATTTAAAGCGACTAAACAAGTTTATCAGTATAGAACGCTTCAAGATGGAATCTCTCCATACAGTAATCTTAGCAGTACAACCAGAGGATTGGAAGGTCTCCGTAGACCTCAAGGACGCATATCTTCATATTCCAATCCATCAAGATTTCCAGCCCTTCCTACGATTCAAGGTCGGGGGCCTTCATCTGCAGTTTCGCTGCCTACCTTTCGGCATATCGTCAGCCCCCAGAACTTTTACAAAGGTGTTGATGGCAGTTCTGGCCCCTCTTCGGGAGAGGGGGATACGTATCCTCCACTACTTAGACGACATATTAATCCTGTCTCAGCACAAAGAAACGCTCAAGTCTCATCTACAAGAAGTTCTCAATACCTTGATGAGATACGGCTGGCTGATAAACTTCCCCAAGAGTCAGCTTCTACCGACACAGAAAATGGTGTATCTTGGGGCATTATTCGATACCCCGAGGAGGGCGGTGTCTATCCCTCAAGGGAAAATTCCATCGCTCATAGCCAAGGTAGGGAAGGCCATGGCAAGCAATTCTATGTCGGCAGCGGAATGTCTGAGTCTTCTGGGGACGTTCTCCTCTTGCATCCCGATGGTGAAGTGGGCCCGATGCCATCTCTGTGTCTTCCAACGGGGGGTTCTCTCCCAGTGGAGGAGGCAGTCCTTATCTCAGAGGATCTTGATTTCATCTACAATGAAATCCAGTCTGTGGTGGTGGACAAGAGCCCGAAATCTGTTGAATCATTGTCATCTTGGCCCCATCTCCTGGATCACTCTTACAACAGACGCAAGCCGTCTGGGTTGGGGCACCCACTTCAAAGATCAGTCGGTCCAGGGGAGATGGTGGTTCAATACGGAGAACATAGTATCCAATATTCTAGAAGTGAGGGCAGCCTGGATGGCGATATCTCATCTGGCATCTTCCCTAAAAAGCAAGTCTATCCTATTACAAATGGACAACAGGGCAGCTGTAGCCTACATCCAGAATCAAGGAAGAACACACAGCAGGTCGCTGTCCAGCGAGGTAGCCCTGATATTACTCTGGGCCGAGAAAAACCTTACCAACCTCAGAGCTTCCTATATTCCAGCTCCCCAGAATCAGCTGGCAGATCGACTATCGAGGGACTTCGTCAGCAACAACGAGTGGTCCTTAGACCAAGAGGTCTTCCATTGGATCTGTCACCATTGGGGCAACCCTCAGATAGACCTTTTTGCGACCCCTCTCAATGCCAAGGTTCCCCGTTTCTTTACAAGGCTCCCATCTCGCAAGTCGGCGGGGGTGAGTGCCCTCGTCCAGCCATGGACATTCCATTTGGGTTACGCATTTCCACCAACTCCTCTGATTTTGAGGTTTCTCCAGCGCCTAACAGAAGAACAAGTAGTCATTCTAGCGATTATTCCTTACTGGCCGAAAAGACCATGGTTCACTCTACTAACCAACCTCTCTCTCTGCGTACCCTTGACACTCCCAACCACGCGCAACCTGCTATCGCAGGGGGACATCTTCCATCCACATCCAGAAATTCTGGATTTGAGGGCCTGGAGGTTGAGCGAGAGAGGCTGGAAGAATTAGGATGCTCAAAGGACGTAGTCCAAACATTACTTCAAGTCAGGAAGGCCTCTACCAATAGCACCTATTACAGAATCTGGCGAAAGTTCTCAGAGTTCTCAGAAGCTAACATGTTTAACCCATTGAAACCAAAAGTTCAAGAAGTTCTTTGTTTCTCCAGAAAGGTCTAGATTTAGGTCTGGGACTTAACTCTCTGAAAGTCCAGGTCTCAGCCTTGTCAGCCCTAACGGACACCAGATGGGCCTTAAATCCCCTAGTAGAACGATTTCTGAAAGCCGTCCTGAGACTAAAACCGCCAAGGAAGTCTCTATATCCAAAATGGGATCTGCCTTTGGTACTCAGCGCACTCACGGCTCATGCGTTTGCACCTACGGAGGACTGTTCCCTGGAAGACATTACCCTCAAAACAGCATTTCTAATCACGGTCACTTCTGGTCGGAGGGTCTCTGAAATCCAAGCCTTAGGGGCAGAAGAGCCTTATATTACCTTCTTTCCAGACAGAGTGGTCCTCCAACCAATCCACCAGTTTGTGCCTAAAGTCCCATCCATATACCACCTTAACCAGGAATGGGTTCTCCCAGCTTTCGAAGAAGATTAATCTTCCTCAAAACTGCATGAACTGGATGTCGCAAGGTCTCTCAGGCACTATATTAAGCTGACACAACCCTTCCGGAAAGACCAACGTCTCTTTGTAATCCCTAAGGGGGCAAGGAAAGGATTGGCCGCATCAAAGACAACTTTAGCAAGTTGGATTGTACGACTCATTCATAAAACGTATCGGGCTAGTGGTCTGCCAGTCCCCAAACCAGTAAATGCTCACTCTACTCGAGGAGTGGCGTCTTCCTGGGCGGCTTTAGCACGAGTCTCTCCAGAAACTATCTGTCGAGCAGCGAGTTGGTCGTCCTTCACCACATTCATAACCCACTACAGTCTGGACCCAGCTGTACTTACTTCCCGCGACTTCGGGAAAAAAACTTTACAGCTGGCGGCTCTGTAATTAAAAAAAAAAGAAAAAATTAAACTAGTTTTGCAGCACCCTCCCTGTAAGCGAGTTATTTACCATAACCATACCATAGGGGATAGTAGCTGAAGCTAAACCCAAAACTACCCACTCAATTGGGTTGGTGGGGACTATCTCGGTAATAATAAAATGTGGTTAACAAAATATTATAAAACATATTTTTATTGTTGTAAAAACATTTTGTCCATAAAATTGCAAAACAAACAATTAATTGTACACATCAATGATTGGTCACGGTCGACAAGTTTCACGGAATTGAAATACCGCTTCATCAGGACAGCCAATCTATAGAATGATGCAAAAAGGAAAATTAAATACCTACCTTTCTGTAATTTTCCTTTCCTGGTGCCTATCCATGGCAGCATACATATGGTTGGTGGCTTCGCCCTCATCCAACCCACAGGACCGATTATAACTCTTTAAAAGAGAGCGACAGCCTCCCATCTGACATTCTTGTAACTAGACTCAAACAATTAAGGATTTTAAGAAAGGGAGGGCGTATGCTGCCATGAAGGCACCAGGAAAACGGAAAATTAAATATCTACCTTTCTGTAATTTTCCTTTCCTGGTGCCTATCCATGGCAGCATACGCCCTCCCTTTCTTAAAATCCTTAATTGTTTGAGTCTAGTTACAAGAATGTCAGATGGGAGGCTGTCGCTCTCTTTTAAAGAGTTATAATTGGTCCTGTGGGTTGGATGAGGGCGAAGCCACCAACCATATGTATGCTGCCATGGATAGGCACCAGGAAAGGAAAATTACAGAAAGGTAGGTATTTAATTTTCCGTTTTGCATCATTCTATAGATTGGCTGTCCTGATGAAGCGGTATTTCAATTCCGTGAAACTAGTCGACCGTGACCAATCATTGATGTGTACAATTAATTGTTTGTTTTGCAATTTTATGGACAAAATGTTTTTACAACAATAAAAATATGTTTTATAATATTTTGTTAACCACATTTTATTATTACCGAGATAGTCCCCACCAACCCAATTGAGTGGGTAGTTTTGGGTTTAGCTTCAGCTACTATCCCCTCATCCCCACTCTCCCCTTTTCTAATATAACTGGGATGATGGTACAATTTTATCTCCTGTTATCTATTTCTACATGAGGCTATACTCTCCCTTTTGCTGACATTGGGAGGAGTCGCTTTCCTAGATTTTCAGGATTATTACCTTGCCTCCCAGCTGTCTCATTTTTATCATTTTGATAAAGCAGAGCGATCACAGTACCAGCTATTGCTCTGTGAGCACCCTGACGATCCTGCCCACTCTCCACTTCAGTCAGTCCTCAGAGCCCTTTTGACAGGACGTCCCCCTCAACACAAAGCAGGCAGGCTGACGCACCACCGGAGGGTATGGCAGACAGCATTACAGAAACTCGGAACCCCACAGGTCCACTCTCATACCCCTCTTTGGTTCAACACACGCCTTCCTGAATTATTGACCGTTCCGGACCCTGTGGTGTGGATACGCCGTGGGATCCTGTACATACACCAGATTATAACCACTAAGGAAGAATGTTCCTTCCCAAATCGCCTTCTTTTTAGGTACTTGCAGCTTTACCACGCTATACAAACCCAGTTCACTGGCTCCAACCCGTCTCTGGCGGTTCCCTCCATAGTAGACATAGTCACAGATACTGCACCAGCCAAGCTGATTTCCACCCTATACTCCGCCATCCGTCTCCCTAGTAAAACAGCTTTGTCTTATGCTGCCAAGACTAGGTGGGAGGTGGACGTTGGACTGGTTGAGGATGAGGATAATATAAGAAACTGATTTATGTCCATAGAGGGTGTCCGCTTAAGTATAAGAAGGTCTGGGGCAGATGCTTGGCGGATGACGAGACGTGTGCATGATCTGTTTATCGCTTAATTCCCCCCCTTCCTTTTCCCTCTTTGTACCCTTTTTTTTAGTGTGTGCTGGCTCCACCTCCGTTGGGTCTATACTTTTATGTCACTCAGGTAATCCAATGTGTTTATGTCGATGCATGTACTCTTCAATAAAGTTGTAGTCAGAGTCTTCACCGAGGAATGCACTGAGGAATGCAACACCCTAACTACCCAGGCCTGAGGTGTGCCATTGGCCTTGCTGGTCAGTATGCCTATAAGTGGACATACCCTGAAGTGATAGTGAAGAAATAAATGGTGAAAAAGACAAGATTTAAAAAAAAGGGGGGACGGGTGAGAGGGTACCCAGAAACCTCACCGACGCCGGAGATGAGAGGGGAGGAGGGTTAAATAGCCCTCCGACTCCTCCTACACTTGTAGTCAGAGTCTTCACCGAGGAATGCACCGAGGAATGCAACACCCTAACTACCCAGGCCTGAGGTGTGCCATTGGCCTTGCTGGTCAGTATGCCTATAAGTGGGCAAAAAGACCCGGAAGTAGGTGTAATAAGAAAGTAGAAGGACATGAACCATCTGTCTGGGAGAGTGACGCACACCTGGATGGTCTCAAAGAATGGCTCCGACAAGCATCAGTTGCGACAGCAGAAACCAGCATCCTACGAACCGATGATTGGAAGGAAACCTATCTGCTGGCACTTGCGAAACTACCCAGAAACCAAATGACTGCCCCCTGACTGATAAGCTAAGCCTTCTTCCAGAAAGCACACACATGGGCACAACTGCTAGTGGCGAGAGGATACGTGGGGGAATGGAACAAGGGCAGACCTGAGGAGCCCTGTGAAAGAATGCAAAGGTTGAACACCATCCAATGGACGCAAGACCTGTGCCCTGTCAAACACCCACAACCCCTGGCCCAACAGTCCATACCTGGTAAGGGACATGAAAGGGAGAGATGCCAAAAGTGGACAAACTGATAGGAGGGAAGGGGTATGAGAGCCACACCTGAAAGAAGAGTTGCTGATGTTGACAGATGAGGCCAACGCGCTGTAGCGATGCAACATTACACAGACAGAACTAGACATGGCATGACACAACCTACCCGAGCGACTGTGATCCCACCTAGGAACAGGCTGGGAACTGGACAAAGAGGCCAGGACTGACGCACCTGCCCCGACGATCCGGCAACCTGTAAACCAGAGACCAGTACCAAAATATATTGGCCCAGACCCCTACCATTGTGCAGTGAAGAAGCGCCGACTCCATGGACGAGAACCCTGATAAAATACCCTAGCAGGAAAGGCCAGAACACGCTCCATGCCGGTACTTTGAGTACCTGGGAAGGAATAGGACACAAACTGAAGCGTACCGCCTACCCTGCTGTGGCCGGAAAAGGAAACCCCTTGTTGACTTACCGCTCTGCTGAGTCAAGCACGGACCCACCCCTGAGCGACGGCTTACTACCATGCTCTGAACCCCCACGTGGAGCAGAACGCAAGAACCTGAAGGAAAGGAATGACAAGACATACGAACAAAAGAAGCTACAAGGCTAAAAGTGTGCGTCGTGACTGCATAACAACGACAGCCACGACCGAACCACGCTGGAGTAGAACATACTACGACAGAAAACACAACCCCCTGTACGCATGAAGACATGCAGTCCTAGAGGGACCCCAGCATGTGAAGAACCTGACGACCCCCCCCCGGTGAATAACTAGTAAGCGCAAGTGACCTGCTGCGCCACCGAACACTGAGGGCCCGTGTACCCACAGACCGTGGTGGGTAGTCCTGCCGCTGAAAGGAAACGTAATGCATGTAAGACACGACGTGACAGGCGAGAAGATTGATGTCAACAATCATCTGGAAAATGATAACCTCAGCACGAAAGGATCTGTAGACATGACAGCTCCCGAGATGAGAGCCTTAGCCCACTTGGACCAGGAGCAAAACCTATGAAAAATGACTGCTGACAGAACCGCTATGACAGAACACATACTGCTGACAGAAACGGCTATGACAGAAAACATACAGCTGACAGAAACGGCTATGACAGAAAACATACTGCTGACAGAAACGGCTATGACAGAAAACATACTGCTGACAGAACTGCTACAACAGAAAACATGCTGCTGCATGCTGTCGCTACGACAGAAAACATGCTGCTGACAGAACCGCTACGACAGAAAACATACTGCTGACAGAACCGCTACGACAGAAACCCCGGGACAGAAACGCTACGACAGTAAAACCCTTGGGGCAGAAACGCTATGACAGTAAAACCCTTGGGGCAGAAACGCTATGACAGTAAAACCCTTGGGGCAGAAACGCTATGACAGTAAAACCCTTGGGGCAGAAACGCTATGACAGTAAAACCCTTGGGGCAGAAACGCTATGACAGTAAAACCCTTGGGGCAGAAACGCTATGACAGTAAAACCCTTGGGGCAGAAACGCTATGACAGTAAAACCCTTGGGGCAGAAACGCTATGACAGTAAAACCCTTGGGGCAGAAACGCTATGACAGAAAACCCTGGGGCAGAAACGCTATGACAGAAAACCCTGGGGCAGAAACGCTATGACAGAAAACCTCGGGGCAGAAACACTACGACAGAAAATGCAAGGACTGGAACATAGAGACAGTATCTGACAACTAGCAAGGAAAACTGTCAGCGTGACCCGTGGAGACGTGGGTGCACAGCCCCCCACCTCATGCTGCCAGAGTGACCCCCTAAGTGGGTGGACAACACCTCCCCTGCTGCCAGCGTGACCCGGGAGAAAAGATGGACAGCCCCCCATGCTGCCAGCGTGACCCCTGAAAAATGGGTGGACAGCCCTTTCCCCTGCTGCCAGCGTGACCCCTGGAGATGGACCAGTGAGTGGATGTCCTCCCCCTACAGCGTGAGCCCTGACCGAAGGGTGGATGGGTACCCCCTTATGACCCAGCGTGAGCCCCCCCCCCCAAACCTGCGACATGGCAAACCACCCCCCCCCCCCCCCGCCGCCTGCATGGGCACAGCAACAGTGGATAGACGGAAGAGTGGATGGGCCCCCCCAGCCAGGAGCAGGGATGAGCCGATGCGTACCTGTCCGGAGGCAGCGGGAGAAACAGGCATGCAGTTTTCATGAAGCCCTGCCGCACATGGACATCACCGCGAGTGCCCGGAGGAGCGGGAGGCGCACGGAGGGACCCCCACGTAGCGCGAGCCCGGGTAGAGAAGCGGGCGGCCCCTATGAAGCTGTGCCTGGCTTGAACAGTCCCCCCCATGGTGCCCGGCGTGAGCGGGAAAGTAGAATGAGCCACGGAGGAGTGGGAGGGTGGGTAGACATGCCACCCCGTGAGCGGCACTCAGCTGACAAAGGATGAGGAAGGGTACCTGCCGTCCCCGGATGCCCGGCGTGAGCTAGCGGGTGAGCGCCCTCCCCTCACGCAGCCAGCTTGCGATACAGGGGGCATGCTGGCATCCCCTGAGCGGCGATCAGCTGGGAAAGGAGGAGGATGGCGTGAGCACAGCACTGCAATGAGGTGCACTGCCGCTCTGCACGGCTGACCCCTCCATGATGCCGAATAGCGCCCAGGGAAAAGGGGATGCAAGCAGCCCCCCCCCCCTGCGAGTACTGGGAGAAGCGGGAGGGAGGACGGAGGGGCCCCCCACATAGCGAAAGCTCGGAAGGAGAAGTGGACGGCCTCCATGATGCCTGAAAGGGTGACAGTCCCCCTCGATGGACCACCCTATTAGACCCGCACCGGAAATCCGCAAAAATCGGGGGAAGTTTGAAATGATCCCTGGAGGAGTGGGAGGACATGCACCACCAGCCCCCCCCCCCCACGCGAGCATCGGATAAGGGGGGGCGGACAGCTGGGTGCACGGCGCTCAGCTAAGGGATGAGGATGGGATACAGACCATCCGGCCTGCTGGGGATCAGTGGGATGGAACCCAGATACCGGTATCTAATAGGACTTACCATCCCCATGCTCCCAATGCCTACAATGGGCGTTGCACATACGACCATACTCCTAATTGGCCTTTCAGGGACAATCATCCCCATCGTGGAAGAACGATAGGAATAGGGGCAGGGCATCACAACATGTGAAAAATGAAGGCCATAGAAACTATGATTATCAAGATAGATCACCACATCGTCAATACACCAATTATGGGAGTTATAATCAAGAATCTTACCATTCACAACGTAACTGTCATTGATATGCAGTGGCAATGTCTGGCAGCTTATCTTCCTCTCCATGTGTTCACCTTAGAGGCCAGACACTCTCACCTGGCAGTTTTATCATCTCTCCTCCCTGTATGGCTTCACCCCAGGCCATATATATTAACCAGTGCACTGCAGGTCTGCCTTGCTGATCAACACTGTTTGTTAAGCATTGTGTGTTTGGGTTTCTTTTTGCCGTGTACTACGTTTATCTCTGTGTACCGATCTTGGCCTGAGTAGCTGCTTCCCCTCGATCCTCTATGCCCTACGAAGAGTGAGCTGGGGGACTCTGGGGGCCGTGACCTGGATTCAGTTTCAGCTAAGGCCATCCTCGACACTAGAGGCTCTGGTGAATACCTGCTGAATCTTAGACTCTGCGCCCTGGGGAATCTTGAGCTCAAGCTTCCTGTGGGATCCCCGTTTGTGCTCGAGTGGACCTGCCTTCCATATCCACTTTGTGTTCCATCCGCAGAAGTTTGCCATAGGGATCACTACCTTGTGGTGCACTCCTGACTCCAACGGGGTGCATCCGTCATCTGGCCACAGTTGACCTGATAGTACCCCTATCCGAACATATATCATATTTTCACCCCTTAGGCCACGTACACACGATCGAATCTATCTGCTGGAAACGGTCCGACGGACCGTTTCAGCAGACAAATTTGATCGTGTGTACGGGCGGACAGACAGGTTTTTCCAGCAGACAGATTTTAAAGCATGCTTTAAAATCTGTCTGCTGGGAACCCGTCCGTCTGACATGTCTGCTGGTTAGTACGCTAACCAGCAGACATATCTGCCCGCGCATGCACATGCATCGAATGGATTCGACGCATGCGCGGAAGTGTTTTACTTCCTGGTGGCGGTGATGTGGCGGCGTCAACGTCTCCGCCACGTCACCGCGCTGTCTGCCGGCGGTGACTTTGGTTTGATCGTGTGTACACGATCAAACCAATACATCCCAGCAGACAAATCCGATCAAGTCGGTCTGTCAGACCGATTTGATCGGATTTATTTGGTAGTGTGTACGCGGCCTTAGAGAGAGTACTTCACAAAACAACTATGATACACATCATTTCCCTTCATGGAAAGAGAATATGATCAGTACAATAGGTCACCTTATACGTACAATCATACACATACAGGTCTCCACTTGGGTTTTCCCAAGGAACTTACAGGTCCTAAGTGAGGAATAGAAACAAATGAGGCACCAGAGGGGGAGGAGGACCCTGAAAAAGAAGGAGAACATAAATACAAGCAGGATTTTCAATTTAAGTAAGGCAATTTTTTTCTAATGCTGAGTTACAGACTCTAGACAATTAAAATACGTTCCCTCAAAAAAAACGAAATAAATTCAACACCTTTGTAGATGTACAAAAGTATGTTTGCAGACTTAAAATATACATAGACACTTTGGGCCAGATTCAGGTAGAGTTGCGCTGGAGTATTTCGATATGCGCCGCGTAACTGTCAAGATGCGCCGTTGTATCTCCGCGGCAGTACCCACCAACCTAGATGCGCCAGAAACGGGCCTTTTCCGATCGGCTTAACTTTCCGACGCCAGAGTATCGTTAGCGCATATTTTCGCTCGTCGCATCCGTCGCGCCTATTGATGTGCCATGCAAATGAGGGAGATTTCCCGATTCGCGAACGGATTAGCACCATACGCTGGCTACATGCGCCGCGCGTATCTCGTCCGTCCGGCGCAAAGTTATTTCTACAAATAACTGCTTTATCTTTACTCCAGACGGCCACAGGTCAGCAGGAGAGCAGCTACAGCAGCAGGGTTACCGACGAAACTAGCAAGCTGAACAACCACACGTGCAAGGACAACACCTCTGTGTACCAACATGCCAGGGGCAGTCGCGGTCCTAGCACTACTGATGGGTCCCCCGGTACGGAGGAGGCGGGCACGTGAGAGGATATACCGCACGCGCATGAGCCTCTTTGGCATGGGGGATGAGGAGATTCAGCCCTGATGCAATACTTGAACTAACCACAACCCTGCAGGATGACATCACCAGCAAGACATACCGCTCACAAGCAGTGCAGCCACTGGTGAAGGTACTGGCAACACTTAATTTTCTTGCCAGTGGATCATTCCAGCGTACAAGTGGAGTGGTGGCTGGGATGTCACAGTCCTCCATGAGCAGATGTGTGCACCAGGTTGTCCCTGCAATCCTCAGACGCATGTCCAACCAGTTCATCAGACCAACCACTGAGGAGCTGCGGCTGAAGGCAATGACAGATTTCTACAAAATTGCAGGATTCCCACGCACTGTGGGGGCCATTGATTGCACACATGTGGCACTCCAGCCCCCCAGTGCCACAGAGCACATATACCGCAATCGGAAGCATTGGCACTCCATCAACGTACAGGTGATAGCCGATGCCCAACGCCTCATATGGCACGTCCGTGCCAAACACCCCGGATCCAGCCATGACAGCTTCATATACAATCAGAGCCCCATCCCAACGGAATTCGAGCAGAACATGTATGGGGACAGCTGGCTGGTTGGTGAGTGACATGGGTGGCAGGCATGACTATCCCCTCCCATGATGCACACATCACAAGGGCCACATGCATAACTAACATCCTCCTGTCTTTTCCCTTACAGGTGACTCTGCATATGCACTGGGACCCCATCTCATGACTCCTTTCCGGAACCCCCAAACCAGAGGAGAGAGAAAATACAATGAAGCACTCATCAAAACCCGTGCAGTGGTGGAACAAACATTTGGGCTCCTGAAGTCCCGTTTCCGCTGCCTGGATAAGTCCGGGGGGACCCTATTGTATTCCTCTACCTTCGTGTGTCAGATCATCGGTGCATGTTGCATTCTGCACAACTTTGCCATGAGAAAAGGCCTGCAGATTGACATACGTGATGACCTGACCCCCCAACCAGACAGCCCCCCCCTGCCAGAGGAGACCCATTCAGCTGATGGAAGAGCAGTCAGGAGGGTCCTCGCCGTAGGCATCTTTGGACACTAAACCAAAACATTGATCACACGGACAATGCACGCATGCACACCACTGATGTCCCTAGATCACACACACCACATCCACATGGCATTGGATTAGCCCAAGTCCAACATGCAGGACTTGGGAGCAGCAACGCCAGCGTCAAGGCCCCAATGATGTCGCTGTCCATTCATACACCTTTCACACGTCATTCATACAGCCGTGGGGTTAACTTCACCACCACGGCCGAGGGTGACACCCCTTACTGGCAGGAGTGCCACCCCCTCACATTCACACACCATTCACACTGCAACGTGTGCAGTATCAAAAAATTAAATATCTCATATCCAGAGCATAATCACAAAAAAAAAATCATAACCTGAGCATAATCACAAAAAAAAAACTCATAACCTGAGCATTAAGAATAAAATAAAAATCTCATGTCCTGAGCATTCAAAAAAAAAATAAAATAAAAATCTCATATCCTGAGCATTCAAAAAAAATAAAATAAAAATCTCATTTCCTAAGCATTCAAAAAAAAAAAAAAAAAAATCTCATATCCTGAGCATTCAAAAAAAATAAAATAAAAATCTCATGTCCTGAGCATTCAAAAAAAAGAAAATAAAAATCTCATATCCTGAGCATTCAAAAAAAAGAAAATAAAAATCTCATATCCTGAGCATTCAAAAAAAAGAAAATAAAAATCTCATATCCTGAGCATTCAAAAAAAAGAAAATAAAAATCTCATATCCTGAGCATTCAAAAAAAAGAAAATAAAAAAAAATCATCTGGGATGCCGGGGGCTCCTTCTGGTGGCCCCTCTCTGGCTCCTCAGCTGCCTGGATGGAGTGGGTGGGGGTGGGGGTGCATCTGGAGGTGGCTGATCCCCGGGTGGGCCACTCCTGGCAGGTGTGGCCTGCATGCCCTCCAAGGCCACGGCAATCCGGCCGAGGTACGAATTGGTCTGGGCCTGCACCCTGAGCTGCTGGGCCTGCATCCTGAGCTGCCGGGTGACCTGGTAATGCTGGGCCTGCCGACTCTGCCTCCCCTGGTCCCGGATGGCAGCAGTGTTTGCCTGGACGGCTGCAGTGAGGTGCCTTATATCACCCTGCACCTCCCCCAGACTGGTCACCACTGCAGCGCAGTTGCAGCTGACATCCTGCACTGCATTGGATATCTGGGCCACGGAGCACAGGTTGTCAGCCACTCTGTCCAGGTGCCCAACTATGTCCCCCATTTGCTGGGTCTGCCTGGCGTGATCCCTCACCACCTGGTCCTGGACCAGATCAGACACCCCCCTGGTCTTACGGGTGGCCTTCCTGGGGCCAGTAGATGGTTGTCCCCGGGGGGATGGAGTCGCCCTTGAGGGGCTTGCTATGATGGGGGAGGGGATCTGAGAGGGTCCTGCAGAAGAGGAGGACTCCTCCAAAAATAATATTATGTCCTGCTCTGCCACAACAGGCTGCTCCTCAACGACCTCTGCAGGTGAGGTGTGGGCACTCTCCTCCTCCACCTCGGTCTCTTCACCACCCATGGGCTCGGACACAAGATGCCGTTGGGGGGATGGGGTGGACTGGCCGCCAACAGATGATGGCCCAGCTCCGTCATCTGTGGATGACACAAAGCAGACACATGTTGGGTGGTCCCACACACTTGGCACATGTACCCTCCCCCCCATATGCAACACACCAAAAAGGGGGTAAAAATCACTTACCTGTCCTGGAGCCTTCCTCCACTGAGTCATATCCAGGGACCCCCTCCAACTGCTCCCTGTCCAGGCAGCGGGCGACCACCTCCTCCTCCGTGGTCAGGCTGACCGGACATGGGGGTCCACCACCCGTGCCCCTCTCATGCCTCCTGATGGTGGCCACCTTGCCACGGACCTTGCGCTGCAGGTCATTAATTTTTTTCTGGATATCACCAGCAGTCCGGGTGGAGTACCCCAAAACATTCACCCTGCCAGCAATGGTCTCCAGGATGCCCTGCTTCCTCTCCCGGTTGGTCTTCCGACTTTTGGTGCCGTGGAGGAACTCGGAAACGGAAATACTTTTGCGCCGGAATGGCGCTTCCGCTGGCGCTTTTATACGCGCAATGGAACACATTGCGCTGGCGTTTCCCGTGAAGTGGTGCCGACGGAAGTTGTGAGCATGCGCACAGGGGGCCGAGTGAAGCCTCACTCACTGCGCATGCTCCGTGGATGATGCGCTGCTGAACGTAAGCCTCTGCGCTGGGCTCCGCCCATCATTTACATATGATCACACCCACTTCCACTTGCGTCGGGTTGCGCCAACGCATCTTCGTTACTCCGTCGCAAAATAACGCCCATGCGCTTGGTGAATGCTGTACTTCACTCGCTAGTTTGCGTCAGCGCAGCGTATATGCGTTGCGCTACGCTGGCGAAAAGATGCGCGCATCTACCTGAATCTGGCCCTTTATTGCCAATTCATCCAAACCAAAATATGGGAACTGATAGCGTTGTTCATACCGGCCTATCCAACCCCTCTCTTTTTAACCCTCCTAATGCCACTGCCCCATCAATTAAAGTATTCAAAGATTTGGTACTTAAAGACTTGGAATTATTACTCAAGATCCATATACGTGACCACCCTGACATTAAATTAGGCTTAAAGTCCCTGTGCGAACACAAGGATATTATTATTCGCCCTGCGGACAAGGGTGGGGGGGGTTGGTTATCTTTGATAAGAATTAGGGTTGTCCCGATACCACTTTTTTAGGACCGAGTACAAGTACCGATACTTTTTTTCATATACTCGCCGATACCGAATACCGATACTTTTTTTTAAATGTCATGTGACAGTTTTCAAACCACAATACAGACTAAGGATATTTTCTTTAGAATTATGAAGAACTCTAACTCAAGACATTATAAAAGAATAAAAATGAGTAAAAATTAATAAAAATGTTTTATTTGCTTGTCACGCAGTAGTAAAACTGCTACTAGTATCGGTATCTGGACAACCCTAATAAGAACGATTATCACATAGAAATGTGTAGGATTCTAGAGGATACCAACCCATACATACCATTACCTAGAGATCGTACCAAAGACCTCAAGCAAGCTTTGGTAGATTTGGTAGATAAGGGGTTTCCATTAGGCATTTTAGAAAAAGATTATTTTGTACCTGTAGCACCGCGCATTCCCATCATGTATTACCTTCTAAAGGTCCACAAAAGTGTTACACAGCCCCCTGGTAGGCCTATAGTCAGCGGGATTGATTCAGTAACGTCCCATATAGACTGTTACATAGATTTCCATCTCAAACAACTGTTTCGATCCACCCCTTCTTTTTTGAAGGATACAGGCGCTACTTTTATACCACTCAGATTGGGGTTTAATACCATCAAGCATTTTATGTCTAATAGTGGTCTGATCCCCAATGTTCAACAACATTACATCATGGAATGGTTCGCTACACAATCTAACTACTTTTGGTACCATAACCAATTCTTTCTACAAAGGAAAAGTGTCACGATGGGGGCCAAATTTGCCCCCCAGCCTTGCAAACTTTTTCATGGCTCTATGGGAGGAGGATGTCATCTACGCCTTACAGCGTCCAGAGCTGGTCTTGTGGGCAAGGTATATAGACATCATCCTCCTCCTGTGGAAGGGTGACGAAGAATCTTTACATGATTTCATGGCCACCCTAAATGACCATCCACTTTCTTGATCTTGAGATTTCGATAGTCGATCAGCGGTTGGTTACCAAAACCCTTTTGAAGCCAACCGACCACAATGGGTACATCCCAATTGACAGCTGTCATTATAGGTCTTGGCTCAAGTCCGTAGCATACAGCCAGTTACTCCGTATTAAACAAAATTGCACGAATCTTACAGATTTTTGCGGATATTCTGAAATCTAGATTTTTAGAGCGAGGTTACCTCCCGACCGCTATTGATGAGAAAATAAATAGAGTTTCCTTATTAGATCAAAGCTCCCTTGTCGTTGAACAACTCAAACGAGTACCGAATGCCAAATTTAAGTGGTCTTTTTACCACACAATTTTCCATACAGCACAAGCAGATCAAAAATATTTTGAATCGCCATTGGAAAGAACTCAAAAACAATGGGCCCTGTACTTCCTCAGAAGGCGGATATTTTATAAAGAGGAGGACTTTATGGCTCCAAACGTAGCAGATCCTCCTGTAAGACAATCTTTATTTCCTAAATTAAAAAGGTACTATCCTTGCAAGAAGTATAATGTTTGCATGTTTATACATGCAAACATTACACAGTGTGATTGGGCAGAAAAAAAGTGACAGTTTTACATCTATCACCACCTCCACTGTATATCACATGAAGCAAATTACCACTTGTATCACACGTTTCATTGTGTACCTTATTACATGTCCATGCAATAAGCAATACGTAGGACGCACAATTAGAAATTTCTCGATTAGAGTCAGAGAGCATATTGCGGGCATTAGGAGAGGAAGTATAAACCATAGTGTTCTGAGGCACTACATACATGTTCACAATAAAGACCCTTCAGGAACTAAATCAATGATCAGTGATCGATCAATTCATCCCCCATTGGAGGGGTGAATCTCATACTAGAGGCGTTTCTCAGTTAGAAACCTTCTGCATTTACCATCTTTGGTGTTATTCCCCGTTTGGGCTTAACATCGACTGGGATATTAACTCATTTATTAATAAAGCCTAGGTATTCCTTCATGTCATCTGTTTGATATAGTTGGTCCATCTTAGAATTATTTTTCTTTATTTTCTGTAGGATTGTTTTTGATGATGCCTAAGATTATTTTCAGCATCATGGCCTCTGTGGTTTCGCCCGATGCCTTGTGTTGTGATATGCTCATTGACTCTAGTATAGGCACCTGGGGTGCCTGAGCTGATATGCTTTATTTTTAGCACCAGTGATTTTAAAGTTTTCCGTATTATCTGTAATACTTTAGATATGTATCACCCAATCTCTGCATATTCTTGCTAAGGTGGGTTGTTGTATATATATTTTTTAATGTATATTACATATGTGACAGTAGGCAGGTTAAATCCCCTGGTTGCATCCAAGATGCTGTATATATTTCTCATAGGTTCAGGCTTTATGCCAGTTTGTACCTCTAGGGGAAGTGCTGGGAGTCCTTCTGGGAGGACTTGATGAGCCCAGCTGTATCAGGTGGGCTCATTAGGTCCTCTACAAAAGCTCCCAGCATGCTAAGAGATATGCTCCAACCTGGAACCAGACCTGTGTGAATAGTCTGGGAAGTGATTTTTGTGCAGTAAGACAAAGCCTGTGTGGCTACTATTACCAAAACTCTAACCAGCAGGGAGTTAGGGACTGGGGCAGCACTAGGCTGTACCCAGGCGTTAGTTAGGGACACCAATGTGTTTCTGTCACATTTGTTTTGTATACAGGGTATAGTTTAAATTAAATCCGCACCTTTTTGTTTTCCTCCTACCACCGTCTGCTGTGCCTCATGCCGCGTACACACGGTCGTTTTTTGCGATGAAAAAAAACGACGTTTTTTAAAACGTCATTTAAATTGATCGTGTGTGGGCAAAACTTTGTTTTTTGTCTTAAAAAAAACGACCAAAAAAAAATTCCAACATGCTTGAATTTTTTGTGTCGTTTTTCAAAACGTCGTTTTTTGTTTCACAAAAAGTCACTGTGTGTAGCAAAAACGTCGTTTAAAACAACGTTTTTCAACCCACGCATGCCCAGAAACTAGTTATGAAGCGAGCTTCAATGGAAAAGTGTGGTGAACGTAACCTCGTTTTTTGTGAAAAAAACGATGGTGTGTATGCAACATCGTCTTTGAAAGTGACGTTTCAAAAACGTCGTTTTTACTTCACAAAAAACCTTGTTTTTTTTTCATCGCAAAAAACGACCGTGTGTACGCGGCATAA
This sequence comes from Rana kukunoris, assembly GCA_029574335.1. Taxonomy (NCBI): domain Eukaryota; kingdom Metazoa; phylum Chordata; class Amphibia; order Anura; family Ranidae; genus Rana; species Rana kukunoris. The sequence continues at coordinate 84,833,848 of CM056054.1, read as the reverse complement.
GAGTCGGTTCACACTGGGGCGAATTGGGATCCGACTTGAAGTCGTCTCAAGTCGTCCCAAGTCGCGCTGTCCAGAAAAGCAATGTAAGTGAATGGGAGCGGTGTTAATACACACTACTCATATCGCTCCGACTTCAGAAGAGGTTCCTGTACTACTTCAATCAGACTTCTAGGCGATTTGTACCCATTGATTTCAATGGAAGTCGCTTCCAAGTCTGATCACTGTTTTAATTGAAGCGACCTGAGGCCTGCTTTATAGACCTGTTGCAGAAGCAAGAGCAGAGACTACAACAAATGGAAACTTTAATGCAGCAACGTCCACAGACCAGTGAGGCAAGTGGTTCCACTAATACTGCATCCTTTGGGGTGAGTCGTTTGCTGACAAAAATGACAGGAGAGGATGATCCAGAGGTGTTTTTGACCACATTTGAAAGGACTGCTGAAAGGGAAAAATGGCCCAAGGAGCAGTGGGGTGGACTGGTGGCCTCTTTGTTAACTGGGGAATCGCAGAAGGCTTATTATGACTTAGAGCCTGACCAAGCAAAAGACTATGTGGTGCTAAAAACTGAAATATTGGCGCAGCTGGGGATTCACCCTGGCTGTCCGGGCTCAGCGTGTGCATAACTGAACTTTCTGCCTTGGAAAACCCCCCAGATCTCAAATGTATGATCTCATTCACCTGAGCAGGAAGTGGCTACAGCCAGAGACTTTTTACTCTGCAAAGATTGTGGAACGTGTTGTGATGGATCGCTTTCTGAGAGCTCTTCCTACTCCCATCCAAAAGTGGGTAAGCCATGGAGACCCAGAAACGGCCGATAAGCTTGTGGATCTTGTTAAGAGGTACTTGGCTACAGAGAACCTGACTGCCTCTTCCAGAGACTCACAGACTTTCCCCCCTAAGAACAGACCAGACCATCCCCAGAGGCACGTAAGATGATTTCAAGGGGTGAGGGTGGAGAGAGTGAAAGTGTGGGAGTTCTCCCTAGTGTCTGGCGAGAACTGCCCGGGAAGTCAAGGCCTCAAGAGGCGGCAAAAAGGATTGTTTTCTACCACTGCCGGCAGGAGGGACACATTGCAGCAAATTGTCCGGTTGTGGATGAACCCATGCAATGCGGCTTTCTAAGGGACAGACGTTAGTTGCTGTTTGCGACAGTCGCATGCACTGCTTTTCCGGGAACTGAGAAACATTTATGCAAAATGTGTATCAATGGTAAAAATGTGGTTGTGTTGCTGGATTCAAGTAGCCTGGTGACACTGATAAAGGCTGAATTAGTTACTACAGGGGTCTCTGGGAATAACAAGGTAGCTGTTATTTGTGTGCATGGGGACACCCAAGAGTATCCTGTGACTACAGTGTGTTTTCAAACCTCCAAAGGTACCCTCTAAGTGTCTCACTTACCAAATGATGCCATTGTGGAAAGGGATTTTCCAAAGTTCTGGGAACTATGGGATTATCCTGAGCCCCCCCACTGGTGCCTCTACATACTAGGAATCTGATAACCAGAATTCCTCTGAGAGTGGTGAGGACTCTCCAGAATTCCCCTTGTCAGTATTGGCAGGGGATATTCAAGAAACTGGGGAGGAGCCAACATCCTCAGACGAAAACATGCCGTCTGTAGAATTTTCTGATCTCGAAGTTCACAGGGAAAACTTTGCCACGAACAGTTAAAAGACCTCACCCTAATAAAGGCACAGAAAACGTTGTGAAAATAGATGGCGAGTTAGTGAACCAAGATACGACCTGCACTTACCCGTACTTCATCATGGAAAGGGGCCTACTCTATTGGGTGGCTCAAAGGGCAGAAGAAACCATTGAGCAACTTGTGGTGCCAAAACTTACAGGAAGTTGGTGTTAGAGTTGGCCCATGGGCACATTCTTGGAGGCCATCTGGGGACAGAGAAAACCCGAGAGAGAGTGTTGCAGAGATTTTATTGGCCTGGGGTCATGAAGGAAACAGAAAATTATTGTTCCTCCTGCCCTGTGTGTCAGAAGTCGACATCTATCCCACATTTCCGTAACCCGCTAGTACCCCTTCCCATCATTGAGGTTTCCTTTGAGAGGATCGCCATGTATTTGGTAGGTCCAATAGTGAAGTCCGCTAGGGGGCATCAGTACATCATCTGTTTGATATAGTTGGTCCATCTTAGAATTATTTTTCTTTATTTTCTGTAGGATTGTTTTTGATGATGCCTAAGATTATTTTCAGCATCATGGCCTCTGTGGTTTCGCCCGATGCCTTGTGTTGTGATATGCTCATTGACTCTAGTATAGGCACCTGGGGTGCCTGAGCTGATATGCTTTATTTTTAGCACCAGTGATTTTAAAGTTTTCCGTATTATCTGTAATACTTTAGATATGTATCACCCAATCTCTGCATATTCTTGCTAAGGTGGGTTGTTGTATATATATTTTTTAATGTATATTACATATGTGACAGTAGGCAGGTTAAATCCCCTGGTTGCATCCAAGATGCTGTATATATTTCTCATAGGTTCAGGCTTTATGCCAGTTTGTACCTCTAGGGGAAGTGCTGGGAGTCCTTCTGGGAGGACTTGATGAGCCCAGCTGTATCAGGTGGGCTCATTAGGTCCTCTACAAAAGCTCCCAGCATGCTAAGAGATATGCTCCAACCTGGAACCAGACCTGTGTGAATAGTCTGGGAAGTGATTTTTGTGCAGTAAGACAAAGCCTGTGTGGCTACTATTACCAAAACTCTAACCAGCAGGGAGTTAGGGACTGGGGCAGCACTAGGCTGTACCCAGGCGTTAGTTAGGGACACCAATGTGTTTCTGTCACATTTGTTTTGTATACAGGGTATAGTTTAAATTAAATCCGCACCTTTTTGTTTTCCTCCTACCACCGTCTGCTGTGCCTCATGCCGCGTACACACGGTCGTTTTTTGCGATGAAAAAAAACGACGTTTTTTAAAACGTCATTTAAATTGATCGTGTGTGGGCAAAACTTTGTTTTTTGTCTTAAAAAAAACGACCAAAAAAAAATTCCAACATGCTTGAATTTTTTGTGTCGTTTTTCAAAACGTCGTTTTTTGTTTCACAAAAAGTCACTGTGTGTAGCAAAAACGTCGTTTAAAAACAACGTTTTTCAACCCACGCATGCCCAGAAACTAGTTATGAAGCGAGCTTCAATGGAAAAGTGTGGTGAACGTAACCTCGTTTTTTGTGAAAAAAACGATGGTGTGTATGCAACATCGTCTTTGAAAGTGACGTTTCAAAAACGTCGTTTTTACTTCACAAAAAACCTTGTTTTTTTTTCATCGCAAAAAACGACCGTGTGTACGCGGCATAAGAGTCGGTTCACACTGGGGCGAATTGGGATCCGACTTGAAGTCGTCTCAAGTCGTCCCAAGTCGCGCTGTCCAGAAAAGCAATGTAAGTGAATGGGAGCGGTGTTAATACACACTACTCATATCGCTCCGACTTCAGAAGAGGTTCCTGTACTACTTCAATCAGACTTCTAGGCGATTTGTACCCATTGATTTCAATGGAAGTCGCTTCCAAGTCTGATCACTGTTTTAATTGAAGCGACCTGAGGCCTGCTTTATAGACCTGTTGCAGAAGCAAGAGCAGAGACTACAACAAATGGAAACTTTAATGCAGCAACGTCCACAGACCAGTGAGGCAAGTGGTTCCACTAATACTGCATCCTTTGGGGTGAGTCGTTTGCTGACAAAAATGACTGGAGAGAATGATCCAGAGGTGTTTTTGACCACATTTGAAAGGACTGCTGAAAGGGAAAAATGGCCCAAGGAGCAGTGGGGTGGACTGGTGGCCTCTTTGTTAACTGGGGAATCGCAGAAGGCTTATTATGACTTAGAGCCTGACCAAGCAAAAGACTATGTGGTGCTAAAAACTGAAATATTGGCGCAGCTGGGGATTCACCCTGGCTGTCCGGGCTCAGTGTGTGCATAACTGAACTTTCTGCCTTGGAAAACCCCCCAGATCTCAAATGTATGATCTCATTCACCTGAGCAGGAAGTGGCTACAGCCAGAGACTTTTTACTCTGCAAAGATTGTGGAACGTGTTGTGATGGATCGCTTTCTGAGAGCTCTTCCTACTCCTATCCAAAAGTGGGTAAGCCATGGAGACCCAGAAACGGCCGATAAGCTTGTGGATCTTGTTAAGAGGTACTTGGCTACAGAGAACCTGACTGCCTCTTCCAGAGACTCACAGACTTTCCCCCCTAAGAACAGACCAGACCATCCCCAGAGGCACGTAAGATGATTTCAAGGGGTGAGGGTGGAGAGAGTGAAAGTGTGGGAGTTCTCCCTAGTGTCTGGCGAGAACTGCCCGGGAAGTCAAGGCCTCAAGAGGCGGCAAAAAGGATTGTTTTCTACCACTGCCGGCAGGAGGGACACATTGCAGCAAATTGTCCGGTTGTGGATGAACCCATGCAATGCGGCTTTCTAAGGGACAGACGTTAGTTGCTGTTTGCGACAGTCGCATGCACTGCTTTTCCGGGAACTGAGAAACATTTATGCAAAATGTGTATCAATGGTAAAAATGTGGTTGTGTTGCTGGATTCAAGTAGCCTGGTGACACTGATAAAGGCTGAATTAGTTACTACAGGGGTCTCTGGGAATAACAAGGTAGCTGTTATTTGTGTGCATGGGGACACCCAAGAGTATCCTGTGACTACAGTGTGTTTTCAAACCTCCAAAGGTACCCTCTAAGTGTCTCACTTACCAAATGATGCCATTGTGGAAAGGGATTTTCCAAAGTTCTGGGAACTATGGGATTATCCTGAGCCCCCCCACTGGTGCCTCTACATACTAGGAATCTGATAACCAGAATTCCTCTGAGAGTGGTGAGGACTCTCCAGAATTCCCCTTGTCAGTATTGGCAGGGGATATTCAAGAAACTGGGGAGGAGCCAACATCCTCAGACGAAAACATGCCGTCTGTAGAATTTTCTGATCTCGAAGTTCACAGGGAAAACTTTGCCACGAACAGTTAAAAGACCTCACCCTAATAAAGGCACAGAAAACGTTGTGAAAATAGATGGCGAGTTAGTGAACCAAGATACGACCTGCACTTACCCGTACTTCATCATGGAAAGGGGCCTACTCTATTGGGTGGCTCAAAGGGCAGAAGAAACCATTGAGCAACTTGTGGTGCCAAAACTTACAGGAAGTTGGTGTTAGAGTTGGCCCATGGGCACATTCTTGGAGGCCATCTGGGGACAGAGAAAACCCGAGAGAGAGTGTTGCAGAGATTTTATTGGCCTGGGGTCATGAAGGAAACAGAAAATTATTGTTCCTCCTGCCCTGTGTGTCAGAAGTCGACATCTATCCCACATTTCCGTAACCCGCTAGTACCCCTTCCCATCATTGAGGTTTCCTTTGAGAGGATCGCCATGTATTTGGTAGGTCCGATAGTGAAGTCCGCTAGGGGGCATCAGTACATTTTGGTTATATTGGACTATACCACCCATTATCCGGAGGCGATTCCTCTCCGAAATACCTTGGCCAAAACCATAGCCAAAGAGCTATCTCTTGTTTTTAGCCACGTGGGTATTTGTAAGGAACTGCTTAAGAACCAAGATACACACTTTATGTCCCGGGTTATAAAAGAACTGTGCAAGTTGTTCAAAGTGACACAATTGCGTACATCTGTGTATTACCCCAAAACAGATGGGTTGGTTGATAGATTCAACAAAACCCTTAAACAAATGTTAAAGAGGGTGGAGGATAAAGATGGAAAGGATTGGGACTGTCTTATTCCCTATTTAATGTTTGCCATTAGGGAGGTACCCCAATCCTCTATGGGTTTCTAACCCTTCGAGTTGCTCTATGGGAGACACCCAAGAGGGATATCGCCTGGGAAACTTGGGAAAGTGAGAGTTCTCCCCACAGGAGTGTGATTATGTCGCCCTGATGAAAGATAGAATTGCACAGGTAATGCCAATTGTAAGGCCTTGTACACACAAGGGAATATTTCCGCTGAACATGGTCCGATGGACCATTTCAGCCGAAAAATCCGCTCGTGTGTAGGGGCAAACGGACCGTTTTGCCCGGATTCCTCCGGCGGAAAAATTTCAAAGCATGCTTTGGAATTTTTCCGCCGGATAGCTGCCCGTCAGATATGTCCGCTGGTTAGTACGGCAAACCAGCGGACATATCTGCCCGCACATGCGTCGTATCCTGTGAATGGATCCGACGCATGCGCGCGGAAGTGTTTACTTCCTGGTGCGGTGACGTGGCGGTCACGTGGCGGCGTCAACGTCACTGCCGCGTCACCGCGCTGTCCGCCGGCGGGGAATTTGATCCGATGGTGTGTACAGCCATCGGATCAAAGCAGTCCGGCGGACAGATCCGATGGGAACGGTCCGTCGGACCATTCCCCATCGGATATATTACCTTGTGTGTACAAGGCCTAAGGAAAAACATTTGGCCCAAGCACAGTTGGCACAACAGAGAGTGTATAACCGTGGGGCCAAGACCCGTACCTTCTCCCTGGGGGATAGTATATTGGTACTTATCCCTACAGTTGAAAGCAAGTTCCTCGCCAAATGGCAAGGCCCCTACGTGATATTGGAAAAAGTGAGCGAAGTGAATTACAAGGTCAGACAACCAGGAAGGCAAAAGCCCGAACACATCTATCACATCAATCTGTTGAAAGCCTGGAGGGATAGGGAATCCCTAGTCGCAGAAACTTTGTCACCAGCTCAGTCTGATTGCGTGATTCCTGAGGTTGGAATAGCAGTCACCTTGTCAAAGCCCCAACAACAGAAGGTTAAGGAGTTTGTGCTTCGCAACCAAGAGGTTTTCTCTGAGCTGCCGGGACAAACGTCTGGGGTAGAGCATGATATTATTACCCCGCCCTGTGAAAGGGTGAAGCTAAAACCCTATCGCATCCCAGAGGCCCGACGGGAGGCAATACGGGAGGAAGTACAGAAAATTCTTAAGTTGGGGGTGATAGAGGAATCCCAAAGTGATTGGTCCAGTCCTATAGTCTTAGTGCCTAAAGCGGATGGGAGCTGGCGTTTTTGTAACGATTTTCGACAACTGAACAAAGTTACAAAATTTGACACCTACTACATGCCACGTATCGATGAGTTAATCGACCGGCTGGGAACAGCCCGGTACATGACAACTCTTGATCTCACAAAAGTGTATTCCCCTGGCTAAATCTGCCAAGGAGAAAACCGTCTTTGTAACCCGATTATAAAAGAATGCCATTTGGGTTACAGAATGCCCCAGCAACCTTTCAGCAGGAAATTGAACCAGATTCTAAGGCCTCATCAGAAGTATGCTGCAGCTTACCTGGATGATGTAGTTATCCATAGCCCATATTGGGCCTCACATCTGCCTCGGTCATGGTTAAGTGGACCCCAGACGCGGAAGCAGCCTTCCAGGCCTTAAAAAATCCTTATGTAGCCAGCCGGTCTTGTACCAGATTTCTCCAGGGACTTTGTGGTACAAAGCGCATGCGTCGGACGTGGGGTTGGGAGCAGTATTGTCCCAGGTCTGGAATGGGGAAGAACATCCGGTCATTTATCTCAGTAGAAAAAAAAAGTTCCAAGTTTATTGAGATGCAAGAAATAAGGGCATACATACATATCAAATAGCGGATCAACAACGTCCGAACATTTAGTGGTACAAGGTTTGTGCTAAACATAGTAGGCTCTATTCGGTTTTACAGTACATACGTGGTCATGCATTCGTGCGCGCACCGAAGACCATTGGTTAGCCACAAAAGACATACCGTATTTATCGGGGTATTGCGCGCTCCCGCGTATAGCGCGCACCCTTAAAGTTGCCTCAAAATTCCAGTAAAAAAAAATGTTATAACATTTTATTACTTACAGTTTTGGTCTCTTGCCCGGCGTCCATTGTCCGGTCCGGTGTCCGTCTGCGGCCTCGGTGGTGTCCTCCCGTCTTCTCCAGCGCTGTCTCATGTCGAATCCCCGCTTCCCGCGCTCAGTTTGAACGCCTCCGCCGACATATACCGAGTGCAGTACACTCGGGTACATTTGGCCAGGCTCGGCTTCGCTCGTGCTCACGCTCTGTGACGTTTATGCGTGAGCACGAGTGAAGCCGAGCCTAGCCGGATGTACCCGAGTGTACTGCACTCGGTATATGTCGGCAGCTCACTTCAAACTGAGAGCGGGAAGCGGGTATCGGCGTATATCGCGCACCACGATTTCCCCTTATTTTAAGGGGAAAAAAGTGCCCGGTATACGCCGATAAATACGGTATGTTCAGAGGAACAAAAAAAACAAAAAAAAATAGCCCATGCCCAACCCGACAGTCCAACCTGGAACTACTATACAAAACACATTTGGATTGTCCTGAGCCACTAACCCCCACCCCCACCCCCCCCCTGAGCGCACAGTGGATATACATACGTTAACTCGGACCGTACAGGTCTCACCGTCCTCCAGCCACCTGTCCCATACACTGGAAAACTTCTGTAGTCGCCCCAAGTGTATATATATCATCTTCCTGTATGAGAGAGTGGCATTCACCTCCCTTTTCCAGTCTCTCAGAGTTGGAGCCCTCGTCTGCATCCAAGCCTTGGCTACCACTTTCCTAGCCAAAATAAGGGTTTCATACATAAAGATAGCCTGGTACGTGTCTGCATCCACATCTGGTAGCAATCCCAGGAGGCACAGCTTAGGGTCCATGCCCACACGGGAACCCATATTGTCATGAAGGAATTGAGTCACCTGTAGCCAGTAAGCCTGCACATCTGGACAATGCCAGATCAGATGGTAAAATGAGCCCACAGCAGAGGCACACATGGGGTACAAGGGGCTTCTCGCGGTTTGGAACTTTGCCAGTCTCAGGGGTGTAATATATGCCCGGTGAATTATGTACAGTTGTGTCAACCTGTCTGATAGTTTAGGGGATGCAGTCTTGACCCCTTCCAGAATCTCTCCCCAGACAGCGTCGTCTATGGGGCCTACATCCTGCTCCCACTTTGTCTTTGCTGCCTGTGCGACTCTGCCATTTATACGTTGACGGACAAAATAATAAAGATTGGACGTGAGTTTGGCTGAGTCCGCTCCAAAGACCAAATCCAGCACCTGCGGGGTCCTCAAGTCAATGACGATAGACTCCAGCTGTGATGTAAGTGCATGTCTAAGCTGCAGATACCTAAAGAGGAACTGTGGAGGGGGGCGTGACCAGAAGCCGACTCGGATGCAAGCTTAGCCTAAGAGCTCTCTCTCTGCCCACAGCTTACCGGCTATTTTGGGGACTTTCCACCCGCCATCCATGGGTCGCTCCAGGACGACAAGGTCCACTACAACCAGGGGATCATCCCAGCCCCCTCCAGGGACATCCACGGACCTCAGGGCCTTCTTTATTCTGTCCGGTCTCCCTCAGGACAGGGAGTCCAAGATGGCGCCGGACACGAACACGCCTGACATGCGGTTTCCCCCCCCCCCCCGTGGCTCTCTCACTCCATCCCAGCGCTGCTCCGGACCCCAATTGACCAGCTGTCCGTCCCACAGATGATTGGGAGCGGGCGCCGCTGGTCGGGTGAGCACACACCCCCTGTCTGGTCCCCTTCCACCGCTGTGGCCTCACAGCCGAACTCGCGGGCCGCCGCCATCTTGGGACACCCAGAGCACAACACACAGTGCTCCAAGGCCTACCTGCAGCTACTCCGGTCAGCGTCTGATCCGGCCAGAAGAAGGGAGGAGGCCAGCTCACCAGACCCCACGGGGGGTGCAGAGGACTTTCCAGCGCTGCCACAGTCAGCCCATCCCAGCTCCCATCCGTTTGCTCCATCCAGAGCTGGGCAGTATACTAGTCCAGGAGAGGACTCAGTGAGGACACCACCCCCCCCCCCCCAGGCTTCAGCACCAACCTCACTCCGGGCCTCTCCAGCATGCTGCGCCCCACCCGGTGTCACTGGCATCCTTTGCCCAAATGACATTTCCCCCTGCCCCCTCCCTCGGGACAGGGGGGAAGAGGAATCCCGATCCCAGCAGGCCCAGGCCTGCGGAACTCAGGAGGGCTGGAGACTTGAGAGCCCTATCTGGGGGCCCCCACAGCAGGCTCGCACACAGCTTCCCTTGCATCCTGCTTTTCCTTCACAAACGCCGGACATAGCTGCATACCAATCCATCCCCCCCACAAGGGCTTGTATACCTGCAAGCAATGCCTACCAAGGAGGACTTTAAACAGCTCATATTGGATGTGAAATCCACTTGCAGGTCTGAGATCCAAAACCTCCAATCGGGCCTCAAACACCTGGCTGATCGAGTGGAAATGGCGGAGGAGGAAATCCAGGAAACTAAACTGGCGATCCACAGGACACAAACACAGGGTACGGAACACCGCACATTGCTTAGAGACATGCAGCGTCACTTAAAAGATCTGGACAACAGGGGGCGCAGGAACAACATTCACGTCCGGGGGATACCAGAATCGGAGGACCCCGAAGATGTACGCTCCACTTTACACACCCTGTTCAACAACCTGATCGGAGGCCCCCCGACTAAACCCATATAAATGGCCAGAGCTCACCGGGTGCTGCGCCCCAAAGGGGCCACCTCCAAACCCAGAGACGTAATATGCAGGCTAAGCTCCTACCCCCTGAAGGAGGAAATAATGCGTCAGGCCCGCCTCGCCCACAGAGTGACCTTGGATGAAGTCCCCGTCCAGCTCTTCCCAGATCTGTCGTGGATCACCTTACAAAAGCGCAGGCTTCTACAGCCGTTGCTGCGCACCCTGCAAGATGAAAATATCTCGTACTGATGGGGTTTTCCATTTAGCCTCACAGCGAATACTCAAGGCAAGTCGGCTGTCCTGAGATACCCGGAGGACCTCCAAGCATTTTGTGAAACCTTGGACATTCAGATACCCCAGCTGCCAGATTGGGATCTCGTGGCCACACCACCTCCGCCACCCTCGGTGTGGCAGAAAGTCCCGCCACCCAAACGATCCAGAGGCTCGGAGGGGTCCAAGAGAAGCCCGCACAGGCACCACAGGAAGAACTTATCCAATCCTCCTGGCACGTGTCCCGACCCACAAGATGCCCCACCCCTTTTCGCCAATCAGGGACCTGGCCCTGGACACCCTTCTAGTAGCATTACCCACTCCCCACGCCCGAGACTTTAGTCTAGTTTAGCATCAAGGGCAAGTCTCGGCTGAGACTTTAGAGAGAGACCTTTCACCCCCCTTCTCCCATTCCCCTATCTAGTTCCCAGATGTTTTACACTTTGATACATGCGGTTTTATTGTTCAGCATGATCGCTTCAGGGTTCCCCTGGGCCTGTTGGCCCTGACAGGTCGACACTTAGAGTTATTGTTTTGTTATAGTTGCCTCATTCTAATGTTTTCTCTTCTTTCTCCTTTTTATTCTAGAGTCCTCTCTCTATCCCTCCACCCCCGTCATCGTGTGGCTCTACACAGTACTTCCGGAATGGTCTCGGTTCTCCTCCTGCGGTGTCTGACTCCCGGCCTCTGGCATCCGTGTCTCCTCCATCCACATCAGATAAGTACAGCTCCCTTCACCACCACACACCCACATGGCTAAGATACTTTCCCTGAATGTCCACGGTTTAAACTCCAATAGAAAGAGACACCTGGCCCTGTCAGAGTTTAGGCAGTCGGGGCGGATGTAATTATGGTCCAGGAAACGCATCTAGATAAAGGGGGTTCTTTTGCATTTGCATCACGTACTACTCCCAGATATACCTCTCCTCGGGGCCCCACAAAAAGGCCGGAGTGGCCATACTCATTAAGAAGGGGTCTCGCTTTGTCAGCTCACACCACTATAGCGACCCACAGGGTCACTACATCATCCTACAGGGACTGTAGCATATCGCCATGTGATGAACCCCAGGGTACCTTCAGACCGAGTACTTAGAGACTCGAGGCTGTTCCGACAAATATCCAGACGTTATGCACTTTTTGATGCCTGGCGGGTTCTCCACCCTGGCGATCGCCAATTTACATATTACTCAGCCCCTCACCGCACACACTCCCGAATCGATTATTTTTTTGTGAACAATACTACCCTGCAGCTGGTCAGGGCAGTGCAGATCCGACCGATCTCCTGGTCTCACCATGCTCCAGTCCTGCTGACCTTAGCAATAGGCTCCCCGGTGGCCAAACCCTGCACATGGCGCCTGAACACATTTCTCCTCCAGCACCTCCCCTCAAAAATGGAGTTGGAATCTACCTTGAGGAATTACTTTGAGGACAATGATACTCCAGATATATAATTATTGACTTGGTAGAGGTGGCGAACAAAGAGGGTCAGAGGTCCATATTTCTGGGCCTAGACGCCGAGAAGGCCTTTGACCGCTTGGGGTGGCCCTTTCTGTTTGCTACGCTGCGGCATGTGGGATTTAAGGGGCCATTCCTGCAGGCTATCCAACACCTATACTCCGACTCATCCTCCCAGGTCAAGACCCCCTTTGCCCTCTCCTCCACATTTCCAGTAACTAACGACACCAGGCAGGGGTGCCCTCTGTCTCCCCTGCTGTTTGCGCTATGCGTAGAACCCTTAGCCGCCACTATCCGTCAGAACCCAGATATCAGAGGGATCTTAGTTAGAGACCAAGAGTTCAAAATATCATTATTTGCAGACGATATCATCCTCACACTCACCCAACCTAGGATCTCCCTCCCGAACCTGCACGTGGAGCTTGATCGCTTTAGAGCGCTTTCAGGCTACAAAATAAATGTGTCCAAATCAGAAGCGCTCCCTCTTAACATCCCCGACGGGGAGGTGGCCCACCTACACACAACTTTCCCTTATAGCTGGAAAACCTCCTCACTGAAATACCTGGGGATTCACATCACCCCCACCTACGCTACCCTTTACCAGCAGAACTCCCCCCCCCTTTTCCGTACTATTAGGACCCTTCTACAACAATGGAGGAAGCACCACATCTCCCTATTGGGGAGAGTAGCGGCAGTAAAAATGGCGATCCTCCCAAAAATACTCTACCTGTTTCAAACCCTACCTATCCCAGTGCCCTACGCCCATTTGAGAAAACTCCAGTCTGATCTGCTCCAGTATACATGGAACTACAAGCATCACAGAGTTCCCCGGTCGGTGCTTCTGGCGGCAAGATCAGAGGGGGGGTTAGCATACCCTGACCTTGTAAAGTACTACCAAGCGACCCAGTTGAAGGCAGTAGCCTCCTGGTTCACCTTACGGTCGTACAATAAATGGACTCAAATAGAAAAGCTGTGGCTGGCCCCGGTACATCCAAACAACTTATTGTGGAATGCGGATGTGGAGGTTGATCTCGATAGCATGTTAGGTCCAATGACCCAGCTTAGACACACGTGGCGCAAATTGATACGCCAGCATAAATTATCCTCCGACGGATCCCTTCTGACCTCCTTCGCCGGCAACCCCAAAATCCCAGATAGTCTCACCCACAGAATGTCCGCTCAATGGACAGCAAGGAACCTTTTTCACTTTGGGAACCTAGTGGATCCCCTGACTCGCAAAATGCGCACATTTGCGTACATTCAGGCCAAATATGATATGCCGCACCAAGAGTTCTATGGATATCTCCAGATTTGCCACTATGCTCTGACTATCGCCCCAAACCTGGAGTTTTCCCCCCCAACGGCTTTTGAGAGGCTGGTATTGGCGGGCACGGCGCAGAAGGGCTTGATCTCTAACATATATAAAATATTGAATTCTCGGCCTGTAGATACTAAGGGCAAACACGCATACATGCTTAAGTGGGAAAAGGCCCTGGGCGAGGAGATATCCATGGAACAATGGCAGATGATCTGGTCCCAAGCGGCAAAAAGTTTGTACGCTGTTGGCGTTGTCGACAGGACAGGGGTACGCTTATCCATGTTTACTGGAGTTGCCCACTGATCATCCCCTTCTGGAACTTGGTCCAGCAATTATTGGACAGACTTCTGGATGGGACGCTCCCCCTGACCCCGAAAGTTTACTTATTAGGATTGCCCCCACCAAACCTACCAGCACCCTACAAAAAACTGACCAGACATATCCTCACGGCAGCACGATGTCTGGTGGCTCTACATTGGAAGCGCTCCGCCCCTCCCCCCCCCCCCCTGAAGCCCTATATGCAAGGATCAAGGATGTGGAACTAATGGAGAGGATGACGGCCAGAATGATGGACAGACTGGAGGCCCACAACGAGGTTTGGGAGCTCTGGCACCGTCGGGAAGAGATACCCTGATCAGGAACTTGAACCACACTGGTGATTTCCCATCCCATTCCCCCTCCCCCTCCTTCCCTGCCTCCCTCTTTCCCCCTCCTCCCCTTCTTCTTCTTGCTATTTCCTTTCCTTTTTTCTTATCTCCTCCCATGAAATCATGGGTGTTTCTAGATTGTTCACTAGTATGATGCTGCACTGACGTGTTTTTTCTTTTCTTGTACCTTGCACTTAACCAGTTTATGTGGCTGTGACTCAGTACGAACTTTCAGCTGCCTTGTAAGAAGGTACATAGCGGGTCAGATAAAGCTTTGGAAATTGTCAAATAGAGTACTGACCACTCCACTAGATGTTGCTTATGTGAATGATCTTACATGTATACGTGTGTTGGAATTTTCTAAATAAAACTATTATTGATAAAGAGGAACTGTGGGGGAAGGGAAAACTCTCTGAGATCTGTGGGGGAAGGGAAATCTCTCTGAGATCTGAGAAGGGCTTGGGACCGGAACTCGTCAGAACATGAGACACAAATAGTACCCCATAGGATGCCCAGAGCACCTGATCCAGTACTGTGTCTAGCTCGGGCAGAAGACTATTATTCCATAGTGGAGTGTGAGAGTGCATATGCGTCCGACCCTGTTTTTTAAGAGCAATATCCCATATTTTTTGGTGGTAAGTCAGCATATCAGCACTAAATCGGGACAACCTACTACCCCCATGACCCCTCCTAAATACTGCCTGTGTTGGAGTGTGAAAAGGGCTGCTCGGCTTATTACATACCAATGACCTATACCTCTGGAACTCAGTCGTGGTAAAATAATACATATGTGACAATTGCGACGCTATATAATAATCTTGAACATCAGGGAGAGAACATCCCCCCTCCGTAGTGGGGTTCTTAAGTATGTGCCACGCTAGTTTATGACGGTCTGTGCCCCAAACAAAAGAGTTTAAAATAGCCTCTATCTGTTTGAATATTTTAAGAGGTATGTATATGGGAGCATGCCACACTATATATAAAATCTTAGGTAACAAGATCATTTTTACTAAGTTGATTCTACCCATAACCCCTAAGGCCGCGTACACACCACTGAATTAATCCGATCAAATCGGTCTGACAGACCGTTTTGATCGGATTTGTCTGCTGGGATATATTGGTTTGATCGTGTACACACAGACAGCGCGGTGATGTGGCGTTGATGTGGACGCCGCCACGTCACTGCACCAGGAAGTAAAAAACTTCCACAAATGCGTCGAATCCATTCGACTCATGCGCGGGCAGATATGTCCGCTGTTTTGTGTACTAACCAGCAGACATGTCGGACGGACGGGTTCCCAGCAGACAGATTTTAAAGCATCCTACGTCCAGACGAAGCTTACGCACTAACGTTGCGAAACGCGTTGACGTAATACGGCGCCGGACGCCACGCCACCCCCACAATCCCCAGCGTGATCGGAACGTCTCGGAAGGGACTTCCACGTTGAAAAAGGGACTCAACGCCAGAGCGGCTGCACAGCTTCACTGAAAATTTGGATATGTACTGTCACTTATCAGGACTTAGTACCTCATTGGAGACTTTCAAATAAAATTGAGCTCCACGAACGTGTATCCGGCTAGACTACTCGCCGCACACGCTGTCTGATCCTGACAGTTCTGATGACATCAGTAGCGACCAGCAGCACTCTCATTACTAATGAGCTCGGAACTAACCATTGCCGTCCACTATTTGACCTCCCTCTCTGGAGCCTGGTAAGACTGTTCTTTTTATCGCACTGATAGCTGCTGAGGGTTGTTAATACCCAAACGTTTGTGGGACACCCTAAATTAATCATCTTACCTACATGATAGTGTCGATCAGACTGTGCACCAATACGGCTGTTGGTGAACTACATCAATGTTATAGCCAGTGACATTCACCCTGGAACCACAGAAAAATACTCAAAGACGTGCAGTTCCCTCTCATGCGTTTGCAACTCACATAGAATTGCTTATACAGTGTTCCTATTGACCAGCATCAACCTATGAATATATTAATGATTTATTACGATCACCCAACTGGATATAGACACACTCATAATATTTAATATCTTTGGTTGCAACCACATTCTTCCCCCGCAGGGGTACTTCTGCTGGACATTCCACACACCATATACATTCAATTTTGAAAGCTATCTCCACGGTAATTACCGTACGGAATTTCCAGCAGTAGTGATCCATTTGGCGTCCGGATCGCCCTAGTTATATGTGTTTTTATGTTTGTCACATGTTAGTGTCCTATACGTGTTATTCTGTTGCATGTTACATGAACCAGGTTCATGCGTGCAGCATCGGCCGGCTGCTGTAAGTAGGCATACGTGTTAGCCCCTATTATGTACATCTTGTATCTTCAATTTTTTGAAAAAATTTCTTATCCCGAATTCTTCGTAGATTTTGTATCTTTATATGATCAAATAAATAATTTTTTCTATATTACTGCCCATCTCTGCCTTGGTAGCCCCTTGGTTGTCCATTTGGGACACCCTGTCTCAGTTTCCCCATAGCACAACATCTCCTTTTTCCTTATATGCATTGTTGTGGCTGCGGCATTTGACCCCTAAATAAGGGGAGTGACAGTTTATAGAGCGTTTGGGATAGATGCATGCATGTTTGCGGAGGTAGTAAGTTCATCTTTAGTTTTTGTTTAAAATTTGTCTGCTGGCACCCTTTTCTTTTATTTTCTCCTTAGGAAACGGAAAATGGGAACATATCTGCAGATCCATGTCCCATGATACATCTTTGGGGTTGAGGTTGTTTGATAATATACACCGAACTAAGCCCAACACAGGGGGAGCTCGATGAGGTCAATGCGAGACCACCTACCTATCGCTCGTAAGAGCTGACACCTTGGCTTGGATGGCCAGATTGTTTGTCAAACACTGTTAATGGACTTACCACACCTATATGTGTTTATATGAAGTGTATTTCCCTGTAGATGTCATTACATTTTTCACAATGTTGTGATTTATGTGGATGTGTTTCCTGTTGTGAGTAAATAAAGATTTTGAAAAAAAAAAATTGTCTGCTGGAAAAACCTGTCTGTCCGCCCGTACACACGATCAAATTTGTCTGCTGAAACGGTTCTAGACTTAACAGTGGCAAACAGAGGTTCTACATTAAGAGGGACGTAATCTTTCCTGGTGACTCGCACCCCTAGGTACTTAACTTCCGCCACTCTCCGCAAAGGCAGCTCCCGGGACATTGCCAGGGGGGGAGTGGTCAAGGGGAAGAATTTGAGACTTGTCCCAATTAATCCTTAGGCCTGAGTATTTGCCCACATTCTCTATAATGGTCAGAGCCGTCTGCAATGAAGGGCCCTGATCTGCTAAATATAAAATTGTGTCGTCTGCATATAGACCTATTTTTTCCCACTCATTCCCTTTCCTAAGGCCTATTACCTCCGGGCTCAATCTAATAGCAATAGCCAATGGCTCAGCTGCCAACGCATAGAGCAGTATGTAGAATGGAATTGAGTATTCCCAAGAATCTTCTTGTATACTATAATCCTTCCATCTAATCAAGTATTGTAGATGTCCTCTTATTTTTCTAGAGTCTAGAATAAGTTCAACCTTATAATGTTCTTCACCCTGAACTAGCATAGGGGGGGTTTGAGAAGGGATGAGTCTTGTTGTAGTTCAGCAGCAATATGATTGCATAGTATAAGGAATCAGGCAGAAGGCTATCTTTAGGATGTCCACAGTGCACCCCCACCCGCAAGAGACAACCACGTATGTAATATTTCCTGATAAAATATACTCATGCTTTGCTGTATTGAAAATAAATTACCATACACTAATTCATTGGTATGGGTGCATTAACCATAGAATAGTGCAAAGATATAGAAGTCAAATCAATATTTAGAAAATATAAAAAATATATATACAGTGTATATATTAACCACTTGTCCTCCGCCCACCGTCAAATGACGGCGGGCGGAGGACTCCATTGTCCTGACATCACGTCATATGACGTGATGTCCTTTTAAAGCCGCGGGCGGGCGCGCGCACCCGACGCTCTGCTGGGATCCCGGTGCGAGTGCCCGGCGGCAACGATCGCCGCCGGGCACACGCGATTGCCCAGTAACTGAGCGGGGACGTGGAGCTCTGTATGTAAACACAGAGCTCCACGTCCTGTCAGGGAGAGAGGAGACCGTTGCTGTGTCCCTTGTACATAGGGACACAATCGGTCACCTCCCCCAGTCACCCCCCCTCCCCCTACAGTTAGAACACTCATAGGACACACATTTAACCCCTTCCCCACCCCCTAGTGGTTAACCCCTTCACTGCCAGTCACATTTATACAGTAATCAATGCATATTTATAGCATTGTTCACTGTATAAATGTAAATGGTCCCAAAAATGACAGAAAAGTGTCGGAAGTGTTCGCCATAACGTCGCAGTCCCAATAGAAAAATCGCAGATCGCCGCCATTAATAGTAAAAAAAAAAAAAAAAAATGCCATAAACTATCCCCTATTTTGTAAACACTATAAATTTTGCACAAACCAATCGATAAACGCTTATTGCATTTTTTTTTTAACAAAAATATGTAGAAGAATACGTATCGGCCTAAACTGAGGAAAAAAATATTTTTTTTATATATTTTTTGGGTTATTTATTATAGCAAAAAGTAAAAAATATTGCATTTTTTTCAAAATTGACGCTCTATTTTTGTTTATAGCGCAAAAAATAAAAACCGCAGAGGTGATCAAATATCACCAAAAGAAAGCTCTATTTGTGGGAAAAAAAGGACGCTAATTTTGTTTGGGAGCCACGTCGCACGACCGCGCAATTGTCAGTTAAAGCGACGCAGTGCCGAAAGCTTAAATTTTGTCTGGGCAAGAAGGGGGTGTAGGTGCACAATAGGCAAGTGGTTAATTAAATACTTTAAAAGTTATTAATAAAACAGTTGAGGTCTAACTCAATATAAAGGCCCCTAGGATAAAGACTCTTTAAAAGAAAAATCCATTTGCTCTCTCTTTGTGACAGATCCCTCACACGATTAGATAGATCCCCTCCACTATTAATGCACATGATCTATGCCACAAAACTTGATCAGGGACGGATCCTGCTGATGTTTCTCTTTAAAGTGTAATGATACACTATGATACAAAGCCCTTCCTTACATTCATCAGGTGCTCGGCTATACGTACTCTAAAGTCATTTTTTTGTTCGCCCTACGCGTAGAACAACCCGCAGGGACACCACATGAGGTATACCACATATTATGTGTTACCTGAAATAAATTCCTCTATGTCAAAAGTCTTCTGGTCTTTATTCATGATACTCATTTTGCCGCTATTTTGTATTTTCACTGTTCTACAGCATATACAGTCGTGGCCAAAAGTTTTGAGAATGACACAAATATTAATTCTCACAAAGTCCGCTGCTTCAGTGTTTATGATGGCAATTTACATATACTCATTAATTAATTGCAAAGTTCCTCTTTGCCATTAAATGAACTTAATCCCATAAAAAAAACATTTCCACTGCATTTGTAAAGAAGGATTCAGGGCGCCCAAGAAAGTCCAGCAAGTGCGAGGACCATCTCCACTGCGATTCAGCTGCGGGGTCAGGGCACCACCAATGCAGAGCTTGCTCAGGAATGGCAGCAGGCAGGTGTCAGTGCATCTGCTTGCACAGTGAGGCAAAGACTTTTGCAGGATGGCCTGGTTTCAAGAAGGGCAGCAAAAAAGCCACTTCTCTCCAGGAAAAACATCAGGGACAGACTGATATTCTGAAAAAGGTTCAGGGATTGGACTGCTGAGGACTGAGGTGAAGTAATTTTCTCTGATGAATCCCCTATCCAATTGTTTGGGGCATCTGGAAAAACCCTTGTCCGGAGAAGAAAAGGTGAGCACTACCCACCAGTCATATGTCATGCCAACAGTAAAGCATCCTGAGGCCGCGTACACACAAGGGGATATGTCCGCTGAAAACGGTCCGATGGACCGTTTCAGCAGACATCTCCGCTCGTGTGTATGGGCTAGCGGACAGATTTGTCCACCCGACAGATTTCAAAGCAAGCTTTGAAATCTATCCGGTGGGGATCTGTCCGCCCGACATGTCTGCTGGTTAGTACACTTACCAGCAGACATGTCGTCCCCCACCGCCGCCGCGCCGCTGCCGAATGGATTCGGCGCATGCGCGGAAGTGTTTTACTTCCTGGTGCGGTGACGTGGCGGTGACGCAACGGCGTCAACGTCACCGCCGCGTCACCGCGCCGTCCGGCGGCGGGGAATTTGATCCGATGGTGTGTACACGCCATCGGATCAAACTCCCGATCGGACATATCCGATGGAAATGGTCCGCGGACCGTTTTCATCGGATATGTCCGATCGTGTGTATGGGGCCTGAGACCATTCATGTGTGAGGTTGCTTCTCAGCCAAGGGAGTGAGCTCAATCACAGATTTTCCCAAGAACACAGCCATGAATAAAGAATAGGACAAAAACATCCTCCGAGAGCAACTTCTCCCAACCATCCAAGAACAGTCTGGTGAGGAACAATGACTTTTCCAGCATGATGGAGCACCTCACCATAAGGCTAAAGAGATAGCTAAGTGACTTTGGGAAGAAAACATAACATTTTCGGTCCATGGCCAGGAAACTCTCCAGACTTTAATCCCATTGAGAACTTGTGGTCAATCCTTAACCCCTTCTATACAGGGCATTTTTACCCCCTTCCTGCCCAGACCAATTTTTAGTTTTCAGCGCTGTTGCACTTTGAATGACAATTGCGCGGTCATGCAACACTACCCAAATTAAATTGTTATGTTTTTTTCCCCACACAAATAGAGCTTTCTTTTAGTGGTATTTGATCATCTCTGCGGTTTTTATTTTTTGTGCTATAAACAAAAGAAAAACGACAATTAAAAAAAAACCACAATGGCCCAGATTCACAGAGCAATTACGCCTGTCTAACTGGTGTTAGACAGGAGTAATTTCAAATTTCGCGCGCTGTATAACTAGTTTGAATCCTCAAACCATGATACGGCGGCTTCGGGCTTCGATCCGAGAGGCTTACGTCTTCGTAAGCCTTCGGATCTACGCTGCGATATTTTTGCGGCCGCTGGGAGGAGTCCGCGTCGTTTTCATGCGTCGGGATATGCAAATGAGTTTTACGGCGGCGTAGTGTATTTCTGATACTCTACGCGAATCTAATTGTACCTGAATCTGGGCCAATATTTTTAACTTTTTTATTTAATACATATCACAATTTTTTTTTTTTTTTTTAACGTTTTTTTCCTCAGTTTAGACAGATACGTATTCTTCTACGTATTTTTGGATAAAAAAACGCAATAATCGTATATTGATTGGTTTGCGCAAAAGTTATAGGGCCAGATTCTGGTACAATTGCCGCTGGCGTAGCGTAAGCCATTTACACTACGCCGCCGCAATTTAACAGAGTATTCCCGAAGCACTTGCTCCGTAAATTGCGGCGGCGTAGTGTAAATGGCTCTGCGTATCCCCGCGTAATTCAAAGGGGGCGGCTTGTATTTAAATGAAGCACGCCCCCGCGTCGATCGAACTGCGCATGCACGGCCTCAAAAATAGCCCAGTGCGCATGCTCCAGCTCACGTCGGAAAAAGTGAATGAAACCGACGTGAGCGTCGTTTACGTAAATCCCTATTCGCGAACGACTTAGTAAAACAACGTAACCGACGGAAAAAGACGACGCTGACCCGACGCCATACTTAACATGGCATACGACGGAACTTCGTAAGGTTACCCCTCATATAGCAGGGGTAACCTTACGCGTACGGAAACGACGTAAACTTAGGACGAGGCGGCGTAAAAGCGTTCGGGAATCGTCGGATTAGGCTCATTTGCATAGGCAAATGAGAAATCAACGTACAGGCCACCTAGCAGCCAGCGATGTCATTACATCTCCGATCCGACGGTGTAATTGTTTTTACATCTGTCGGATCTTCACTGTATCTATGCGTAAGTGATTCTAGGAATCACACGCATAGATATCCAGTAAAAAAAAAAGAGATACGACGGTGTTTCCTACGAAACCCCCGGCGTATCTCTTTTGAGAATCTGGCCCATAGCGTTTACAAAATAGGTGATACACACACAGATCCACACTCCTGCTGTGATCAGAGGTAGGGATGAGCTTCGCGTTCGATACGAACGTATGTTGGAAACGAACATTGCCTGTTCGATCATTCGTCGAAAAAACTAACAAAATGAGTCGTTCGCGCCAAATTCGAATGACGCGCAACGGCCCATAATTCACTGCGGCGTTGCGCGCTGATGATTGGCCAAGCATGCACCATGACCCCGCATGCTTGGCCAATCACAGCGCCCAAAAAACAAAGAGCCCTAATTGGCCAAAGCCTGGGTGCTTTGGCCAATTATGGCTCAGGGCTTTAACACACGCCCCACACTATAAAAGGCCGCCTCCCGGGCAGCCTCGTGTAGTGTGTTCCAGCTTACTTACCGAGAAGTCAGACAGACAGTCAGTTAGAGAGAGATAGATAGATAGAGACACAGGGCCAGATTCAGAAAGCATTTACGCCAGTGTATCTCGAGATACGCTGCGTAAATACTAAGGGCCAGATTCTCAGAGGCGTTACGACGGAGTATCTCAGATACCCCGTCGTAACGCCTTTTTTTTGTCCTCGTATCTATGCGAGTGATGCTTAGCATTACTTTTGCATAGATACGCTTCTACATCCGACAAGTGTAAAAGCATTACACTTTCGGATCGTAGGTGTAATGACAACTCCGGCCACTAGGTGGCCTTTACGTTGTTTTTTCATTTGCATATGCAAATGAAGTAGTACGCCGATTCTCGATCGCTTTTACGCCGCCCCGTCGTCGCGTACGTCGTTTTCGTTCGCATAAGGTTACCCCAGCTTCTATGTGGAGTAACCTTACGAGGTCCCGTCGGATGCCGTCGTGTCATGTTAAGTATGGCGTCGGGTCAGCGTCGGCTTTTTCCGTCGCTTACGTCGTTTTACTAACTCGTTCGCGAATAGGGACTTGCGTAAATGACGCTCACGTCGTTTTGACGTCGGTTTTTTCACCGGCCGGCGCATGCGCAGTTCGTTCGACGCGGGGGCGCGCTTAATTTAAATACAAGCCGCCCCATTTGAATTGCGCGGGTTTACGCTTGGCGATTTACGAGACGCCAACGCAAACTACGGAGCAAGTGCTTTGAGAATAAAGCACTTGCTCTAGCACGCAGCGGCGGCGTAGTGTAAATGGCTTACGCTACCCCGCCGAAAATATATGAGAATCTGGCCCTAAGAATAGCCGGCGTATCTTTTTTTGCTATTCAGAAAAGAAGATACGCCGGCTTTCTTCTAAGATACGACGGCTTACACCGTTGTATCTTAAGTTGCATATTTACGCTGGCCACTAGGTGGTGCTTCGCATAAAATATGCGTCGTTTACATTGAGAAAAAAGCGACGTGATTTCGCGCATGCGCACTGGGAACGTCCACGGACGGCGCGGACGACGTCACTTACATGGGGTCATGATTCATTTGCATGAATCACGCCCCCATCTTCCAAATTTGAATTGCGCGGCCTTCCGCCGCCACAGATACACTACGCCACCGTAACTTTCGGCGTAAATCGTTTCTGAATAAGGAACCTGCCACTGAAAGTTACGGCGGCGTAATTTATCTGAGATACGCTACACCTGCCTATAGATAGGCAGAGCTTTCTGAATCTGGCCCACAGTGTCTTTCTACTAGATAGATAGATAGATAGGGCCAGATTCAGCAAGATTTGCGCTGGAGTATTTCGATATGCGCCGCGTAACTGTGAAGATGCGCCGTAGTATCTATGCGGCCGTACCCACCAAACTAGATGCGACAGAAAACGGGCTTTCCCCGACCGGCTTAACTTTCCGACGCCAGAGTATCGTCAGCGCATAATTTTACTTGGCGCATCAGTCGCGCCTATTGATTTCCCCTGCAAATATGCAAATGAGGGAGATTTCCCGCTTCCCGGATTAGCACCATACGCTGGCTACATGCGCCACGCGTATCTCGTCCGTCCGGCGCAAAGTTATTTCTACAAATAGCTGCTTTATCCAGACGGCCACAGGTCAGCAGGAGAGCAGCTACAGCAGCAGCGTTACCGACGAAACTGGCAAGCTGAACAACCACACGTGCAAGGACAACACCTCTGTGTGCCAACATGCCAGGGGCAGTCGCGGTCCTAGCACTACTGATGGGTCCCCCGGTACTGAGGAGGCGGGCACGTGAGAGGATATACCGCACGCGCATGAGCCTCTTTGGCATGGGGGATGAGGAGGTTTATCGCCTCTTCAGATTCAGCCCTGATGCAATACTTGAACTAACCACAACCCTGCAGGATGACATCACCAGCAAGACACACCACTCACAAGCAGTGCAGCCACTGGTGAAGGTACAGGCAACACTTCATTTCCTTGCAAGTGGATCATTCCAGCGTACAAGTGGAGTGGTGGCTGGGATGTCACAATCCTCCATGAGCAGATGTGTGCACCAGGTTGTCCCAGCAATCCTCAGACGCATATCCAACCAGTTCATCAGGCCCACCACTGAGGAGCTGCGGCTGAAGGCAATGACAGATTTCTACAGCATTGCCAGATTCCCACGCACTGTGGGGGCCATTGATTGCACACATGTGGCACTCCAGCCCCCCAGTGCCACAGAGCACATATACCGCAATCGGAAGCATTGGCATTCCATCAACGTACAGGTGATAGCCGATGCCCAACTCCTCATATGGCACGTCCGTGCCATACACCCCGGGTCCAGCCATGACAGCTTCATATACCGTCAGAGCCCCATCCCAGCAGAATTCGAGCAGAACATGTATGGGGACAGCTGGCTGGTTGGTGAGTGACATGGGTGGCAGGCATGACTATCCCCTCCCATGATGCACACATCACAAGGGTCACATGCATGACTAACATCCTCCTGTCTTTTCCCTTCCAGGTGACTCTGCATATGCACTGGGACCCCATCTAATGACTCCTTTCCGGAACCCCCAAACCAGAGGAGAGAGAAAATACAATGAAGCACACATCAAAACCCGTGCAGTGGTGGAGCAAACATTTGGGCTCCTGAAGTCCTGTTTCCGCTGCCTGGATAAGTCCGGGGGGACCCTATTGTATTCCCCTACCTTCGTGTGTCAGATCATCGGTGCATGTTGCATTCTGCACAACTTTGCTATGAGAAAAGGCCTGCAGATTGACATACGTGATGACCTGACCCCCGACCCACAGTCCCCACCTGCCAGAGGCTACACAGTCTGCTGATGGAAGAGCAGTCAGGAGGGTCCTCGCCGTAGGCATCTTTGGACACTAAACCAAAACATTAATCACACAGACAATGCATGCATGCACACCACTGATGTCCCTAGATCACACACACCACATCCACATCACATTGGATTAGCCCAAGTCCAGCATGTAGGACTTGGGAGCAGCAACGCCAGCGTCAAGGCCCCAATGATGTCGCTGTCCATTCATACTCCTTTCACACGTCATTCATACAGCCGTGGGGATAACTTCTCCACCACGGCCGAGGGTGACACCCCTTACTGGCAGGAGTGCCACCCCCTCACATTCACACACCATTCACACTGTCCCCTGCACTCCTGACCGTGTGCAGTTAAAAATAAAATATAAACTCATAACCTGAGTAATAAAATAAAATATAAACTCATAACCTGAGTAATAAAATAAAATATAAACTCATAACCTGAGTAATAAAAAAAAATAAAAAATTAACCCCCAAAAAAAAACACCCTCATCTGGGATGACGGGGGCTCCTCCTTGTGGGCACTCTCGGGCTCCTCAGCTGCCTGGAGGGAGTGGGTGGGGGTGGGGGGGCATCTGGAGGAGGCTGATCCCCGGGTGGGCCACTCCTGGCAGCTGTTGGCTGCATGCCCTCCAAGGCCACGGCAATCCGGCTCAGATAGAGGTTGGTCTGGGCCTGCATTCTCAGCTGGCGGGTGACATTATGCCGCTGGGCATGCTGCCGCTGCCTCCCCTCTTCCCGGATGGCAGCTGTGTTGGCGTGGACGGCTGCTGTGAGGTGCCGTACATGAGCCTGCACCTCCCCCAGGCTGGTCACAACGTCCTGCACACCACTGGGCAGCTGCGATACGGAGCCCAGGCTGTCAGCGAGCCGGTCCAAGTGGCCAGCAATCTCCCCCATCTGCTGGGTTTGCCTGGCGTGGTCCATCGCCACCTGGTCCTGGACCAGATCCGACACCCCCCTGGTCTTACGGGTCGCCTTCCTGGGGCCAGGAGAAGGTTGTCCCTGTGGGGATGGAGTCGCCCTTGAGGGGCTACCGAGGATGGGTGAGGGGATGACAGAGGGCCCTGCAGAAGGGGAGGACTCTGATAAAACCAAAATAAACTCCTGCTGAGGAACAGGCTCCTCCTCAACCATCTCTGCAGAAGTGGTGTGGGCACTCTCCTCCACCTCGGTGTCTTCAGCACCCAGGGGCTCGTCCTCAGGATCCCGTTGGGGGGTTGGGGTGGATTGGCCGGAAACAGATGATGGCCCAGCTCCGTCATCTGTGGATGACACAAAGCAGACACATGTTGGTGGTCCCACACACTTGGCACATATACCCTCCCCCCCCACATGCAACACACCAAATAGGGGATAAAAAACACTTACCTGTCCTGGAGCCTTCCTCCATAGAATCATAGCCTGGTACCCCCTCCAACTGCTCCCTCTCCAGGCAGCGGGCGACCACCTCCTCCTCTGTGGTCAGGCTGACCGCACATGGGGGTCCACCATGGGTCCGAATGGTGGCCACCTTGCCACGGACCTTGCGCCGCAGGTCGTTTATTTTCTTCTGGATATCACCAGCAGTCCGGGTGGAGTACCCCAACACATTCACCCTGCCAGCAATGGTGTCCAGGATGGCCTGCTTCCTCTCCCGGCTGGTCTTCCGACTTTTCTTTCCGTGGAGAAAGTCATTATAAGTCTCCATAGCGGAGATTACCACAGAGACCTCCTGGGCATTGAAATTGAGGTTCCTCCTCTCTTTGGGGGGAGCGGGAGCAGCCATTACAGAGCAAAAGTAACTTCCCTGGGGTGGGGGGAAACGGAAATACTTTTGCGCCGGAATGGCGCTTCCGCTGGCGCTCTTATACACGCAACGGAACACATTGCGCTGACGTTTCCCGTGAAGTGGTGCCGACGGAAGTTGTGAGCATGCGCACAGGGGGCCGAGTGAAGCCTCATTCACTGCGCATGCTCCGTGGATGATGCGCTGAACATAAGCCTCTGCGCTGGGCTCCGCCCATCATTTACATATGATCACACCCACTTCCACTTGCGTCGGGTTGCGCCAACGCATCTTCGTTACTCCGTCGCAAAGTAACGGCTATGCACTTGGTGAATGCTGTACTTCACTCGCTAGTTTGTGTCAGCGCAGCGTATATGCGTTGCGCTACGCTGGCGAAAATATGCGCGCATCTACCTGAATCTGGCCCATAGTGTCAGGGGGATGTCTACACAGACACCCAATACTAGAGGACAGGTCAGTGGGCTGCACCAAGGAAACAGGCAGAAGGTAAGTGAATACACAAACAACAGAGGCAGCGCACAGTGGGTAAGATTTATAATGACACTTAATAGTCCAAAACTCATAAAAAAAATATTTTGCACAGGAGTCATGAATTAAAAAATATATGACAGTTCACCTAGAGTCCATAGGGAGAAGTTACATATGATGGAAGGGTTAAATATCCCGCTGTAGAGAAGTAGCAAAATAGCTGGCTAAAACCGTAGGTAACGGGCTGGGGGGTACAATACCTCTGTGGAAAGCTCTCCTCTGAACGGCTATGAGTGGACACTGGATGGATAGGTGTGACAGGAACGAGTACTGCACGGCGGCAACCAGTCCTCACCACTGCTATATAAATGGGCAGGGGGTTAGCCGGTACCGACAGGTCCAGATGGTTGTTCCAAGCCGATGGGAGAGATGACCATTCTCATCCTGTCATGGTGTAAGACAGTGAGTAAGCCTGAGCGCAGGGCTGCAATAGCTTCGAAACAGCCGCGTTACCAGCCGAGGTGGAGGGCGGAACTTCCGCAGCATCACAGGAAGGGACAAGGGTTAACGTCCGGACATCAATCCTCTGTGATCATGTGACGGAGCAGGCCAATACGGGATGTAAACAGCGCGATTTGTTCAAAGCTCACACGGATGTCGTTGCGAGGGATGCTAAAACGTCAACAGGAGTGAACAAATATGCTACTTGTTACTCCAAAACTCCTCACGGACATCTGAGGTGTAAGAAAAGGGAGCCGCAACTGACATGTTTCGCGTCACAGACGCTTTGTCAAAGTCACGGCAGGGCTTCCCCAAAAGGCTAATAAGAGCGCATAGGCTCAGTGATTGGATAATGAGGGAAGGGGAGGGATTTCCAGATTTAAATCAATTTAACCCTTCCATCATTACAACTAAAGTGATATGATGCAGATAACAAATAATAATAATAAAGGTAATAATAAAAATAATAAAAGTAATAATAATAAAAGTAATCTGATATATTAGGACATTTAAAAAATATACGATAAAGATATAAAATATAAAATATAAATAAAAAATATAAAAATACAAATAAAATTAAAAAATGCATAAAAGAAGAAACCTTTTGGATATTCCAATTCGGTTCCCTCACGCCTGGTGGGTTGAACGAAGAATTGGACATTTTAAGCATCATCAACTAAACCACAATTTTTTCTAATATCAATGTAAATATGAAATTCTTAAACAGTTATTATCATTTTTTCTTGTATTTGGATATATATATCCATATGTTTATACTTGCATTTATTTGCCTTAGTTACATCACCTATAGGTATGCAAGTATACATTGAGGTTGATTTGATTTATTTATTATTTATAATTTATAATGTATGGGCCAGATTCAGGTAGATGAGAGTATCTTTCCTCTGGAGTAACGCTTCTCATTTACGTTACTCTGAAGACCCTTTCAGCGCAAGTCCTGTAATTCACATAGCAGTTGCGCGTAAACTAGCGCCAGAGTAACGATAATGCGCTGGCGTAACCCGACGCAAGTGAAACTGGGTGTGATCATATGTAAATGATGGGCGGAGCCCAGCGCAGAGGCTTACGTTCAGCGCATCATCCACGGAGCATGCGCAGTGAGTGCGGCTCCACTCGCCCCCTTGTGCGCATGCTCACAACTTCCGTCGGCACCACTTCCTGGGAAACGTCAGCGCAATGCGTTCCGCTGGGCGCTTAAAAGCGCTGGCGGAAACGCCATTCCGGCGCAAAAGTAGTTCCATTTCCCCCCACCCCAGGGAAGATACTTTTGCCCTGTAATGGCTGCTCCCGCTGCCCCCAGAGAGAGGAGGAACCTAAATTATAATGCCCAGGAGGTCACAGTGATAATATCGGCTATGGAGGCATTTAATGATTTTCTCCATGGTAAAAAAAGCAGGAAGACCAGCCGGGAGAGAAAGCAGGCCATCCTGGACACCATAGCTGCCAGGGTCAATGTGCTGGGGTACTCCACCCGGAGTGCTTCAGACATTGGTAAAAAAATCAATGACCTGCGGCGCAAGGTGAGGGGCAAGGTGTCCACCATTAGGAGCCATGAGAGGGGCACAGGTGGTGGTCCCCCATGTCCTGTCACCCTGACCGCGGAGGAGGAGGTGGTCGCCCGCTGCCTGGACAGGGAGCAGTTGGAGGGGGTCCCAGGCTATGATTCCGTAGAGGAAGGCTCCAGGACAGGTAAGTGATTTTTACCCCCTTTTTGGTGTGTTGCATGTGGGGGGCGGGGGTGGGTACATGTGCCAAGTGTGTGGGACCACCAACATGTGTCTGCTTTGTGTCATCCACAGATGACGGTGCTGGGCCATCTCGTGCCGGCCAGTCCACCCCAACCCCCCAACGGGATGCTGAAGACGAGGCCCTGGGTGCTGGAGACACCGAGGTGGAGGAGGAGAGTGCCCACACCACTTCAGCAGAGGTGGTTGTGGAGGAGCCTGTCCCTGAACAGGAGTTCATTTTAATGTTGGAGGAGTCCTCCTCCTCTGCAGGGCCCTCTGTGATCCCCTCCCCCATCCTAGGTAGCCCCTCAAGGGCGACTCCATCCCCACGGGGACAACCTTCCTCTGCCCCCAGGAAGGCCACCCGGAAGACCAGGGGGGTGTGTGATTTGGTCGAAGACCAGGTGCTTTTGGACCACGCGAAACAGACCCAGCAAATGGGGGAGATGGCTGGCCACCTAGACAGGGTCGCAGACAGCCTGGGCTCTATGTCACAGCTGCCCAGTCGCGTGCAGGGCGTTGTGACCAGCCTGGGGGAGGTGCAGGCTGATATCCGGCACTTGACAGCAGCTGTTCGAGACAACACTGCTGCCATTCGGGAAGAGGGGAGGCAGCGGCAACGTGACCAGCGGCATCAGATCACCCGCCAGCTGAGGATGCAGGCCCAAACAAATTTGTATCTGAGCCGTATCGCTGTGGCATTGGAGGGCATGCAGCCAACAGCTCCCAGGAGTGGCCCACCCGGGGATCAGCCTCCTCCTGATGCCCCCCCACCACCACCACCACCCACTCCCTCCAGGCAGATGAGGAGCCCGAGAGTGCCCCCAAGGAGGAGCCCCCGTCATCCCAGATGAGGGTTTTTTTTTTTTTTGGTTGTTATATATTTTTGTTTATACTCAGGACATGAGTTTATTTATTTTATTTATTATTATTGTTTATACTCAGGACATGAGTTTTTGTTAATTTTTTTGGTTCTCAGGTTATGAGATTTTATTTTTATTTTTTGATACTGCACACGTTGCAGTGTGAATGGTGTGTGAATGTGAGAGGGTGGCACTCCTGAAAGTAAGGGGTGTCACCCTCGGCCGTGGTGGTGAAGTTAACCCCACGGCTGAATGAATGACGTGTGAAAGGTGTGTGAATGGACAGTGACATCATTGGGGCCTTGACGCGGCGTTACTGCTCCCAACTCCTACATGCTGGACTTGGGCTAATCCAATGCGATGTGCATGTGATGTGTGTGATCTAGGGACATCAGTGGTGTACACGCGTGCACTGTCTGTGTTAGTAATGTTTTGGTTTAGTGTCCAAAGATGCCTACGGCGAGGACCCTCCTGACTGCTCTTCCATCAGCAGACTGGGTGTCCTCTGGCAGGTGGGGACTGTGTGGGTCGGGGGTCAGGTCATCACGTATGTCAATCTCTAGGCCTTTTTTCATAGCAAAGTTATGTAGTATGCAACATGCACCGATGATCTGACACACAAAGGTAGGGGAATACAATAGGGTCCCCCCGGACTTATCCAGGCAGCGGAAACGGGACTTCAGGAGCCCAAATGTTTGCTCCACCACTGCACGGGTTTTGATGTGTGCTTCATTGTATTTTCTCTCTCCTCTGGTTTGGGGGTTCCGGAAAGGAGTCATTAGATGGGGTCCCAGTGCATATGCAGAGTCACCTGTAAGGTAAAAGACAGGAGAATGTTAGTCATGCATGTGCGACTTCTGTTGTGCATCACGGGAGGGGATAGTCATGCCTGACTCCCATGTCACTCACCAACCAGCCAGCTGTCCCCATACATGTTCTGTTCGAATTCTGCTGGGATGGGACTCTGACGGTATATGAAGCTGTCATGGCTGGACCCGGGGTGTTTGGCACGGACGTGCCATATGAGGCGTTGGGCATCGGCTATCACCTGTACGTTGATGGAGTGCCAATGCTTCCGATTGCGGTATATGTGCTCTGTGGCACTGGGGGGCTGTAGGGCCACATGTGTGCAATCAATGGCCCCGATGGTGCGTGGGAATCTGGCAATGTTGTAGAAATCTGTCATTGCCTTCAGCCGCAGCTCCTCAGTGGTGGGTCTGATGAACTGGTTGGACATGCGTCTGAGGATTGCAGGGACAACCTGGTGCACACATCTGCTTATGGAGGACTGTGACATCCCAGCCACCACTCCACTTGTACGCTGGAATGATCCACTGGCAAGGAAATGAAGTGTTGCCAGGACCTTCACCAGTGGCTGCACTGCTTGTGAGCGGTGTGTCTTGCTGGTGATGTCACCCTGCAGGGTTGTGGTTAGTTCAAGTATTGCATCTGGGCTGAATCTGAAGAGGCGATACACCTCCTCATCCCCCATGCCAAAGAGGTTCATACGAGTGCGGTATATCCTCTCACGTGCCCGCCTCCTCCGTAGCGAGGGACCCAGTACTAGTCTTAGGACCACGAGTGCCCCTGGCATGTTGGCACACAGAGGTGTTGTCCTTGCTAGTGTTGTTGTTCAGCTTGCTAGTTTCGTCGGTAACGCTGCTGTAGCTGCTCTCCTGCTGACCTGTGACCGTCTGGAGTAAAGATAAAGCAGCCTTTTGTAGAAATAACTTTGCGCCGGACGGACCAGATACGCGCGGCGCATGTAGCCAGCGTATGGTGCTAATCCGATCGTGAATTGGGAAAAATCCCTCATTTGCATATTTGCAGGGGAAATCAATAGGCGCGACTGATGCGCCCAGCGAAAATAAGCGCTGACGATACTCTGGCGTCGGAACGTTCCGCCGGTCGCAAATGACCCGTTATTGGGCGCATCTAGTTTGGTGGGTACGGGCACATAGAAAAGACGGCGCATCATCACAGTTACGCGGCGCATATCCAAATACTCCAGCGCAAGTGTTCGTGAATCTGGCCCTATGTGTTTATTTTCTTTTTTATATCTCTCTCTCTTCTTTTATGCATTTTTTAATTTTATTTGTATTTTTATATTTTTTATTTATATTTTATATTTTATATCTTTATCGTATATTTTTTAAATGTCCTAATATATCAGATTACTTTTATTATTATTACTTTTATTATTTTTATTATTACCTTTATTATTATTTTTTGTTATCTGCATCATATCACTTTAGTTGTAATGATGGAAGGGTTAAATTGATTTAAATCTGGAAATCCCTCCCCTTCCCTCATTATCCAATCACTGAGCCTATGCGCTCTTATTAGCCTTTTGGGGAAGCCCTGCCGTGACTTTGACAAAGCGTCTGTGACGCGAAACATGTCAGTTGCGGCTCCCTTTTCTTACACCTCAGATGTCCGTGAGGAGTTTTGGAGTAACAAGTAGCATATTTGTTCACTCGTGTTCAGGGCCGATCCTAGGGTCACAGGCGCCTGGGTGCAGAAATATTTCTGGCGCCCCCACAAAGGGCAATGACTCAAACACAGAGATGCTCCTCTAAGAAGTCTTTGTTGCCCTGGGATCCTCCCATGATCTTTTAACGATAAAGAAAATACTGGAAGAGCGTACACTAATGAGACCTGTAGGGGAACCTCTCTGATACTGTTAGAAAGTGCCCCAAAACATAGTACAGGAGATGGTCAGAGACTGTAGACATGATACAAGAGATAGCCAGAGACTGCAATCATAGTACAGGAGATGGTCAGAGACTGCAATCATAGTACAGGAGATGGTCAGAGACTGCAATCATAGTACAGGAGATGGTCAGAGACTGCAATCATAGTACAGGAGATGGTCAGAGACTGCAATCATAGTACAGGAGATGGTCAGAGACTGCAGACATGATACAAGAGATGGTCAGAGACTGCAATCATAGTACAGGAGATGGTCAGTGACTGGAGATATAATACAGGAGATGGTCAGAGACTGCAGACATACTACAGGAGACGGTCAGGGACTGGAGAAATAATTCAGGAGACAGTCAGAGACTGCAGATATAATACAGGAGATGGTCAGAGACTGCAGTTCCTATTGACATAAGTAGATAATGGCTGATCAGCTCTCACCTGACCCAGCGATACAGCTACAACGGTTCCTCTGATCAGGAGTCAGCTCACTCTGAATTGCCCATGGATACTCCGCTGGGTAGAGCCCAGATCTGTGTTCTGGCAATGACTCCACTCCTTTCTCCGCCAGGGATGGCACTAGGCTGTGCGGCTTTCCCTCTGGTGGCGCACGGCAGCGGGGCTCTCTCTCTGATGGTGTTCTCTCAGCACTGTCCTCCTCTCCCTCTGGAGTCCTGGGTGCACTTCCCTGAAAGCTTTCCTGGGGTCCTGGCTCTCTCTCTCTCTCCCATTCTCCCATTCAGCTGAACATGCCGTGTGGGCTGCAGCTTCTTTGTTACAGTGGGGCTGCCAGTCCTCGAACTACAAGTCCCACAATCCTCTTCTCTGCTCCTTTTTCTATTCTATTTCTTCCCTGGCCAATATGAAGGCGGGGAAAAAACATAAAGGGTGGCTGTGCTGGCAAGCACCGCTCACTAGTACAGCATTGTGCACGAAGAGAAAGAGGAGAGGGATTGGGAGGAGGAATGAAGAGCCTGCAGCTGCAGTGGCGTCACTAGAGTTGTTGTCACCCGTTAAGGTAAAATATGGTGTCACCCCCCCTTCCTCCACCTATAGTCGCCCCTCAGTACAGACCCCCTCCACTAAGTATAGACCCCCTCTGTCAGTGCAGACTTCTAACTAAGTATAAACCCCCTCCCTCAGTACAGACCCCCCAGGACAAACCACCCCCCATTAGTACAGACCCCCCCAGGACAAACCATCCCCCTCAATTAGTACAGACCCTCCTCTATTAGTACAGACCCCCCTCAGGACAAACCACCCCCTCCATTAGTACCGACCCCCCAGTATAACCCCCCCATTAGTGCATATCCCCAGGACAAGCCCCCCCATTAGTACAGACCCCCCCATGACCAACCACCCCATTAGTGCAGACCCACCCAGGACAAACCCCCCATTAGTACAGACCCCCAGGACAAACCTCTCCATTAGTACAAACTCCCCCAGGACAAACCCCCCCATTAGTACAGATTCCCTCCAGGACAACCCCCCCTCCATTAGTACAGACCTCCCTCCCCACGTGGAAGAAAAATATATTTTAAATATATTTTAAAAAAACATTCTAAATATATTTTTCCCAAATATATTGCAATATATTTGAAATGCTACAATTTTGGCCAGATTCAATATATTTCAAAAATATATTTCAATATATTTGTGAATATATTATTGAATATATTGGGAAATGCATTGTGAAATATGTTGCAAATATACTCATAAATATATGTTAAATGTACTTCTGAATGCATTTAGCAATATATTTATGCAGCCATAAATATATTGCAACCTGCATTTTGGAATGCATTGTGAATATATTCAGACATATATTGCTAAATGCATTCAGAAGTACATTTAACATATATTTCTGAATACATTCACAATGCATTCCAAAATGCACTTTGCAATATATTTATGGCTGCATAAATATATTGCTAAATGCATTTAACATATATTTATGAATATATTTGCAACATATTTCACAATGCATTACCCAATATATTCACGAATATATTGAAATATATTTTTGAAATATATTGAATCTGGCCAAAATTGTAGCATTTCAAATATATGGCAATATATTTGGGAAAAAATATATTAAGAATGTTTTTTAAAATATATTTTAAATATAAATGTACTGAATGTAAAATAAAAAAAAATACATTCCTATTACATTTTGAAATGCTGTGCATTTATATATTGTATTTTATATATTGTAGGCCTATAAAACCAGCAAATATTTGGAAATAAAAACGATAACACAGTACAATACACACAACTTTATTATCATGTAAATATACAAACACTACAACACAGAGAATAGAAAGTGGTGTTAACTGTGGTAAATGACATACACGTTTATTTGTGGTATTCTGATGGTTCCCGATGTTTCCCTTCAGGTGATATTTCAACACCGGAATTGTTCTCGTAAGAGCGTCACTGATCACACCGTTTGAAGTCCCAGGAAACTTTGCCAAAGTGGCAGCTTTAAAAAGTAAATGGAAAATATTAGACTTATTAGATTTTCCCTGTGAATCAAAAGCCATATAAGACCCTTTTCACACTGTAGCGCTGCTAAAGCTCCGGCGGTTTTTGCAACACTTTTTAGGCGTTTTTTTTTTTTTTAAAGGGAAAAAGTACAGTTTTTAATGCGCTTTTAAAGTGCTTTGGAAGTGCTGCCCATTAATTTCAATAGGCAGGTGTGTTTTAGGAGCGCTATTTATAGCGCTCCCAACCCGCCCCAGATGCTGCTTGCAGGACTCTTTCTAAAGTTCCGCAAGCGCATCGCCCCAGTGTGAAAGTACTCATTGCACTGAAAGGGATGCAGTTTCATGAGCTTTTTAGAGGCTATTTCTAGTGCTAAAACACCTGAATACTGGCTCAGTGTGAAAGGGGTCTAATAGATGCAGCTGAGTAAATAAAACGAACAAAATTAAGCATGTAAAAAAAAAATATTGTAGACTTTTAAAAAATCTGTATAAAAATCAACATCTTGCCTACAACTTGCCTTTTTAGTTCAGACTACTACCAGACTGAGCAAGATATCTTATTTTGACACAACAGTCAAATTGGCTTACAGTCTACATGTCAAAGCTGATGTTTTCATAGGGTCTAACTGTACTTGCTTCTCTCCATCTGTCAGCCGCTTGGAGGCACCTCCTTAAAGGTTACTTTTTATTGAAGTGGTTGTAAAGGTACAAGGGTTTTTACCTTCATGTATTCAATGCATGAAGGTAAAAAAAACTTCTGTGTGCAGCCCCCCTATACTTACATGAGCCCTCTCTCAATCCAGTGATGTCCACGAGAGCCTTGTCTCTCCAGGGACTTGCACTGCTGATTGGCTTTCTGTAGCGGTGGGAGCTATTGGCTCACGGTGCTGTCAATCACAGCCAGTGAGCTAATTAGGAGATGGGGTCAAGGCAAGGCTCAGTGTGTGATTGGACACACAGAGCTCTGGTTCAGGAGCACCGGCATGGGACCTGAGAAGAGAAGGATCTGAGCTGCTCTGTACAAAAACCCTTACACAGAGCAGGTAAATAGGAGTAGGATATGTTTGATATTTAAAAAAAAAGACAACCATTTAATGTTTTGATACCAAAAGAAAACCTACCTGTTTAGGCCTTGAGTACGACACTTGACAAGGAGATGAGCTCAAGTCTTCAGATGGGACAAAAGGTGATGTACACGATTCACCCACACAGGATGAACTTCCACCATCATTCTTCAGTGCTATTAGCTGCGCTCTTGTTGTTTTCAAAAGATCCATTACACCAGGCAACTCTATGGAAAAGCATAACAACTTTTTAAGTAACATAATGGCCTATTTTCTCACTATATCCATTCATTTCATTTGTTAGAAATTGATGACTTGTGGAAAAATGTACTTAAATGATTAGAGGGTTTCCTCCAGTCTGCTGCTGACCCCCCCAAGAGGGTTTCTCCCAAGGTAAAAGTAAGGATGTTCCACAAAACAAAAATCCTACTTGTGCATATAGTATGTAGTTACCTCAGTGCACTCACTGATACTATAATGAATGTAGTACAGTAAACTTCCAGTTACTCAACGATCCCCATTGGTACTGTTATTTCTGGTTGCTTGAGATCTAATAGTAACTCTCAAGCATCCACCTCCCATGGCACCCTGACCCCCTCCCACTTAGCAGCTAAAGGGGGTAGGGATTGGGGGCAGGGTTTTACCACCCCCAAATTCACATGTGAATGAGCCTTAAAAGTGCTATTGCCAAATGCAACTTAGGGCTCATTCACAAGTGCGGTATGCAATGCTCCAATGCGCCTCTGAGAAATTCTGCAAGGTGGTGAGGAGGCAAAATGTTTACACCAAAAATTGCAGTGAAAGGCACACAATTGCAGCGCGGTAGTACGGCAATTATAGGTTTTAGTCAGGTGTGAGGAGGCAAGATTGGAGGAGACTGTGCCCTGTGATCTTTGACTTCTCCCATGTTGTTCAGGTAGATCTCCAACTCTCTAAGGTTGCCTACCTCTGCCTTAAAACACTGTAGAATGAAAGGGCAAATGATTGGTCAAACAGAAAATAAAGATAAAAATAACAAAGGCAGCAGAACTGGTGGAATAACACACAATAAATAGATAACAAAAATAAAAGACTGTGCCAATAAAAAAGATTCAATGAAAATTAAAATTGAAAAAATGTCACCAATACCAATTCCATTGAAAGATTGGCATCCAGGGGCTGATATGCCAAAAACGGTGCACAATAATTAACCAAAACAAAAAAATCAGTGTGCAAGGAAAAATTTGTATATAAATTCACAAAATGAATGTCAAATTATATGTATAAACAATGAGAGGTTAATACGCCAAATCGGTGATCCCAAAATTGTATGCCAACAGCACACAATTGGCAAACCAAACCTCAAAAATTCTTAATGATATCACCACAAAACTCAAACGCTGATGACCAAATGAATAATGAAGGATGATGCAGATATGATGATCAGATACAGTGCCAGTTTAATGCAGTGATAAAAACCGCAATTAAGTTGTCCGCTTACCAAAGGCAAGTTGTCTCAGTTGTTGGTTTTCTTCTTCCAAGTGCTTATTCTGGTTTTATATTCACCAGCTGTCAGTTAGTCTTGGTCAGGTGCTTTGACAGCGGCTGGCGGCCCATCTGTCAGAATCCGCCAAAAATAAAAAAAATAAAAATTATCTTTCCACCTCCACACCCCCCATCCACTCCCCCCACCCCCCACACACACCCCCATCTTTCAAACCCCCTGCCCACACACACACACCCCAGACACCGCTAACCTCCTTCTGCACAATTTATTTGATGGTAGCTGAATGTAAACAGCAGGCAGTGGGGGAACCATAGCCAGACTGCCATTGGCTGTTTCAAATTTTAAAATTAGGCTGACTATTGTGCCCCCTTCCCACTGCCTGCTGTCAATCAGCAGAGGAAGACCTGAAGAAGAATGTTCTCCTTCAAATCCTCTCCTTTGCTGATTGACAGCAGGCTATTGATTTCCCTGCTATCTGCTCTTTTTTCCTGCATTCTGACAGTGGCCAGTGGCTGTTAGAATACAAAAAAAGGCCTAGATGTCAACTGATATCAGGCTACTTCTGGGGCAGCTGGATGTAAACATAATATCATTACCTCATATTGTTATCGGCCTGAAAGGTGGCCCATAATTGGTATCTGTATGGAAAAATCCATATCTAATGGCACCTAGTAGCAGGGCAGATAATAATATGCAAAAGGGGAGGGAGACATAAACATTGGTAGCACTATGCACTGACATTATGGGGTATATTTACTAAAGGCAAATCCGCTTTGCACTACAAGCGCACTTGGAAGTGCAGTCACTATAAATCTGAAGGGGACAAAAAAAAATCATTTTTGCCTGTACATGATTGGATGATAAAATCAGCAGGGCTTCCCCTCATTTCAGATCTACCCCTCAGATCTACAGCGACTGCATGTCCAAGTGCACTTGTAGTGCAAAATGGATTTTCCTTTAGTAAATCAACTCCTATGCTGCATGGCGAGTGGATATAGAATAGAAGCCATATAATATTGTATGCAGCAATGTACACTGAAAGTAAGTTACACAGTTACTGGATATAACATGGAAGCCATACATATTATATACAGCAATGTGCACTGACAGTATGTTACACAGTTACTGGATATAACATGGAAGCCATACATATTATATGCAGCAATGTACACTGACAGTAAGTTACACAGTTACTGGATATAACATGGAAGCCATACATATTATATGCAGCAATGTGCACTGACAGTAAGTTACACAGTTACTGGATATAACATGAAAGCCATACATATTATATACAGCAATGTGCACTGACAGTATGTTACACAGTTACTGGATATAACATGGAAGCCATACATATTATATACAGCAATGTGCACTGACAGTAAGTTACACAGTTACTGGATATAACATGGAAGCCATACATATTATATGCAGCAATGTACACTGACAGTATGTTACACAGTTACTGGATATAACATGGAAGCCATACATATTATATGCAGCAATGTGCACTGACAGTATGTTACACAGTTACTGGATATAACATGGAAGCCATACATATTATATGCAGCAATGTGCACTGACAGTATGTTACACAGTTACTGGATATAACATGGAAGCCATACATATTATATACAGCAATGTGCACTGACAGTATGTTACACAGTTACTGGATATAACATGGAAGCCATACATATTATATGCAGCAATGTACACTGAAAGTAAGTTACACAGTTACTGGATATAACATGGAAGCCATACATATTATATACAGCAATGTGCACTGACAGTAAGTTACACAGTTACTGGATATAACATGGAAGCCATACATATTATATGCAGCAATGTACACTGACAGTATGTTACACAGTTACTGGATATAACATGGAAGCCATACATATTATATACAGCAATGTGCACTGACAGTATGTTACACAGTTACTGGATATAACATGGAAGCCATACATATTATATGCAGCAATGTGCACTGACAGTATGTTACACAGTTACTGGATATAACATGGAAGCCATACATATTATATGCAGCAATGTGCACTGACAGTATGTTACACAGTTACTGGATATAACATGGAAGCCATACATATTATATGCAGCAGTGTGCACTGACAGTATGTTACACAGTTACTGGATATAACATGGAAGCCATACATATTATATGCAGCAATGTGCACTGACAGTATGTTACACAGTTACTGGATATAACATGGAAGCCATACATATTATATACAGCAATGTGCACTGACAGTATGTTACACAGTTACTGGATATAACATGGAAGCCATACATATTATATGCAGCAATGTGCACTGACTGTATGTTACACAGTTACTGGATATAGAATAGAAGCCATACATATTATATACAGCAATGTGCACTGACAGTATGTTACACAGTTACTGGATATAACATGGAAGCCATACATATTATATACAGCAATGTGCACTGACAGTATGTTACACAGTTACTGGATATAACATGGAAGCCATACATATTATATACAGCAATGTGCACTGACAGTATGTTACACAGTTACTGGATATAACATGGAAGCCATACATATTATATGCAGCAATGTGCACTGACAGTATGTTACACAGTTACTGGATATAACATGGAAGCCATACATATTATATACAGCAATGTGCACTGACAGTATGTTACACAGTTACTGGATATAACATGGAAGCCATACATATTATATGCAGCAATGTACACTGAAAGTAAGTTACACAGTTACTGGATATAACATGGAAGCCATACATATTATATGCAGCAATGTGCACTGACAGTATGTTACACAGTTACTGGATATAACATGGAAGCCATACATATTATATGCAGCAATGTGCACTGACAGTATGTTACACAGTTACTGGATATAACATGGAAGCCATACATATTATATGCAGCAATGTACACTGACAGTATGTTACACAGTTACTGGATATAACATGGAAGCCATACATATTATATACAGCAATGTGCACTGACAGTATGTTACACAGTTACTGGATATAACATGGAAGCCATACATATTATATACAGCAATGTGCACTGACAGTATGTTACACAGTTACTGGATATAACATGGATGCCATACATATTATATGCAGCAGGGTGACATGCTGTGGAAGAGGAGCTCTATAATATTACATTACTGTGCACATGCTGTATGGTAACTGGGAAGGTGAATGTACACAGAATGAGAACTATTCAGCAGGAAATAGACAAATACAACTTAACTCATACACCAAACTTTCACAATTCTAATATTATTACATAGAAGGCTCACCTTTCATCCAGGAGAATACATCCAGGGGAATACAGAGAGCGTCTCCACCATGCTGCCATGCTTTCCTTTTCAGACTAGGCCTTACCAGGAACAGGAAGTGAGAGGTGAAAGTTCACCCCTCTGGTTCCCACTGCTCACTTCCTGTCACACACCTCCTGTATTGTTTCCTGTATTATCATTGCAGTCTCATTTAAAGAGTTTTCCCCAGGGCTGAATTCACATATTATAAGATCGAAGGCACAGAAATCAGACCCACATCCCAATAAAAAGAATGAGATAAAAGAAATGAGAAAAATATTTATACATGTAAGTA
This sequence comes from Rana kukunoris, assembly GCA_029574335.1. Classification (NCBI taxonomy): domain Eukaryota; kingdom Metazoa; phylum Chordata; class Amphibia; order Anura; family Ranidae; genus Rana; species Rana kukunoris. The sequence continues at coordinate 84,791,675 of CM056054.1, read as the reverse complement.
AGTGATGGGAGATGCATTCTATATATATATTTTGTATCTTCATTCTGGTACATGTATGTGTGTATATATATATATATCAGATATACTCTATGTGTATGTGTGTGTGTATATATATATATATATATATATATATATATATATATATATATATATATATATATATATATATATATATATATATACTAAGGTGACCAGATTTTTAAAAAAAAATCCAGGGACACATTTTTTTTTACTAGTAATGGCGGCAATCAGCGTCTCTCTGCCCATCGCTGAAGCCGCCCACCACACAGCCTGCCAAGTCTTACACTCCGGGTCCCCGCTACTGCTTGGTGGGGAGCGGAGGAAGATAAGCAGGCAGGCAGCTGGCCGGGACTTGAGCCAAGGCAGAAGAACATGGAAGCGGAGCTGAATGGGAATGCACCTGAAACTGAAGAAATATTCCCTCTGCTCCGACCAACACATGATCATCAGAAAGGGGCACAGGTAATGGAAAAAATCCCCCCCCCCCAAGCTAGTATGAGCGACAGAGTAGGGGGGTGTAATTCAGAATTATTATTTTTTTAATTCTGCACTGACTGTCTTTGAAATTGCCCCAGCCCCTGTTCAAATCCAATGGGGACAAAACTGGGGACAGACTTGGTCTAGGGACAGTGTCCTTAATCCAGGGACTGAAACCGGGGATGTCTGGTCACCCTATATATATATACACACACACACACACACACACAGTATATCTGAGATATATATATATATATATATATATATATATATATATATATATATGTATATGTATATATATATATATATATTTATATATATATATATATGTGTGTGTGTATATATATATATATATATATATATATATATATATACTGTATTTGCTGGCGTATAAGACTACCTTTTACACTTAAAAAAACTGGGCAAAAAGCAGGGGTCATCTTATACACCGGGTCAGCTGCTCGGATGCCTGCTGGATGTGCGGTAATATCGCATGTAGATTCGGCTACATATAGTATATACCGCTGAGCCAATCCCGGTGAGCGATGTATTCAAATGAATACAGAGCCTGCTCAGATTGGGGTAACAACCTCTGCCAATCCGAGTGCCTACATACAGTAGCCTGCTCGGATTGGCTTTGAGAGTCAGAGATGCACGGGCTGATGATGTTACAACCTCTGCCAATCCAAGCAGGCTTTGTATTCATTAATAGAATACATCGCTCGCCGTGATTGGCTCCAGTCCCAGTAAGAATGAAGAAGTATATGGCTCCAGAAGGAAGAAATATGAAGTATCGGAACGGGGGTCGTCTTATACGGTGAGTACAGGCAAAAAAAACGTTAAAAAACTGTAAAATTAGGGGGTCGTCTTATACGCCTGGTCGCCTTATACGCCAGCAAATACGGTATATATATATATATATATATATATACACACACACGCACAAGAATGCAGCTCTCATCACTTACATATTTATCTTCCAGCACAGCCTAGCATTGGCAGTGCAGCTTGGACAGGGATATGACATTTAAAGCGGAGTTCCACCCAAAAGTGGAAGCTCCACTTATTTGCCTCTTCCCCCCCCCCCCCACCTACTTTGCCAATGCTTTTCTGCATGTGTGTTTTTGATGCATTCCAGGGTATGTTTGGTGTGTTTTTAAAGCATTCCAGTGCATTTTCCCCTCTTTTTTTTCTTAACCTTAGATAAGGACATGTGTGTTGCAGTGCGTTCAGGTGCATTCTAGTGCGTTTTTGATGTGCTTTACAGTGTTCCATTACAGTCCAGTGCAGGAAAAATGCAGCATGCTCTACTTTTTTTCTGGAACTGCAAGCACTAGTGTGAATTATGCCATTGAAAACCATATAACTTACTTTCCATGCAGACAAAAAAAAAAAACGCACTGGGCTGCATGTGGTGTGAATTGTCCCTATATATAGGCAATGGAGGCAGCAGCACCCGAGAGCCAATGGAAACATTGGCTGGGATACCAACATCGCCGGATTCCAGGACAGGTAAGTGTCCTAATATTAAGTCAGCAGCTGCAGTATGTGTACAGTATGGGGGGTTATTTACTAAAGGCAAATCCACTTTGCACTACAAGCGCAAACTACAAGTGCAAAGTGCATTTGAAATTGCACTGAAAGTGCACTTGTAAGTGCAGGCGCTGTAAATCTGAGGAGTATAACTGAAATGAGGGGAAGCTCTGCTGATTTTATCATCCAATCATGTGCAAGCTAAAATGCTGTTTTTTTTATTTTCCATGCCCCCCTCAGATCTACAGCGACTGCACTTTCAAGTGCACTTTCCTTGCAATTTCAAGTGCACTTTGAATTTGTAGTTTGAACTTGTAGTGCAACGTGGATTTGCCTTTAGTAAATAACCCCCTTTGTGTAGCTGCTGAGTTTTAATTTTGTGCTGGGGGGAACTTTTTGCTGCTGGAATTACCCTTCGGCAGGTACAGAGTCCAAACAATGGACTGGACTTAGTATAAAAAGAATATACAGTATATATACAATATATATTATATTGCCAAAAGTTTTTGGACGCCTGCCTTTACACGCACATGAGTTTATATAGCATGCCAGTCTATAACAGCTTCAATTACTCTGAGAAGGCTGTCTTATGGGAATGTTTGACCATTCTTCCAGAAGCACATTTTTGAGTTCAGGCACTGATGTTGGATGAGAAGGCCTGGCTCACAGTCTCCACACAAATTCATCCCAAAGGTGTTCTATCAGGTTGAGGTCAGGACTCTGTGTAGGCCAGTCAAGTTTCTCCACCCCAACCCACTCATCCATGTCTTTATGGACCTTGCTTTGTGCACTGGTCCAAATCATTTGGTGGATTATGGTGTGTGTGTGTGGGGGGGGGGATTATGGTGTGGGGCTGTTTTTCAGGGGTTGGGTTTGGCTCCTTAGTTCCAGTGAAGGGAACTCTTAAGGCGTCAGCATACCAAGACATTTTGGGAAAATGTTATGCCCCCAACTTTGTGCGAACAGTTTGGGGACGGCCCCTTCCTGTTCCAACATGACTGCCCACCAGTGCACAAAGCAAGGTCCATAAAGACACTGATGAGCGAGTTTGGTAATAATAGTGCAACTTCTGATTCATGGATTAAACAGAACATTGAAGATTTATATCCAGAGTTTCTCTCTGTACTCTGTAAGCAGACAAGACCCTTGGACTGTGGAGGTGGATGTCTATGAAGGTTCTCATTCATTCAGGTCAATCAATAAATCAATATAACTGGACTTGCTGGTCCGCCGACAAGCGTTCTCAATTCAGAATGACTTATACAAAAATTCTTTGGGAATGGAAAGTGGATGCGAGAGGTTTATCTGCTTTGTATTGAATGGATTATGTGCTTAAAATCTTGTAAAAAATATATATTTTATTTGAATCTTTTATTTTTTTTAAATTTATTTTAAAAGAGTAAAACAAGCCATTTTAAAATGGTAGTGGGTCTCTTATAAATGTATTCAGAATGTTATCTATGACATAGTTACAAAAATATCAGACAAAATATATGTTGAAATGTCTTTATTAGACATTAAATATTTTCAGAAAAACATATTTTAAAAATATATTTTCTAATATATAGCTTTGTAAAATATATTTAAATTATATTTTTGGAATGCATTTACAAGTATATTTAAAGATATATGTTTAAATGCATTTTTTTATATGTTCAAAAATATCTGGACAATATATTTTCAAACATATATTTTCACATATATGCCTTTGGAAAATATATTAAAATTATATTTTTGGAACACATTTACAAATATATGTAAAAATATATGTTGAAAAAAATCTGAAGAATATATTTAAAAAAATATATTTTTCAATATATGTCTTTGGAAAATGCATTTAAATTATATTTTGGAATGCCTTTACAAGTATATTTAAAAATATATGTTTAAATGCATTTTTTTAGATGCTCAAAAATATATGTCAAATATATTGAAAAAAATATATTTTAAAATATATGCCTTTGGAAAATATATTTGAATTTACATTTTTGGAATAGATGTAAAAATATATTCGCGTAGGCCAATATATTGTAAATATATTTAAAATATATAATTTTTTTAAATAAATATATTGGAAATATATTTTTCTTCCATATGGGTCAGGACAAACAACCCCCCCAGTAGTGCAGACCCCCCGGACAACCCCCCTCCATTAGTACAGACCCCCAGGACAAACCACCCCTCCATTAGTACAGACCCAACCAGGACAAACTTCCCATTAGAACAGACCCCAGAACAAACCCCCCCCCCCCATTAGTGCAGAGCCCCCCAGAACAAACCCCCATTATTACAGACCCCCAGGACAAACCCCTCATTAGTACCGACCCCCCAGGATAAACCCCCCCATTAGTGCATATCCCCAGAACAAGCCCCCCCCACACTAGTACAGACCCCCCCATGACCAACCACCCCATTAGTGCAGACCCACCCAGGACAAACCCCCCATTAGTACAGACCCCCAGGACAACCCCGCATTAGTACAGACCCCCAGGACAACCCCCCCCCCATTAGTACAGACCCCCAGGACAAACCTCTCCATTAGTACAAACTCCCCCTATTAGTACAGACCCCCCCAGGACAACCCCCCCCCATTAGTGCAGACCCCAGGGACAACCCCCCCTATTAGTACAGACTCCCCCCAGGAAAAAAAACGCCCCTACATTACTACAGACCCCCCCCCCTCCATTATAGTACATAAAAACACACGGTCCATCGTGCCTGACACATATTCTGCTCCTCTTTGTGTCATAAAAAAAACTCCTGTAAAGAATGCGGAGATCGGAGCGGCTGTCTCTGCTCAATGACATCGCCGAGTGGGCGGTCCATCATGCCTGACACTGCTCCTCTCTGTGTCATAAAAAAACTCCTGTCCGCGGCGATCTGTGATCCACCCGGGCGGCAGCTGCAGAGAAGGGGACAGTGTGCAGCTGCCGCCCGGGTGGATCACAGATCGCCGCGGACAGGAGTTTTTTTATGACACAGAGAGGAGCAGTGTCAGGCATGATGGACCGCCCACTCGGCGATGTCATTGAGCAGAGACAGCCGCTCCGATCTCCGCATTCTTTACTCCCCCCTCTAACAGGAGGAGCAAGGGGGGCAGGCAGCAGTATAGGACAAACTCTGCAGCGGCGGCGGGGAGAGACAACCGCTGCGATCTCCGCATTCTTTACTCCCCCCTCTAACAGGAGTTTAGGACAAACTCTGCAGCGGCGGCGGCGGCGGCGGGGAGAGCCGCGGCGCCTCTCTACACGCACAAGGAGAGGGATTTGAGGGAAGCACTCTGGCGCTTCAGCGCCCCCACCTCTGTGGCGCCTGGGTGCACTGCACCCTGTGCACCCCGGGTAGGATCGGCCCTGCTCGTGTTGACGTTTTAGCGTCCCTCGCAATGACATCCGTGTGAGCTTTGAACAAATCGCGCTGTTTACATCCCGTATTGGCCCGCTCCGTCACATGATCACAGAGGATTGATGTCCGGACGTTAACCCTTGTCCCTTCCTGTGATGCCGCGGAAGTTCCGCCCTCCACCTCGGCTGGTAACGCGGCTGTTTCGAAGCTATTGCAGCCCTGCGCTCAGGCTTACTCACTGTCTTACACCATGACAGGATGAGAATGGTCATCTCTCCCATCGGCTTGGAACAACCATCTGGACCTGTCGGTACCGGCTAACCCCCTGCCCATTTATATAGCAGTGTTGAGGACTGGTTGCCGCCGTGCAGTACTCGTTCCTGTCACACCTATCCATCCAGTGTCCACTCATAGCCATTCAGAGGAGAGCTTTCCACAGAGGTATTGTACCCCCCAGCCCGTTACCTACGGTTTTAGCCAGCTATTTTGCTACTTCTCTACAGCGGGATATTTAACCCTTCCATCATATGTAACTTCTCCCTATGGACTCTAGGTGAACTGTCATATATTTTTTAATTCATGACTCCTGTGCAAAATATTTTTTTTATGAGTTTTGGACTATTAAGTGTCATTATAAATCTTACCCACTGTGCGCTGCCTCTGTTGTTTGTATGTTCTTTGACCATTTCTTGATTGACAGCTGCACTGCGTTAGGTTTTACTGATTCTCACATCCTAATGTGTTGCTATAATATTTGTAGCGCTCCCTGGAGGGATTTTTGTGTATATAGAAGGTAAGTGAACAATATGAATTCATTGAGGACAAGGCACACGTGAAAAAACAGGACACCCACAAACAAGCACGCCAACTACACATACAATAAACGTCAAAACCACCAAAACTAGTGAACATAAATATGTACAATAAATCAGAAACAATAATAAGAAACAAGCAAGTCCAGGGTCAAAGCCGTGGTCAAGGATCAGAGACGACAGCGAAGTCCAGAAGTACAAGCCAAGGTCAAGGGGAGCAGATCAAGAACAGACTGGTATCAGGACAGACAGGAACAGGGCTTAACAGAGAAAATACTGCAGCACTGGACTGAAGTGCAGGGCGGGCTTATATACCAGTGCAGTTGCAACTTGGTAGACACCTGCTGGTGGCCACCAAAACTGCACCCCTGTTACCAGAGGGAACAGTGCCACCAGCAGGTGACCCAAGTCATGACACCGATCATGACAGATAGATACGCAAACAAATCGGGTTGTTCGTGCCAAATTCGAATGACCCATAATTCACTGTGGCGTTGAGCGCTGATGATTGGCCAAGCATGCACCATGACCCCGCATGATTGGCCAATCACAGCACCCAAAAAACGAAGAGACCCAATTGGCCAAAGCCTGGGTGCTTTGGCCAAAATCTTTTTGGTCTTGACGGGGTGGTTCTGAGCTGGATAAGCTCCTTTCTCCATGAGAGAACTCATTATGTTAAGATGGGAACACATCGGTCCACCACAAGACCTCTTACTTGTGGTGTTCCACAGGGGAGTGCTCTATCGCCGCTCCTCTTTAATTGCTATGTCCGTCCCTCCTTTCCCCAAGGCCTTGGCGTATTATCATTAGGCCCCTTCAAGAGGATTGAATGGCCCCAGGCACGCTCCTTTGTGCATCCTACGCTGGGGTCGCCAGTGACTCCGGCAGGTTCTCATGACTGGCTCACTACACTACACTTGTCCACACTCACAAGGCACCTGCATTCCTCCTCTCAGGTACACCGTCCTCTCACAGAGTTTGAGCGACTGTGTTCCCTCTCAGAGACACCCAGACACTTACAATATACGGCCTCTTACAAACACTCACGCACACCGAACTACCCTCTTACACTGGGAAGTGGTCTGCAGACTTGGGCGAGGACATTCAGCAGGCGGACTGGCAGACCTCTTTTTACTTTACTCACAAATCCTCGATCTCCTGCTACGCACAAGAAAAGAACTACAAGATTCTGTCAAGATGGTACAGGGTCCCCTCCGTGTTGCACAATACATTCCCATCCACCCCGGCATCCTGTTGGCGATGCTCCGCTGCTGAGGGGACCTATCTACATGTCTGGTGGGATTGTGAGAGGATTCGCCCCTTCTGGACTCAGGTATTTGAATGTTACAACAAACTCTACTGTGAATCACTGACTCCTTCTCCTAAAATTGCTCTTCTCTCTATACTTCCAGGTTCAGTTAAATCGCAGAAACGGGGTCTCCTCCGTTTCTTCATGTCCTCGGCGAGGCAGCTCATACCTTCCTATTGGAAGTCATCCGCAACTCCCCCATTGTCACGTTGGGTCTCTATTATGAACGACACCATGAGAATGGAGGAGATGCTAGCCCTTGATAACGACACCTTTGATAATTATACATTACTGTGGCTTGTCTGGCTCCACTTCTCTTCCTCTGACACCCTGGCGAAAATGTTGTCCACCCAACCATGATCACTCCTGATCGCTTCCATATGTATCACCAACTAGAGTCAAGCCAGGTCCCCTTTCACCCGCCTACTTCACGCAGGCTTTCCCAGTCCCGATATCAGCAACTCTCTCTCTACTCTATGATACCCCTCTGGCTTTCTTTTCCCTATTCTTCTCTCTCCCACCATTCTCTTTCTTTCCTTCTTCTCTCTCTCTCCCCGCCCACTCACTCCCCTGATTCTTGACCTCCCATTTTTATGTTACTTTTTATTCCTGGTCCCTGTCCCTTTTTGTCCCATTTATTATTTTTTTTTTTTCTTTTTTCTTTCTCTTTTTTTTTCTTTCTCTTTTTTGATTTTATTGTTTCCTTCCTGGAAGCTCTATTTGCACTGTCGTCACCTATTAAGAGGCCATTTTGGCCGCACACAAGTTTTTGTACCGGGTTCTTGTCATAGCTGTTCCCGTTAAGTTCTACGTTGATGGGAGTCCAGCTGTGGGCGATAGCCATTTGGCTGACTCCTTACTGCTAAGTATCTATGACTGTTTCCTGTTTGTGACATCTCATGCTGTTCATGTTTATTATGTTAAAAATCCAATAAACATATTTTCAACTCTAATTGCTATGTCCGTCCTCTTGCTGATATCATCCAGAACAACAACTTGGAGTGTCAGCTTTATGCTGATGACACTCAAATTCTGGTTGATTCAGCAAGAGGACCTCAGCAGCCAGCTCAGCTGGTGAAATGCCTGGTAGAAATACAGGACTGGATGGCAGGTAATAGGCTTGGATTGAACACAGCCAAAACCGAAGTTCTACTAATTGGTCTTGATGGCGCAGCACTTTTGGCGGCATGGCCTTCATCTCTCGGGCCCACACCCATTCCAGCTAAGCAGGTAAAAAACCTAGGGGTCCTCATTGACGACACCCTCTCGCTCGTGCACCACTTCAGAAACATCCTGCGGAATGCCAATCATCATCTGAGACTCCTCAGAAAAGTGAAACACCTATTCACGCAAAGTAATAGATCTATACTTGCCCAAGCTTTTATCCACTCCAGATTAGATGGGGCTAACATATTTCTACTGGGTGCCCCGCAGAAATGGGTCCACAAGCTCCAGGTGGTGCAGAACCACGCTGCTCGCTTTGTTCTGGGTCTAGCGAGACGAGATCATATTAGCCTGCCTAGGAGATCACTCCATTGGCTCCCTATTGAGCAGAGAGTGATCTTTAAAACGCTCTGTATCTTTTTCCGAGCATACTGGGGACTAGGCCCCAAATATTTACACAATCTAGCAATGCACTATGTACCTACGCGGCCATTAAGGTCCACGACCCAACACCTAGCCGTAGTTGTTCCATCTAAACTTTCTTCCATGGGAGGCAAACGACTTCAGAGTAGGGGTGCTATGCTGTGGAATGCGCTTTCCGTGGAACTTAAGATGACACCAAACTTGCTCCTCTTCAGAAAAAAACTGAAGATAGAGCTATTTGTCCAGGCTTATGGATAGATTGAGCGTTATTTTTTCCCCATACACTCCGCTCCTTCATTGATGGGGTCAGTCATGCCATTTTAGTGATTATGCCCCTGGAATGGCCCTGACTACTCAGATACCAATGATGTTATGCACTCTTTCTATAGATTTCCTTATCATATTCTTTGAAGCTCCTAGGCCTTTTTCTTTTGTTTACCTAAGAACCGAATACTTTTCTTTTTAGTCTCTGTCATCTTTTTTATTTTTTATTACTGTGGATTGATTCTAGGTAACACCTAACCAGCGGCGCTTAGACGCTCACCCCCCATTGGGTATTTGGCGCCTAACCAAGCTTAAAATCAAATCAAATCAAATTAGGGCTCAGGGCTTTAGCACACGCCCCACACTATAAAAGGCCGCCTCCCAGGCGGCCTCATGTAGTGTGTTACGGCTTGCCTTACAGACAAGTTAGACAAACAGTGAGTTAGAGAGAGATAGATAGATAGGGCCAGATTCTCAGCGGCGATACGACAGAGTATCTCAGATACCCCGTCGTATCGCCGTTTTTTTTGCATCGTATCTATGTGCGTGATGCTTAGCATCACTTTTGCATAGATACGCTTCAACATCCGACAAGTGTAAAACCATTACAATTGCGGATCGAAGTTGTAATAACAACTCCGGTCACTAGGTGGCCTTTACGTTGTTTTCTCATTTGCATATGCAAATGAGGCTAGTACGCCAATTCCCGATCGCTTTTACGTGCAGTATGATCGACTGAGTTTATGGGCAAAAACACAGCAAACGTATAGTAAGATCAACTGAGTTTCTGGCCAAAAACAGCAAACGTGCAGTATGATCGACTGAATTTATGGGCAAAAACACAGCAAACGTATAGTAAGATCGACTGAGTTTATGGCCAAAAACACAGCAAACTTATATTAAGATCAACTGAGTTTATGGCCAAAAACAGCAAACGTGCAGTACGATCGACTGAGTTTATGGGCAAAAACACAGCAAACGTATAGTAAAATCAACTGAGTTTCTGGCCAAAAACAGCAAACGTGCAGTATGATGGACTGAGTTTATGGGCAAAAACACAGCACAGCACAATCTCCTGCCTGACAAATACTAATAGCAGATCTAGCTAAGCTATACAGTGTATAAATACTGTATATGAACAACTCCTAAGGATGTATATATATTCTCTACACACTGTGGGCCAGATTCTCAGCGGCGATACGACGGAGTATCTCAGATGGCGTCGGGTGTAGTCGGATGCCATGTTAAGTATGGCGTCGGGTCAGCGTCGGCTTTTTCCATCGCTTACGTCGTTTTACTAACTCGTTCGCGAATAGGGAGTTGCGTAAATGACGCTCACGTCGTTTTGACGTCGGTTTCAACGACGCTTTCCGACGTGAGCTGGAGCATGCGCACTGGGCTTTTTCCCCGGCCGGCGCATGCGCAGTTCGTTCGACGCGGGGGCGCGCTTAATTTAAATACAAGCCACCCCATTTGAATTGCGCGGGTTTACGCTGGGCGATTTACGCGACACCGGCGAAAACTACGAAGCAAGTGCTTTGAGATTAAAGCACTTGCTCTAGTACGATGCGGCAGCATAGTGTAAATGGCTTACGCTACGCCACCGGAATTCTATGAGAATCTGGCCCACAGGGCCAGATTCACGTACATCGGCGCATTTTTGGACCGGCGTAGTGCAACTCCTTTAAGTTAGACCGGCTTAATTTCGAGGCGCAAGTACCGTATCCTCGTAGTATTTTCGTCCAAATTTGCACCGGTGCAATGTAAATTCCGAGGCGTAAGGCGGGGTAATTCAAAGTGGGAAGGACGTGGGCGTGTTCCATTGAAATGAGCCGTGACCCCATGCAAATGAAGGGCCGGCCAGACTGGGCATGTGCACATGAAGCAGACTATGGTCAGCACCTCTCTGAGCATGCTCAGAACTCGGCACGGCGCAATCAGTTAGATAGGAACTAGGCCCATCAGACTTAGTGAGCTATGCACAGTGCTTAAATACCACCACTCCACTTGTACGCTGAAAAGAGCCACTGGCAAGGAAATGGAGTGTTGCCAGGACCTTGCCCAGTGGCTGCATTGCATGTGAGTGGTGTGTTGGGCTGATGATGTCCTCCTACAGGGTTGTGGTTAATTCCAGGATGGCATGAGGGGTGAATCTGAAGATGCGATACACCTCAGAATCACTCATGCCAAAGATGTCTATGCGTGTGCGGTATATCCTCTCCTGTGCCCTCCTCCGTGCCCTCCTCCCTTCTGTGCTCATCTAAAGTCAGTAGTATAGCTATGAGCAAGGATGCCCCTGGCATGTTGGCAGGGCCGCCATCAGGAATTATGGGGCCCCTTACACAGCTTTAGGCCCCTGGAGCAGAGAACTGGGGGGGGGGGGGTGCTGCCGCCTGAAATTGAGAAGCGGGGGGGCCTTTACAAAAAAAAGAAGAAATAAAGAAAAATAGATATAAAAAAGAGGGGGTTGCCATCTGGGGCCCTTGGGAACTCCGGACCCCTAAAACAAAAACAAAAAAAAAAAAGTTTTTTGTTTTTTTTGTTTTTAGGGGGTTCCCATCCGGGGCCCCTGGGGACCCCCGGGCCCCTTACAGGTGTAATGCCTGTACCCCCCTGATGGAAGCTCTGCATGTTGGCATATAGATTGTTGTCCTGCAAGTGTGGGTGCTCAGCTCGCCCCTAATAGTGTTGCTTAAGCTGACATGTAGACGGATTGTCTAATTTAAAATCTGGTCTAATTTTAGACTTTCCGTGCAGCTGATAAGCACATCGGGCCAGATTCAGGAACAGTTATGCCGCGTACACACGGTCGTTTTTTGCGATGAAAAAAAACGACGTTTTTTAAAACGTCATTTAAATTGATCGTGTGTGGGCAAAACGTCGTTTTTTGTCTTCAAAAAAACGACCAAAAAAAAATTCCAACATGCTTGAATTTTTTGTGTCGTTTTTCAAAACGTCGTTTTTTGTTTCACAAAAAGTCACCGTGTGTAGCAAAAACGTCTTTTAAAACGACGTTTTTCAACCCGCGCATGCCCAGAAGCTAGTTATGAAGCGAGCTTCAATGGAAAAGAGTGGTGAACGTAACCTCGCTTTTTGTGAAAAAACGATGGTGTGTATGCAAAATTGTCTTTGAAAAGTGACGTTTCAAAAACGTCGTTTTTTACTTCACAGAAAACGTCGCATCAGGCAGCCTAACTGTCACTTTGAGCCGGCGTTTTTGTTTTCTGTAACCAGAAAACAAGAAACGCCGGGTTGAAGCTCCGATGCGATCAGCGTAACTGAGTTTCGCCATCGCATCGTTACTTCAACTTAAAAATGGCGCCGGGGGCGTTCCCGCCGATTTCCGCTCAAAAAATATGTTAATGAGCGGAAATCGGCAATTCACGAGCGAATTCCGGCGCGACGCAATGACGGTACGACGTTTCCGGAAGCGATACGTGGCGCGAAGATATACCTACATGGGGTTGGAGTATCCTATGTTAGGTATAGGCGTCGTCATCGCGTCGGGAAAAAAAAAAAAAACGTCGCTTGCGTAAAAAGATCATGAATGGGAATGTGACGTCATTGACGTTCATTCACAGAATTTGGAGCATGCGCACGGGGATGCTTTGACACTCGACGCATGCGCAGTACGTTAGCGGCGGGATCGCGCTTAGTTTAAATACTACACGCCCCGTACCCGCCCAATTTGAATTCCGCCGGCTCATTTTCGTTACGCTGCCGCAACTTTAGGAGCAAGTGCTTCGTGAATGACAGCACTTGCTGCTAAAATTTCGGCAGAGTAACATAAATGAGAAGCGTTACTCTGGAGCGAAGATGCTCCCATCTACCAGAATCTGGCCCATCGTGTAGACTGCACCGCACAAACTTACTTTAGTGGATCGGCGTAACTCCCTCATTTGCATATTTGCATAGGAAATCAATGGTGTGGACGGAGTAAATGTGCACCTAGGACGTGCAGGCGTAGGCAAGTTAGGCCGGTCGGGAGTAGCCTATTTTGGTGCGTATCTAGTTCTGTGGGTACGGTGCAAAAAATATTCCGGAGCAAATTTAGACTTAGGGCAAGATTCAGGTAGATGGGCGAATCTTTAATCTGAAGTAACGTTTCTCATTTAGGGCCAGATTCAGGTAGATGGGCGCTTCTTTACTTTGGAGTAACGTTTCTCATTTACGTTACTCCGCCGACACTTTCGGCGCAAGTACTGTTATTCACATAGCAGTTGCGCGTAAACTTGCGCCAGAGTAACGATAATGCGCTGGCGTAACCCGACGCAAGTGGAAGTGGGTGTGATCATATGTAAATGATGGGCGGAGCCCAGCGCAGAGGCTTACGTTCAGCGCATCATCCACGGAGCATGCGCAGTAAGTGAGGCTTCACTCGGCCCCCTGTGCGCATGCTCACAACTTCCGTCGGCACCACTTCACGGGAAACGCCAGCGCAATGTGTTCCGTTGCGCGTATAAAAGCGCCAGCGGAAGCGGCATTCCGGCGCAAAAGTATTTCCGTTTCCCCTCAACCCAGGGAATTTACTTTTGCTCGATTATGGCTGCTCCCGCTACCCCCAAAGAGAGGAGGAACCTCAATTTTAATGCCCAGGAGGTCTCTGTGGTCATCTCCGCTATGGAGAGTTATAATGATTTCCTGCATGGGAATAAAAGTAGGAAGACCAGCAGGGAGAGGAAGCAGGCCATCCTAGACACCATTGCTGGCCGGGTTAATGTCTTGGGCTACTCCACCCGGACTGCTGGGGATATCCAAAAAAAAATCAATGACCTGCGGCGCAAGGTCCGTGGCAAGGTGGCCACCATCAGGAGGCATGAGAGGGGCACAGGTGGTGGACCCCCATGTCCGGTCAGCCTGACCACAGAGGAGGAGGTGGTTGCCCGCTGCCTGGAGAGGGAGCAATTGGAGGGGGTACCAGGCTATGATTCTGTGGAGGAAGGCTCCAGGACAGGTAAGTGTTTTTTATCCCCTATTTGGTGTTTTGCATGTGGGGGGGGGGGGAGGGTACATGTGCCAAGTGTGTGGGACCACCAACATGTGTCTGCTTTGTGTCATCCACAGATGACGGAGCTGGGCCATCATCTGTCGGCGGCCAGTCCACCCCATCCCCCCATCGGCACCCAGTGCCTGTGCCCCTGGGTGGTGAAGACACCGAGGTGGAGGAGGAGAGTGCCCACACCACACATGCAGAGGTCGTTGAGGAGGAGCCTGTTGGGGCAGAGCAGGACTTTCTTTTATTGTTAGAGGAATCCTCCTCTTTTGCAGGACCCTCTCAGATCCCCTCCCCCATTATAGGAAGCCCCTCAAGGGCGACTCCATCCCCCCGGGGACAAACATCTACTGGCCCCTAGGAAGGCCACCCATAAGACCAGGGGGGTGTCTGATCTGGTCCAGGACCAGGTGGCAAGGGATCACGCCAGGCAGACCCAGCAAATGGGGGAGATTGCTGGGCACCTGGACAGAGTGGCTGACAGCCTGTGCTCCGTGGCCCAGATTTCTTCAGCAGTGCAGGATGTGAGCTGTAACTGCGCTGCAGTGGTGACCAGCCTGGGGGAGGTGCAGGGTGACATAAGGAACCTCACTGCAGCCGTCCAGGCAAACACTGCTGCCATCCAGGGAAACAGTGCTTCCATCCGGGACCAGGGGAGGCTGAGTCGGCGGGCCCAGCATTATCAGGTCACCCGGCAGCTCAGGATGCAGGCCCAGACCAACTCTTACCTCGGCCGTATAGCCATGGCCTTGGAGGGCAGGCAGGCCACACCTGCCAGGAGTGGCCCACCCGGGGATCAGCCACCTCCAGATGCCCCCCCACCCCCACCCACTCCATCCAGGCAGCTGAGGAGCCAGAGAGGGGCCGCCAGAAGAAGCCCCCGGCATCCCAGATAATTATTTTTTATTTTTTTGGATTGATGCTCAGGACATGAGTTATTTTTTTGGGAATGCTCAGGTTATGAGATTTTTATTTTATTATTAATGCTCAGGTTATGAGTTATTTTATTTTATTATTAATGCTCAGGTTATGAGTTATTTTATTTGTGATTATGCTCAGGTTATGAGATTTTTATTTTTTGATACTGCACACTTTGCAGTGTGAATGGTGTGTGAATGTGAGGGGGTGGCACTCCTGCCAGTAAGGGGTGTCACCCTCGGCCGTGGTGGTGAAGTTAACCCCACGGCTGTATGAATGACGTGTGAAAGGTGTATGAATGGACAGCGACATCATTGGGGCCTTGACGCTGGCGTTGCTGCTTCCAAGTCCTACATGCTGGACTTGGGCTAATCCAATGTGATGTGGATGTGGTGTGTGTGATCTAGGGACATCAGTGGTGTGCATGCGTGCATTGTCTGTGTGATTAATGTTTTGGTTTAGTGTCCAAAGATGCCTACGGCGAGGACCCTCCTGACTGCTCTTCCATCAGCAGACTGGTTCTCCTCTGGCAGGGGGGGATTGTCTGGTTGGGGGGTCAGGTCATCACGCATGTCAATCTGCAGGCCTTTTCTAATAGCAAAGTTGTGCAGAATGCAACATGCACCGATGATCTGACACACAAAGGTAGGGGAATACAATAGGGCCCCCCCAGACTTATCCAGGCAGCAGAAACGGGACTTCAGGAGCCCAAATGTTTGCTCCACCACTGCACCGGTTTTGATGTGTGCTTCATTGTATTTTATCTTTCCTCTGGTTTGGGGGTTCCGGAAAGGAGTCATGAGATGGGGTCCCAGTGCATATGCAGAGTCACCTGTAAGGGAAAAGACAGGAGGATGTTAGTCATGCATGTGGCCCTTGTGATGTGTGCATCATGGGAGGGGATAGTCATGCCTGCCACCCATGTCACTCACCAACCAGCCAGCTGTCCCCATACATGTTCTGCTCGAATTCTGCTGGGATGGGGCTCTGACGGTATATGAAGCTGTCATGGCTGGACCCTGGGTGTTTGGCACGGACGTGCCATATGAGGCGTTGGGCATCGGCTATCACCTGTACGTTGATGGAGTGCCAATGCTTCCAATTGCGGTATATGTGCTCTGTGGCACTGGGGGGCTGTAGGGCCACATGTGTGCAATCAATGGCCCCCACAGTGCGTGGGAATCTGGCAATGCTGTAGAAATCTGTCATTGCCTTCAGCTGCAGCTCCTCAGTGGTTGGTCTGATGAAGTGGTGGGACATGCGTCTGAGGATTGCAGGGACAACCTGGTGCACACATCTGCTTATGGAGGATTGTGACATCCCAGCCACCACTCCACTTGTACGCTGGAATGATCCACTGGCAAGGAAATGAAGTGTTGCCAGTACCTTCACCAGTGGCTGCACTGCTTGCTGGTGATGTCATCCTGCAGGGTTGTGGTTAGTTCAAGTATTGCATCAGGGCTGAATCTGAAGATGCGATACACCTCCTCATCCCCCATGCCAAAGAGGCTCATGCGCGTGCGGTATATCCTCTCACGTGCCCGCCTCCTCCGTACCGGGGGACCCAGTACTAGTGCTAGGACCGCGACTGCCCCTGGCATGTTGGCACACAGAGGTGTTCTTGCAAGTGTGGTTGTTCAGCTTGCTAGTTTTGTCGGTAACTCTGCTGCTGTAGCTGCTCTCCTGCTGACCTGTGGCCGTCTGGAGTAAAGACAAAGCAGCTATTTGTAGAAATAACTTTGCGCCGGACGGACGAGATACGCACGGCGCATGTAGCCGGCGTATGGTGCTAATCCGTTCGCGAATCGGGAAATCTCCCTCATTTGCATATTTGCAGGGGAAATCAATAGGCGCGACTGATGCGCCAAGCGAAATTATGCGCTGACGAGACTCTGGCGTCGGAAAGTTAAGCCGATCGGAAATGGCCCGTTTTCTGTCGCATCTAGTTTGGTGGGTACGGCCACATAGATACGACGGCGCATCTTCACAGTTACGCGGCGCATATCGAATTACTCCAGCGCAAGTCTTGCTGAATCTGGCCCTTACGTTACTCCGCCGTAACTTTAGGAGCAAGTACTGTTATTCACAAAGCACTTGCTCCTAAAGTTGCGGCGGCGTAGCGAAAATGAGCCGGCGGAATTCAAATTGGGCGGGTAGGGGGGCGTGTATTATGTTAACTATGCGCACTCCCGCGGCGAACGTACTGCGCATGCGTCGACTGTCAGTGCGCATGCTCCAAATTCTTTCAGGGAACGTCAATGACGTCAATCCCCATTCACGGACGTTTTACGCAAACGATGCGATTTTTTTTTTTCAATGCGATGACGACGGCCATACTTAACATAGGATACTCCACTAGGGGGCTGCTTTATCTTTGCGCGGCGTATCTCTTACGGAAACGTCGGAAAGTCACTGCGTCGCGCCCGAATACGATCGTGAATTTCCGATTCCCGGTGATTAACATATTCTCGGCGTTAATCAGCGGGAACGCCCCGCGCGCCATTTTTAAAATTGAAGTTACGATACAACGGCGAAATACAATTACGCCGCTCGTATAGTAACTCCAACCCGGCGTTTCATGTTTTCTGCTTACTGAAAACAGAAACGCCGGATCAAAGTGAGAGTTAGGCTGGAGTATCACTGATACTCCAGCCTAACTACCTGAATCTGGCCCTTAGGCCTTGTACACACGAGGGGATATTTCCGCTGAACATGGTCCGACGGACCATTTCAGCCGAAAAATCCCCTCGTCTGTAGGGGCAAACGGACGCTTTTTGCCGGATTCATCCGGCGGAAAAATTTCAAAGCATGCTTTGAAATAATTCCGCCGGATAGCTGGCCGTCAGATATGTCCGCTGGTTAGTACGGCAAACCAGCGGACATATCTTGCCGCACATGCGTCGTATCCTGTGAATGGATCCGACGCATGCGCGCGGAAGTGTTTACTTCCTGGTGCGGTGACGTGGCGGTCACGTGGCGGCGTCAACGTCACCGCCGCGTCACCTCGCTGTCCGCCGGCGGGGAATTTGATCCGATGGTGTGTACAGCCATCGGATCAAAACATCCCGGTGCAAATATACGCTGTAAACGGTCCGGGGACCGTTTACAGCGGATATTTCCCGTCGTGTGTACAAGGCCTTAGACGGCACATCTCGAGATACTCCGGCGTAAGTGCTTTGTGAATCTGGCCCACAGTGGGCCAGATTCAGCAAGACTTGCGCTGGAGTAATTCGATATGCGCCGCGTAACTGTGAAGATGCGCCGTCGTTTCTATGTGGCCGTACCCACCAAACTAGATGCGACAGAAAACGGGCCATTTCCGATCGGCTTAACTTTCCGATGCCAGAGTCTCGTCAGCGCATAATTTCGCTTGGCGCATTAGTCGCGCCTATTGATTTCCCCTGCAAATATGCAAATGAGGGAGATTTCCCGATTCGCGAACGGATTAGCACCATACGCTGGCTACATGCGCCGCGCGTAACTCGTCCGTCCGGCGCAAAGTTATTTCTACAAATAGCTGCTTTATCTTTACTCCAGACGGCCACAGGTCAGCAGGAGAGCAGCTACAGCTGCGTTACCGACGATAAGAGCTAGCTGAGCACCCCCACTTGCAGGACAACACCTCTGTCCATGCTTGTCTGTCAACTTTTACAGCCATGGAGGAAGACATCATAGGTCTCCATAGCCGAGATGACGGCTGACAGATCCTGGCCTTTAGAGTTCAGCTTTCTCCTGTGTTTTTGCGGGAAACGGGAGCAGCCATCTCAGAACAAAAGTAACTTCACTGCGGGGAGGGGGAACAGGATATACTTTAGTGCCGGAATGGCGCATCTACGGGCACATTTAAACGCCCAACGGAACGCATTGCGCTGACGTTTCCCGTGAAGTGGTGCCGACGGAAGTTGTGAGCATGCGCACAAGGGGGCCGAGTAAAGCCTCACTTACTGCGCATGCTCCGTGGATGATGCGCTGAACGTAAGCCTCTGCGCTGGGCTCCGCCCATCATTTACATATGATCACACCCACTTCCACTTGCGTCGGGTTACGCCAGCGCATTATCGTTACTCTGGCGCAAGTTTATGCTGCTATGTGAATAACAGTACTTGCGCCGAAAGTGTCGGCGGAGTAACGTAAATGAGAAACGTTACTCCAAAGTAAAGAAGCGCCCATCTACCTGAATCTGGCCCAGTGTCTTTTTAGATAGATAGATAGATCAGGGAGGCTAGTAGTCAGTATAGTTAAATTTACAGTTTGTAGAGAATGGGCCAGATTCTCGTAGATGCGCGCCTAATTATGCAGGCGTTGCGCATCTCAGATGCACTACGCCGACGTAACGCGGAGTGGCAAGTACCGTATTCCCTAAATAAATGCGCTCCGAGATGCGCCTGCATCGCGTAAAATCATCGGCGTAATCCGGCGCAACAACAAAGTAGGAGGGAAGTGGG
The DNA here is from genome assembly GCA_029574335.1 of Rana kukunoris. Lineage (NCBI taxonomy): Eukaryota > Metazoa > Chordata > Amphibia > Anura > Ranidae > Rana > Rana kukunoris. The sequence goes on along the minus strand of CM056054.1, from coordinate 84,771,971 downwards.
CGTGTTGCATTGTAATGAAGCGTGACCCCATGCAAATGCAGGCCGGGACGAACGGAGCATGCGCCGTGACGTGGATGACCCGCGCCGTGACGTGGTTGACCCGCGCCATGACATGGATGCCTTCTGCGCATGTGCAAAGCCTCCCTACGATTCGCCGGCGCAGGGTATATAATGCGGCCACAGATGCGCCCGTGCAGCGGAAACGTCTCCCATTTTCTTGATTGTGACGGCCAAAGTTTGTGCAGGACAAAATGACAAGTGTTGTTAAGGAGAGGAGGAAGAAAAATTTCTCCCCAGAGGAGAGGGCCATTGTTGTGAGGGCAATGTAGAAGTATGATTCGCGGCTCCATGGTGCTGACAGTGCCCGGACCAGCAAGTCCCGGAGGGATCAGATCCTAATGAAGGTGGCGTGCCAAGTCAATGCCCTTTCTCATGAGGTCCGGACACCGCAGGACATTCAAAAGAAAATGAATGACCTGCGGCGTCTCGTGAAGGGCAAGCTGGCTGCCATAGCTCGGCATGCCAGGGGCACTGGAGGGGGCCCACCCTGCACCGTCCTCCTGACTGAGGAGGAGAAGGTGGTTGCCCGCTGCTTGCAGACGGAGCAGGTTGAGGGAGTTGGGGGCTATGAGTCCGAGAAGCCAGCCATGAGGACAGGTAAGTGTGTTTTATATTCTATCTGTTGTGTAGCATGTGTGGGGGTGGAAGGGAACATGTGCCAAGTGTGTGGTTCCACCAACATGGGCATCTTTTGTGTCATCCACAGATGTGCAGGAGGGAGCGGGGCCATCTGTTGCTGCCAGGGCCCGTCAGGATCCATCCCCCGAGCATCCAGTCCCTCTGGCTGACCCCCTGGAACAGGACTTGGAGGGAAGTGGGCACACCTCAACGGAGGAGGTGGTTGAGGAGGATGTCGTAGACCAGGACCAGGACCTGTACATTGTTTTGGAGGAGGATGATGGGTTGCCCGGGCCAGCCCAGGCTATCCCCCCCATCTTTATCGAACCCCTCAGTGACCCCCCAACCTCTCCAGTCCCTCTGTTTCCCCTCCCCCTCATCTCTGGCCCCTCAACATCCTCCCCTTATGCCCGGTCCCCTGCCACTCCCCGGAAGGCGACGTGCAAGACCAGGGGTGTTCATAAGGTCCTGCCGGAACAGCTGGCCAGACAGCAGGACCAGCAAAATCGGCACCTGTCAGAGGTCATGGAGGAGATGAGGCGCCTGGCCGACAGCCTGGCTTCCTCGGGACACCTTACAGATGCCATCCAAGACCTTGCTGGCAACAGCGCAGCAACGCTGACCAGCCTGGGGGAGCTGCAGGCGACCACCTCCGACCTTGTGGTTCATGCCCTGCGCCTTGCAGTTGAGGAGCAAACTGCTGTGCAGACACGCATAGCGGTTTCCCTGGAGGGCATGCAGGCAGCCAGGGAGGGACGTGGGGATGCTCCTCCTCCACCTGCTACCCCACCCCCCCACCTGTGGCTGCCCCCAGGCAAGTGAGGGGCAGGAGCCGTGGCACCAGGCAGAGCCCCCGCCAGGCCCATTATTTTTTTTATTTCTTATTATTTTGCTCTGGGTAAGAGCTTTTTATTTATTTTTTATATTATGGTCTGGGTAAGAGCTTTTTATTTATTTTTATATTATGCTCTGGGTAAGAGCTTTTTTTTTTTTTTATATTATGCTCTGGGTAAGAGCTTTTTATTTATTTTTTATATTATGCTCTGGGTAAGAGCTTTTTTTGTTTATTTGATACTGCACACGGTGCAGTGTGAATGGTGTGTGAATGTGAGGGGGTGGCACTCCTGCCAGTAAGGGGTGTCACCCTCGGCCGTTGGGGAGAAGTTATCCCCACGGCTGTGTGAATGGTGTATGAATGGACAGCAACATCATTGGGGCCTTGACGTGGCGTTGCTGCTCCCAATTCCTACATGCTGGACTTGGGCTAAACCAATGTGATGTGGATGTGGTGTGTGTGATCTAGGGACATCAGTGGTGTACACACGTGCATTGTCTGTGTGCCATGCTGTATGTGTGTGTTTAACGGTCAAAGATTCGTAACACGAGGACCCTCCTGACTGCTCTTCCATCAGCTGACGGGGTCTCCTCTGGCAGGGGGGGGCTGTGTGGTTTGGGGGTCAGGTCATCACGTAGGGCAAACTGCAGGCCCTTTCTCATGGCAAAGTTGTGCAGAATGCAACATGCACCGATGATCTGACCCACAAAGTTGGGGGAATACAATAGGGCCCCCCCAGACTTATCCAGGCATCGGAAACGGGACTTCAGGAGGCCAAATGTGCGCTCCACCACTGCACGGGTTTTGATGTGTGCTTCATTGTATCTTCTCTCTCCTCTGGTTTGGGGGTTCCGGAAAGGAGTCATGAGATGGGGTCCCAGTACATATGCAGAGTCACCTGTAAGGGAAAAGACAGGAGGATGTTAGTCATGCATGTGCCCCTTGTGATGTGTGCATCATGGGGGGGGACTGTCATGCCTGCCACCCATGTCACTCACCAACCAGCCAGCTGTCTCCATACATGTCCTGCTCAAAATCTTCTGGGATGTTGCTTTGACGGTATATGTAGCTGTCATGGCTGGATCCGGGGTCTTTGGCACGGACGTGCCATATGAGGTATTTGGCATCGGCTATCACCTGTACGTTGATGGAGTGCCAATGCTTCCGATTGCAGTATATGTGCTCTGTGGCACTGGGGGGCGACATGTGTGCAATCAATGGCCCCGATGGTGAGTGGGAATCCGTCAATTCTGTAGAAATTTGTCATTGCCTTCTGCCGCAGTTGCTCAGTGGTGGGTCTGATGATGTGGTGGGACATGCATCTGAGGATTGCAGGGATAACCTGGTGCAGACATCTGCTTATGCTGGTTTGTGACATCCCAGCCACCACTCCACTTGTACGCTGGAATGATCCACTGGCCAGGAAATGGAGTGTTGCCAGGACCTTCACAAGTGGCTGCAGTGCATGTGAGCGGTATGTCTGGCTGGTGATGTCATCCTGCAGGGCTGTGGTTAGTTCCAGGATGGCAGCAGGGCTGAATCTGAAGATGCGATACACCTCCTCATCACCCATGCCAAAGAGGCTCATGCGCGCTCGGTAGATCCTCTCACGTGCCCCCTCCTCCTACTCCTCCTTCTATGCTCCTCTTCCTCTGCATACATTAGTAGTGATAAGACCATGGCTGCCCGTGGCATGTTGGCATACGAATGTGTTGTCCAGTAAGTGTGATTGCTCAGCTCGTCCGTTATGGTGCTGCTGTAGTTGCTCTCCAGCTGACTTGCACACGGTCTTGAGCAAAGTTTCCCGTGCTTTTATGAGGGGTATGTTTACTCAAGGCTTTTGTGTTACGCGCACCACGAGTAGCCAACGCTGAACGCGCGTAGTTTCGGGAATCCGCGCATCTCCCTCATTTGCATATTTGCATGCTAATTCAATGGGAACTGAATATTTACGATGCGTAACTATGCGCCTACGCCGCGCTAGCTTAAAGCATTTTCGCCGCTCAGACGAAAAAGATTTTCTCGCGTATGTGGTTCTGTGTTTACCGCGCATCGATACGCAGGCGCACATTTACAATTACGCCGCGCAAATCCATTTACGCAGGCGTAGCGCCGCTGAGAATCTGGCCCAATCTGGCCCAATATATTGACATCCCTATATTGTCAATATATTTATAAACTGTATAGCTTAGCTAGATCTGCTATTAGTATCTGTCAGGCAGGAGATTGTGCTTGATGCAGTGCTCTAACGTGTTAGTCAACGTATGCTAGTTAATTGCACATAGACGCATTACCTGTTACTGCAAGTGTGCTATTTATTTGCACAGAAAGGCAGTTGCTGTTAATGCAAGTGGGCTATTGAATTGCACAGAAACGCAGTCGCTCTGACTGTGCGTGTGCTGTTTAATACCACCTTAGCGCATTTGGTGTCACCGCACGTGTGCTGTTACATACCACCTGAGCGCATTTGGTGTCACCGCACGTGTGCTGTTACATACCACCTGAACACAGTTGGTGTGACTCCGCTTGTGCTGTTACATACCACCTGAACGCAGTTGGTGTCACTGCGCTTGTGCTGTTACATAGCACGCATAAATATGTTTGGAAAAAGGGAGTCACGAGGGCAAGCAGGCTCTGCATCTAGAGGTAACGCTGGTGTTGGATGTGGTGCATCCTCTTCAGCACGTGGCCGTGGCCGCTCGTCCTTCTTTTTGGGAGCTGGCCGTGTTGAGCCTCAACATGCAGAGAAATTAGTAGAGTGGATGACCAAGCCGTCCTCATCCTCCTCATCCTCTCTCACACAGACTGATCGAAGTTTATCTGGCAAAGCAGCTGCCAAGGCGTCCTCTTCCCTCTGCACAATGGCTTCACACAATACTTCCCTAGTACCACCATGTCCTCCTGAGGAGTCCCCCGAACTGTTTCAACACAGTGTTGTGTACATGCTGCAGGAAGATGCGCATCGTTTTGAAGACTCCGATGACGGAACACAGATAGAGGAAGGCATTGATGTGAGCCCAGGAAGAGGGGGTGGCCTAGAGGGACAGCAATCTGGCAGTGATGATGTTCCCCCAGCTGGAGCATACTGCCAGGTTTTTGACAGCCCTCCAGGGGTCAGCTTAAGGTCACACCCACTGCATTACAGCGCACATCTATGGCGCTTGTGCAAAATAACAATTTTTGATGCAATACTTTGCACGTGGCTCCTTGTTGCGCTCCAATTGGAGTTATTGGGAGGGGTTGCAGTGTTGTGTTGTTCCCAAGGCACAATTTTTTTGCCCCTGTTTAACAGGGGCGCCTAAAAACAATTTTTGATGCAATACTTTGCACATGGCTGTTTGTTGTCCTCCAATTGGAGGCATTATGAGGGGTTGCAGCAGTGTTGTGTTGTGCCTGAGGCACAATTTTTCAGCCCCTGTTCAACAGGGGAGCCTAATAACAATTTTTGATGCAATACTTTGCATGTGGCTGTTTGTTGTCCTCCAATTGGAGGTATTGTGAGGGGTTGCAGTGTTGTGTTGTGTTGTGCCTAAGGCCCAATTTGTGTGCCCCTGTTTAACAGGGGCGTCTAATAACAATTTTTGATGCAATACTTTGGCACGTGCCTCTTCATTGCGCTCCAATTACAGTATCTGTGAGGGGTTGCAGTGTTTTAGGCAGCATTGATATTGATATAAGAAGCCAGACATTGTTGAGTATCCAAAAATATTTATTGTATCACACTGAAAATGTGTGATTTTATTTTATCACACTGAAAATGTGTGATTTTATTTTATTTTTTTAAATATCAAACTAGAAATTTTTTATTTTTTATTTTTAAGACCTATATTTTTGCATTTAAACAATTGTCTACATCTACTGGTTTTTATTTTATTTTTTATGTTTTTTTTTTATTATTTTTTTTATTATTATTATTTTTAAACCCTCCCCAGAATGTGAACAAGATTTTTCACGTTTTGGAGCACCTTCTTGTTGTTCTTTATGGTCTTCAAGAGGGCGAGGTTTGTGTCCTCTATTTCATCCATTCAGCAAATTATCCCCCCAATTAGCACCTGGGCACTGTCGGTGTCTAAGCCGCCCCCAATTTGGAAAAAAAACATGTAATTAAAATTATGCAGGCCTACATGTATTACCTGAAGCTGTGCTGTATGACACTGACCTGATGTGGTGGCATTTTGCACTTCCTGCACATCCGGCGGGGGTGGTGCTTGGCATTGTGTGGGGTTGGTCGGCTCCACTGCTGCAGCTTGATTGCGGCCTATGAGATTGTAAAAAAAGGGATAGATGTATCAAAAAGATTAGAGGCCTGAAAGAGGAATATCAATCATTCTTTTTAAAAAGTGTCGTACAGTTGTGTGTTTTTACAATCCTAAGCTTAACACAGGATTTTATCCATTAACAAAGCTGCTGCATTTCTCTATCTTTGGCCAAGTTTCCTACATGGAAAAACAACAAGTTGACACTGGATCACCTCTGTGTGAAACGCTAACTAACTAGGTTGTTCTTGTGACCAACACTCAGTGCCGATCCTGACCTCCCTGGGGCCCGAAGCAAAATGACATGGCACATTAAAAATGAGAAGCGGGGGGCACTAACGACAGTGACATGTCACATTAAAGAAAGTTAAGAAGTGGGTGAAGGGGGTGTTCTGCTGTCTGAAATGACATCTTACATTAAATTGAGAAGCAAGGGGTGCTGACTTCTTGCCTCTTCTCCCATGCAGCCAGCGAGTTGAGAATCGGGGGTTAGGGGGCGAAAATCACTTCTTACCAGGCGGGGCCTCTAGTTATTTGGGGGGCCCTTCGCAGCTTTGCGGGGCCCTAAGTGGCTTGCATAGTGAGCCAATAGGGCGGATCGGCCATGCCAACCATTCTGCTACTGAGTGCATATGTGTAATCAACTGCTTTGCTGAGCATACTCTCCTTTTAATGTATATTGACTTAAGTTGGATTATTTAAATCAACTTAATAACACATCTACATTAACCACTTAAGGACCGCCGCATGTACATTTACGTCGGCAGAATGGCACCGACAGGCACATCAACGTATATATACGTTGGTGCCTTGGGGGGGATCGGGGGTCCGATCGGACCCCCCCCCCGTACATGCGGCGGTCCGCGCGGCTGCAGGAGCGATCCGACAAGTGGGGGCGGCTATCCGTTTTCATCCGCCCCCCCTCCGGATCGCTCCCAGCCAATGCGCGCGCCCGCCCGCCCTGTCACTTCCTCCTCCTGTGTAAACACAGGAAGGAGGAAGCGACGTGATCTCTCCCTCGGCGTTTGTTTCAAGCGCCGCTGAGGAGAGATCACAACACACCAAGTAAGTCTGCACCAACAGCACACTTACACACAGACACAAACACATTTAACCCCCGCGATCGCCCCCCCCTCCCCCCTGTCACAGTGTCACTGAATGCAGTAATCATACATGTATGATTACTGTATTTAGTGTCAGTGTGACAGACAGTGTGACAGTCAGTCAGTGTCCCCCCACCCCCCCCAATAAAGTTTTAACCCCTTGATCACTGCCCTAGTTAACCCTTTCACTCCCTATTGCCAGCGTCACTAAGCGATCATTTTTCTGATCGCTGTATTAGTGTCGCTGTTCCCGCTAGGTAGCTAATTTTTTTTTAATGCGATTTTTTTTTTACTAAAGACATGTGGCTAAATAAATTTTGGCCTAAATGTTTGACTAAAATTTAGTTTATTGGTTTTTTATTAAAACAAAAAGTAAAAAATATTGATTTTTTTTCAAAAATGTCGCTCTATTTTTGTATATAGCGCAAAAAATAAAAATCGCAGAGGCGATCAAATACCACCAAAAGAAAGCTCTATTTGTGGGAAAAAAAGGACGCAAATTTTGTTTGGGAGCCACGTCGCACGACCGCGCAATTGTCTGTTAAAGCGACGCAGTGCCGAATCGCAAAAACCCCTTGGGTCATTTGCCAGCGTATTGGTCCGGGTCTTAAGTGGTTAATTAAAAAAATTGTCTCACATAAAAAGGTCTTAAATAGAATGACCAACCAATTATTATGCCCACACAAACATGAACCTTCAAACATCTGTTCTTGAACTGTGTATATATACACAACCTGCGATAAAAAGCACATGCCACAAAATAAAATAAAAAATAATAATTCAGAGCAGACATGAAAATGACTTACGTCTTCTGAGGACTCTTCGTATTCTCTCCATCTGCTCTGGCTCTCGGATTTTCAAATCACTCCATCTCTTGCGCAACTGCTCCGTGGACCTCTGCACCCCGAATTTTGCATGGATAGCCCTCCGTACCTTATCCATGATCTGGGCCTTGATTTTATTGGGGTTTTTGTAAGGCCCTTTTATGCCGTCGTAGTCCTCCTTTTTTAAAATAGCCACCATCTCAACCATCTTTTCAAAGCTCATGTTGGTGGCTTTGTACCTCCTGCTCCTCCTGGTGAGTGCCTGGCCTGTCTCCTGCCTGGTTGCAGCTTGCTGTCTCTCCTCCATCATGTCTTCAGACTCCTCTAGTCTCCACATTGACCGACTAAAAAGGGGCGTGGCAATCACTAGGATGAACGTCATGGGCATGGAAACGTGCGGAGCTTCTCACATGCGCAGTGTATAAAGGGATAGAGAACGTCGTTTACAGTCGGTAGAAAACGTCGGAAAAACGATCGTGCAATACGACGATACAAAACTTTTTTTTTTAGACTTTATGATCAGTGGATGAGTTTGTGGGTTAGATATGGGAAGAAAGCTAAGGCTTGACTGACATTATTATTTTTTTGCTAAATTTTGACTTGCAGAAATAATGGAGGCTTTCAGAGAACAGGAGTTCTTCACATAATTTGTTCAAAGGGGGCCCCGGATTGGCAACCCCCCTTTTTTTTACAATTTTTCTTTCACAAAGAAATAATTGATTGAGCCAAGATCTGTCATTGTAATGGCCCCCCACCACCCCTAAAATAATCGACATATTGTTGCCACACAGCATGTGCGCTTTGGGGGGGCCAAGCCTGTATGGCCACAGGCTCACGGGCCACCACTGGAACATCAATGGCCTCATCACCAGGCACAAGTGTCATGTAGTTTCTTGAGGGTCTCTTTAGGAAATTGTGCAATATGCAGCAGCAACGTATGACATGGTTCAGATTCTATGTAACAAACCTACAGTCCTTGTCTTGTTTGCACTGCCTGTATACTGCTGTTTAAAGTATATAGGGCCATAGGGTCTTGTCAGGGCCGATCCTCCCTATAGGCGCACTATGCAAGCCGCTTAGGGCCACGCAAAGCTGCAAAGGGCCACCAAAATTACTAGAGGCCCCGCCTGGTGAGAAGTCATTTTAGTACCCTCACCCGGCTTCTAAACTCGCTGGCTAAGTCATTTCCGACAGCAGAACACCCCCTCCCCCGCTTCGCAACTTTCTTTAATGTGACATGTCACTGTCGTCAGATTTTGCTTAGGGCCTCAGGGAGGTCAGAATCGGCACTGGGTCTTGTAAAGACCTGGGGGGAGTGGTGGCGGGGAAACTCATGCTATTTTTTTCCATGATTTTTATCCATATTGCAGGACCAAACATTACTTTGAAGCCGCAAGCAATATTAAATTACTTTTTTCTGAGAGTAATCTCATGTGGTGTAGGGACATTTCTAAACACGTGCCACTACTATAGACACCCAGCAGGTACTTTTTTTAAAGGGGTTTTTGATTATTTTTTTTTCACTTTAAGCATGATTAAAAGCGATGCTCAAGAAAAAACTACAGTTTTTAAAACTTTTTTTTCCATTGATACATGTTCCTTGGGGCAAGACCCGGGTTCTCAAGACGTTTTCCAACAATAACTTGAATATTGGTCTTTAAAATGAGCCTTTTTGAATTTGAATGTTCGAGTCTCATAGACTTCTATGGGGTTCTAAATGTTCGTGCGAACCCGCGGTCTGTTCGGCGGTTCTGGTGCGAACCGAACGCGGGTATGTTCGGATCATCTCTAGTAGTCAGTATAGTTAAATTTACAGGGCCAGATTCTCATAGAATTCCGGCGGCGTAGCGTAAGCCATTTACACTACGCCGCCGCATCGTACTAGAGCAAGTGCTTTAATCTCAAAGCACTTGCTCCGTAGTTTTCGCCGGCGTCGCGTAAATCGCCCATCGTAAACCTGCGCAATTCAAATGGGGCGGCTTGTATTTAAATTAAGCGCGCCCCCGCGTCGAACGAACTGCGCATGCGCCGGCCGGGGAAAAAGCCCAGTGCGCATGCTCCAGCTCACGTCGGAAAGCGTAGTTGAAACCGACGTCAAAACGACGTGAGCGTCATTTACGCAACTCCCTATTCGCGAACGAGTTAGTAAAACGACGTAAGCGACGGAAAAAGCCGACGCTGACCCGACGCCATACTTAACATGGCATCCGACGGCACCCGACGGCATCCGACAGTACTTCGTAAGGTTACTCCACATAGAAGCTGGGGTAACCTTACGCGGACGAAAGCGACGTACGGGACGACGGGGTGGCGTAAAAGCGATCGGGAATCGGCGTACTAGCCTCATGTGCATATGCAAATGAGAAAACAACGTAAAGGCCACCTAGTGGCCGGAGTTGTCATTACAACTACGATCCGCAAGTGTAATGGTTTTACACATGTCGGATGTTGAAGCGTATCTATGCAAAAGTGATGCTAAGCATCACGCGCATAGATACGAGGCAAAAAAAACGGCGATACGACGGGGTATCTGAGATACTCCGTCGTATCGCCGCTGAGAATCTGGCCCACAGTGTGTAGAGAATATATATACATCCTTAGGAGTTGTTCATATATTTATACACTGTATAGCTAGGATTGCCACCTTTTCTTCAAGCCAAACCCGAACATTTTTGCGGCACACGGCAATTTTTTTGTAGTATAAGCTATAGGAACGTAAAATACTTGGGACACCTTTTGGTTTACCCAAAGAGAGTAATAATAAGGTGTGCTACAGTGAATAGTGGCTGTGGCCAAATTGCATTGCAACAGGTGGGGGGGACTTAAAGGGGGTTGGTTAAATAAAACAAAAGCATTAGTGTACCCATAAAATATGATTTGATTAATAAAAGTAATGTCAGTAAAAATATGAAAATAGCCTAGCTTAAAAGTGGACACTGTCAGCCAGTAGAGCAGTGGACAGTGTCAGTAGGGTAGTGGACGGTGTCAGTAGGGCAGTGGACGGTGTCAGTAGGGCAGAGGACGGTGTCAGTAGGGCAGAGGACAGTGTCAGTAGGGCAGAGGACAGTGTCAGTAGGGCAGAGGACGGTATCAGTAGGGCAGAGGACGGTGTCAGTAGGGCAGAGGACGGTGTCAGTAGGGCAGTGGACGGTGTCAGTAGGGCAGTGGATGGTGTCAGTAGGGCAGTGGACGGTGTCAGTAGAGCAGTGGAGGGTGTCAGTAGAGCAGTGGAGGGTGTCAGTAGATCAGTGCAGTGGAGGGTGTCAGTAGATCAGTGCAGTGGAGGGTGTCAGTAGATCAGTGCAGTGGAGGGTGTCAGTAGATCAGTGCAGTGGAGGGTGTCAGTAGATCAGTGGAGGGTGTCAGTAGGGCAGTGGATGGTGTCAGTAGGGCAGTGGACGGTGTCAGTAGGGCAGTGGACAGTGTCAGTAGAGCAGTGGAGGGTGTCAGTAGATCAGTGGAGGGTGTCAGTAGATCAGTGGAGGGTGTCAGTAGGGCAGTGGAGGGTGTCAGTAGGGCAGTGGAGGGTGTCAGTAGGGCAGTGGACAGTGTCAGTAGGGCAGAGGACGGTGTCAGTAGGGCAGAGGACAGTGTCAGTAGGGCAGAGGACGGTGTCAGTAGGGCAGAGGACGGTGTCAGTAGGGCAGAGGACGGTGTCAGTAGGGCAGAGGACGGTGTCAGTAGGGCAGAGGACGGTGTCAGTAGGGCAGTGGACGGTGTCAGTAGGGCAGTGGACGGTGTCAGTAGGGCAGTGGACGGTGTCAGTAGAGCAGTGGAGGGTGTCAGTAGAGCAGTGGAGGGTGTCAGTAGATCAGTGGAGGGTGTCAGTAGATCAGTGCAGTGGAGGGTGTCAGTAGATCAGTGCAGTGGAGGGTGTCAGTAGATCAGTGCAGTGGAGGGTGTCAGTAGATCAGTGCAGTGGAGGGTGTCAGTAGATCAGTGGAGGGTGTCAGTAGGGCAGTGGATGGTGTCAGTAGGGCAGTGGACGGTGTCAGTAGGGCAGTGGACAGTGTCAGTAGAGCAGTGGAGGGTGTCAGTAGGGCAGTGCAGTGGAGGGTGTCAGTAGATCAGTGGAGGGTGTCAGTAGGGCAGTGGATGGTGTCAGTAGGGCAGTGGACGGTGTCAGTAGGGCAGTGGACAGTGTCAGTAGAGCAGTGGAGGGTGTCAGTAGGGCAGTGGAGGGTGTCAGTAGGGCAGTGGAGGGTGTCAGTAGGGCAGTGGAGGGTGTCAGTAGGGCAGTGGAGGGTGTCAGTAAGGCAGTGGAGGGTGTCAGTAGGGCAGTGGAGGGTGTCAGTAGAGCAGTGGAGGGTGTCAGTAGATCAGTGGACGGTGTCAGTAGATCAGTGGAGGGTGTCAGTAGATCAGTGGAGGGTGTCAGTAGATCAGTGGAGGGTGTCAGTAGATCAGTGGAGGGTGTCAGTAGATCAGTGCAGTGGAGGGTGTCAGTAGATCAGTGCAGTGGAGGGTGTCAGTAGATCAGTGCAGTGGAGGGTGTCAGTAGATCAGTGGAGGGTGTTAGTAGATCAGTGGAGGGTGTCAGTAGAGCAGTGGAGGGTGTCAGCAGATCAGTGGAGGGTGTCAGCAGATCAGTGGAGGGTGTCAGCAGATCAGTGGAGGGTGTCAGTAGATCAGTGCAGTGGAGGGTGTCAGTAGATCAGTGGAGGGTGTCAGTAGATCAGTGGAGGGTGTCAGAAGAGCAGTGGAGGGTGTCAGAAGAGCAGTGGAGGGTGTCAGAAGAGCAGTGGAGGGTGTCAGAAGAGCAGTGGAGGGTGTCAGTAGATCAGTGCAGTGGAGGGTGTCAGTAGGGCAGTGGAGGGTGTCAGTAGGGCAGTGGAGGGTGTCAGTAGAGCAGTGGACGGTGTCAGTAGAGCAGTGGAGGGTGTCAGTAGATCAGTGGAGGGTGTCAGCAGATCAGTGGAGGGTGTCAGTAGATCAGTGCAGTGGAGGGTGTCAGTAGATCAGTGGAGGGTGTCAGTAGATCAGTGCATTGGAGGGTGTCAGTAGATCAGTGGAGGGTGTCAGTAAATCAGTGGAGGGTGTCAGTAGGGCAGTGGAGGGTGTCAGTAGAGCAGTGGACGGTGTCAGTAGAGCAGTGGAGGGTGTCAGCAGATCAGTGGAGGGTGTCAGCAGATCAGTGGAGGGTGTCAGTAGATCAGTGCAGTGGAGGGTGTCAGTAGATCAGTGCAGTGGAGGGTGTCAGTAGATCAGTGGAGGGTGTCAGTAGGGCAGTGGAGGGTGTCAGTAGAGCAGTGGAGGGTGTCAGTAGAGCAGTGGAGGGTGTCAGCAGATCAGTGGAGGGTGTCAGTAGATCAGTGCAGTGGAGGGTGTCAGTAGATCAGTGCAGTGGAGGGTGTCAGTAGATCAGTGCAGTGGAGGGTGTCAGTAGATCAGTGGAGGGTGTCAGTAGGGCAGTGGATGGTGTCAGTAGGGCAGTGGACGGTGTCAGTAGGGCAGTGGACAGTGTCAGTAGAGCAGTGGAGGGTGTCAGTAGGGCAGTGGAGGGTGTCAGTAGGGCAGTGGAGGGTGTCAGTAGGGCAGTGGAGGGTGTCAGTAGGGCAGGGAGGGTGTCAGTGGAGGGTGTCAGTAGGGCAGTGGAGGGTGTCAGTAGAGCAGTGGAGGGTGTCAGTAGATCAGTGGACGGTGTCAGTAGATCAGTGGAGGGTGTCAGTAGATCAGTGGAGGGTGTCAGTAGATCAGTGGAGGGTGTCAGTAGATCAGTGCAGTGGAGGGTGTCAGTAGATCAGTGCAGTGGAGGGTGTCAGTAGATCAGTGCAGTGGAGGGTGTCAGTAGATCAGTGGAGGGTGTTAGTAGATCAGTGGAGGGTGTCAGTAGAGCAGTGGAGGGTGTCAGCAGATCAGTGGAGGGTGTCAGCAGATCAGTGGAGGGTGTCAGTAGATCAGTGCAGTGGAGGGTGTCAGTAGATCAGTGGAGGGTGTCAGTAGATCAGTGGAGGGTGTCAGAAGAGCAGTGGAGGGTGTCAGAAGAGCAGTGGAGGGTGTCAGAAGAGCAGTGGAGGGTGTCAGAAGAGCAGTGGAGGGTGTCAGTAGATCAGTGCAGTGGAGGGTGTCAGTAGGGCAGTGGAGGGTGTCAGTAGGGCAGTGGAGGGTGTCAGTAGAGCAGTGGACGGTGTCAGTAGAGCAGTGGAGGGTGTCAGTAGATCAGTGGAGGGTGTCAGTAGATCAGTGGAGGGTGTCAGCAGATCAGTGGAGGGTGTCAGTAGATCAGTGCAGTGGAGGGTGTCAGTAGATCAGTGGAGGGTGTCAGTAGATCAGTGCATTGGAGGGTGTCAGTAGATCAGTGGAGGGTGTCAGTAAATCAGTGGAGGGTGTCAGTAGGGCAGTGGAGGGTGTCAGTAGAGCAGTGGACGGTGTCAGTAGAGCAGTGGAGGGTGTCAGCAGATCAGTGGAGGGTGTCAGCAGATCAGTGGAGGGTGTCAGTAGATCAGTGCAGTGGAGGGTGTCAGTAGATCAGTGCAGTGGAGGGTGTCAGTAGATCAGTGGAGGGTGTCAGTAGGGCAGTGGAGGGTGTCAGTAGAGCAGTGGAGGGTGTCAGTAGAGCAGTGGAGGGTGTCAGCAGATCAGTGGAGGGTGTCAGTAGATCAGTGCAGTGGAGGGTGTCAGTAGATCAGTGCAGTGGAGGGTGTCAGTAGATCAGTGCAGTGTAGGGTGTCAGTAGATCAGTGGAGGGTGTCAGTAGATCAGTGGAGGGTGTCAGTAGGGCAGTGGAGGGTGTCAGTAGAGCAGTGGACGGTGTCAGTAGAGCAGTGGAGGGTGTCAGCAGATCAGTGGAGGGTGTCAGCAGATCAGTGGAGGGTGTCAGCAGATCAGTGGAGGGTGTCAGTAGATCAGTGCAGTGGAGGGTGTCAGTAGATCAGTGCAGTGGAGGGTGTCAGTAGATCAGTGGAGGGTGTCAGAAGAGCAGTGGAGGGTGTCAGTAGATCAGTGGAGGGTGTCAGTAGGGCAGTGGAGGGTGTCAGTAGGGCAGTGGACGGTGTCAGTAGATCAGTGGAGGGTGTCAGTAGAGCAGTGGAGGGTGGCAGTAGATCAGTGGAGGGTGTCAGCAGATCAGTGGAGGGTGTCAGTAGATCAGTGCAGTGGAGGGTGTCAGTAGATCAGTGGAGGGTGTCAGTAGATCAGTGGAGGGTGTCAGTAAATCAGTGGAGGGTGTCAGTAGGGCAGCGGAGGGTGTCAGTAGGGCAGCGGAGGGTGTCAGTAGGGCAGCGGAGGGTGTCAGTAGGGCAGCGGAGGGTGTCAGTAGGGCAGCGGAGGGTGTCAGTAGGGCAGCGGAGGGTGTCAGTAGGGCAGTGGACGGTGTCAGTAGATCAGTGGAGGGTGTCAGTAGAGCAGTGGACGGTGTCAGTAGAGCAGAGGACAATGTTACCCAGTGAGAACTGTATATATGTATGGTGTATTGCCCCCCAAACCCCCCCCCCCCCGACTGTATATATGGATGGTATATGGGGGGGCGGGGCTGTATATATGGATGGTGTATGGGGGGGACTGTACATATGGGGGGGCTGTTATGGATGGTGTATGGGGGAGAATTGTACATATGGGGGGGCTGTATATATGGATGGTGTATGGGGGTGACTGTATATATGGGGGGGGAGAACTGTATATATGGGGGGAGAACTGTATATATGGGGGGGAGAACTGTATATATGGGGGGGAGAACTGTAAGTATGGTGGGGGAGGTGGTGAGGACTGTATGTATAGTGTATGGTGGGGGGGGGGTGAGAGTACTGACATACTGTGACAGTCTCTAACAGTAACATGGCATAAACTGACCTTAAAAATTGAGCTCCAGTCTCAGCACGATCTCTGGACACTTTCTAACAGAGCAGCAGGGAATGGGGAGGCTCCACCTTCAACCCCACCTCCTTGTCCCTTCTGCAGCCAACCAGAGGAGTGCACTCGGGAACATGGAGACTCAGCCTCCGCCTCTGTGTCCCGTCTGCAGCACTGAGCACACAAAGCAGTAGCACTGAAAGCAGATGGAGGTTTGGTAACAGTGCGGGGACGGGGTAGATGCTCGTAGCCGCAGGCAGCAGGAGCAGGTGTTTAACACGAATGCCGGCTGCTAACAGAGAACACAGTACTAACACAAGCTGGTGGAGGCGGAGCCGAGCCTGGGGAGATACAGAGACACCAGTCCAGGTCAGGACTCGGTGACACACAGCAAGTGCCAGGCAGGGAGGTGGGAGTGGGACTTCTCTGGGCGGCCACCGCCACACCACGGGCACAAGAATTGATTCGGGATCATGTGAACTGCAGCTCTGTTGCGGCCGGGCCAGGAGTGGACGGACGGCTAGAAAAAAAAAAAAAAATGTAAAAAAAAAAAACTTTTTTATTTATTTTTTTAAATGTGCCCGGGTTTCAGACGGCTTCAAAACCGGGCACATGTGTCCAAACCCGGACTGTCCGGGTCAAAACCGGACAGGTGGCAACCCTATGTATAGCTTAGCTAGATCTGCTATTAGTATTTGTCAGGCAGGAGATTGTGCTGTGCTGTGTTTTTGCCCAAAAACTCAGTCCATCGTACTGCACATTTGCTGTTTTTGGCCATAAACTCAGTTGATCTTAATATAAGTTTGCTGTGTTTTTGGCCATAAACTCAGTCGATCATACTGCACGTTTGCTGTTTTTGGCCAGAAACTCAGTTGATCTTACTATACGTTTGCTGTGTTTTTGCCCATAAATTCAGTCGATCATACTGCACGTTTGCTGTTTTTGGCCATAAACTCAGTCGATCTTAATATAAGTTTGCTGTGTTTTTGCCCATAAACTCAGTCGATCATACTGCACGTTTGCTGTTTTTGGCCATAAACTCAGTCGATCTTACAATACGTTTGCTGTGTTTTTGCCCATAAATTCAGTCGATCATACTGCACGTTTGCTGTTTTTGGCGGGATGTCTTCCCAGGCGTGGGGGTCCTCAGGGACGGGAACGCCAGTCTCTGGAGTGCTGGCTGCCTGTGTCTCAACACGTGGGGAGCCTCGTGGTGCTGCGGCCCTGGCGCCGGGGGAAGATTCCTGCAGGTGCTGGAAGAATAGTTGTATATTCCCCTGGTTTTGACTGAGGGGGGTGCCCCGGGAAGCTGCTCTGGTCCTGTGCCGTTTTGCGGATTGCATGCCGATTAAATGTGATGCATTAGCGGGGAATAGTGAGGCGAGGCCGGGAGCTCAGAAGAAAAGCTGCTTCACACGGCCATGTCCAAGCCACGCCCCCTCAGACAGTTTTTTAGTCCGCAGCCCCAAGGTCTGACCGATTCCAGCAACCATCGCCAGCGTCTGGTTTACATGGTCCTGGAATACCTAGTGGCAAGATCCGACTTGGACACCTTCCCCACTGAAAATCTCTGGCTTACTGGGTCTTGAGGATGGATCACTGGCCAGAGCTTGCACAGTATGCAATTGAGCTACTGGCTTGCCCTGCATCCAGTGTTGTTTCAGAACGCACATTCAGTGCTGCTGGAGGCTTTGTGACCGATCACAGGGTGCGCCTCTCCACCGACTCTGTTGATCGACTGACCTTCATCAAAATGAATCAGGCTTGGATCAACACCAGCTACCAAGCACCTGATGCTGATGTTACTGAATAATATTTTTTTGTTGAAATGTCGGATCCCTTTGAGACTGCTGATGCTGAGTGACTGTCCTGTTATGCTGCTAATGGAATATCCTTCTCCTCCTCCTCCTCACTTTTCTTGCTGATAGCTAGTAAGAAATGTTGTGTTTCTGGGCTCCGCCACCAGTGCCTAAGGCCAAATTTTTCAGCCCCTGTTTAACAGGGGCGCCTAATAACAATTTTTGATGCAATACTTTGCACGTGGCTCTTTGTTGTGCTCCAATTAAATTATTTTGAGGGGTTGCAGTGTTGTGTTGTGCCTAAGGCACAATTTTTCTGACCCTGTTTAACAGGGGCGCCTAATAACAATTTTTGATGCACGTGGCTCTTTGTTTTGCTCCAATTACAGTTATTGGGAGGGGTTGCAGTGTTGGGTTGTGCCTAAGGCACAATTTTTCTGCCCCTGTTTAACAGGGGCGCCTAATAACAATTTTTGATGCAATACTTTGCACGTGCCTCTTTGTTGTGCTCCAACTACAGTATCTGTGAGGGGTTGCAGTGTTTTAGGCAGATTGATATAATAAGAAGCCAGACATTATTGAGTATACAAAAATATTTATTGTATCACACTGAAAATGTGTGATTTAAAATTTATTTTATTTTTTAAGACCTATATTTTTGCATTTAAATAATTGTCTACATCTATTGTTTTTTTATGTTTTTTTTTATGTTTTTTTTTATTATTATTATTTTTCAACCCTCTCCAGAATGTCAACAAGATTTTTCAGGTTTTGGTTCACCTCTTTGTTGTTCTTTATGATCCTCTCAAGGGCGAGGTTTGTGTCCTCAATTTGTTTCCTGCAGGACATTATCTCCCCAATTAGCACCCGGGCACTGTCTAAGCCGCCCCCAACAGCTCTTACACCTGAAATTTGGAAAAAAAACATGTTTTAAAATTATGCAGGCCTACATGTATTACCTGAAGCTGTGCTGTATGACACTGAAATGATGTGGTGGCATTTTGCACTTCCTGCACATCCGGCGAGGGTGGGGCTTGGCACTGTGTGGGGTTGATCGGCTCCACTGCTGCAGCTTGATTGCGGCCTATGAGATTGTAAAAAAAGGGATAGATGTATCAAAAAGATTAGATGCCTGAAAGAGGAATATCAATCATTCTTTTTAAAAAGTGTCGTACAATTGTGTGTTTTTACAATCCTAAGCTTAACACAGGATTGTATCCATTACCAAAGCTGCTGCATTTCTCTATCTTTGGCCAAGTCTCCTACATGGCAAAACAACAAGTTGACACTGGATCACCTCTGTGTGAAACGCTAACTAACTAGGTTGTTCTTGTGACCAACCCTTAGTGCTGATCCTGACCTCCCTGGGGCTCGAAGCAAAATGACATGGCACATTTAAAATGAGAAGCAGGGGGCGCTAATGACAGTGACGTGTCACATTAAAGAAAGTTGAGAAGTGGGTAGAGGGGGTGTTCTGCTGTCTGAAATTACATCTTACATTAAATTGAGAAGCAAGGGGTGCTGACTTCTTGCCTCTTCTCCCATGCAGCCAGCGAGTTGAGAAGCGGGGGTTAGGGGGCGAAAATGACTTCTTACCAGGCGGGGCCTCTAGTTATTTGGGGGGCCCTTCGCAGCTTTGCGGCTTGCATAGTGACCCTATTGGGGCGGATCGGCCATGCCAACCATTGTGCTACTGAGTGCATATGTGTAATCAGCTGCTTTGCTGACTATACTCTCCTTTTAATGTATATTGACTTAAGTTGGATTATTTAAATCAACTTAATATCACATCTACATTAATTTAAAAAAATGGTCTCACATAAAAAGGTCTTAAATAGAATGACCAACCAATTATTATGCCCACACAAACATGAGCCTTCAAACATCTGTTCTTGAACTGTATATATACACAACCTGCGATAAAAAGCACATGCCACAAAATAATAAAAAAAAATATTCAGAGTACACATGAAAATTACTTCTGAGGACTCTTCGAATTCTCCATCTGCTCTGGCTCTCGGATTTTCAAATCACTCCATCTCTTGCGCAACTGCTCCCTGGACCTCTGCACCCCGAATTTTGCATGTATAGCCCTCCGTACCTTATCCATGATCTGGGCCTTTAGTTTATTGGGGTTTTTGTAAGGCCCTTTTTTGCCGTCATAGTCCTCCTTTTTTAAAATAGCCACCATCTCAACCATCTCTTCAAAGCTCATGTTGGTGGCTTTGTACCTCCGCTCCTCCTAGTGTGTGCCTGGCCTGTCTCCTGCCTGGTTGCAGCTTGCTGTCTCTCCTTCATCATGTCTTCAGACTCCTCTCCACATTGACCGACTAAAAAGGGGCGTGGCAATCACTAGAACGAACGTCATGGGCATGGAAACGTGCGGAGCTTCTCACATAAAGGGATAGAATGTCGTTTACAGTCGGTAGAAAACGTCGGAAAAACAATCGTGCAATACGATGATACAAAACTTGTTTTTTTTACTTTATGATCAGTGGATGAGTTTGTGGGTTAGATATGGGGAGAAAGCTTGACTGACATTTTTTTTTTGCTAAATTTTGACTTGCAGAAATAATGGAGACTTTCAGAGAACTTTTTTCTACAATTTTTCTTTCACAAAGAAATAATTGATTGAGCCAAGATCTGGCATTGTAATGGCCCCCCACCACCCCTAAAATAATCGACATATTGTTGCCACACAGCACGTGCGCTTTGGGGGGGCCAAGCCTGTATGGCCACAGGCTCACGGGCCACCACTGGAACATCAATGGCCACATCACCAGGCACAAGTGTCATGTAGTTTGTTGAGGGTCTCTTTAGGAAATTGTGCAATATGCAGCAGCAAAGTATGACATGGTTCAGATTCTATGTAACAAACCTACAGTCCTTGTCCTGTTTGCACCGCCTGTATACTGCTGTTTAAAGTATATAGAGCCATAGGGTCTTGTCAGGGCCGATCCTGCCTATAGGCGCACTATGCAAGCCGCTTAGGGCCACGCAAAGCTGCAAAGAGCCCCCAAAATTACTAGAGGCCCCGCCTGGTGAGAAGTCATTTTGGCACCCTCACCCGGCTTCTAAACTCGCTGGCTGAGTCATTTCCGACAGCAGAACACCCCCTCCCCCAGCTTCTCAACTTTCTTTAATGTAACATGTCACTGTCATCAGATTTTGCTTAGGGCCCCAGGGAGGTCAGGATCGGCACTGGGTCTTGTAAAGACCTGGGGGGAGTAGTGGCGGGGAAACTCATGCTATTTTTTTCCATGATTTTTATCCACATTGCAGGTACCAAACATTACTTTTAAGCCGCAAGCAGTATTAAATTACCTTTTTCTGAGAGTAATCTCATGTTGTGCAGGGACATTTCTAAACACGTGCTATATAGACACACAGCAGGTACGATATTTAAAGGGATTTTTTTTTCACTTTAAGCATCATTAAAATCGCTGCTCTAGAAAAAAATACCATTTAAAAAAAATAATTTCCATTGATACATGTTCCCTGGGGCAAGACCCGGGTTCTCAAAGACGTTTTCCAACAATAACTTGAATATTGGTCTTTAAAATGAGCGTTTCTGAATTTGAACGTTCGAGTCCCATAGACTTCAATGGGGTTCTAAATGTTCGTGCGAACCGAACGCGGGTATGTTCGGCTCATCCCTACAGGGGACATATACTATTGTTGGAGGCAGCTCCATCCCCTCCCTCCTGAATTCCTCATTCCAAGGGACAAGTATGGACTGCATTCTAGGGAGGAAGCAGCCCTCCCCCTCCTCCTTCTGTCTCCTTCTTGTATTCACATAGAGAACAAACATGGCTGTTGGACTGTGGACTGTTTGTACTATGAAGAAGCCCTGTATCTTCTATGGCAGACCCTTGCAGAGCTGACTAAGGAATCTCTGTATATGAATTTTGAACAAAGAACTTATACGCCCATTACATGTGCTTTGGAAATATGAGCCTGTGCAAAGGAAAAACGTCATAGGGGGTGTGTAGTGAGTGGGTGGGTCAGTGGGTAAATGAACTGTATAAACTAGCCAATCTGTGTGCATGTATTTGTGATGTCATTTTACCAATAAAAAGAACTTCTTGTTGCTGGTGAATGCTGGAAAAAGTGAGATGTAGATTATTTTTGTCTGAATTGTACATGTCACCTTATAATTTAATTTGAATCAAGCGGCAGAAATGGAGTTCGCCCTGAGAAATTGTGTCAGTGTCAATTAGCACTTTCAATTGGCACCCAGCGTGGGTACATTGCTTTATTGGGGAGAAACAATATCCCGAGATGCTGATGGAGCGCATCTGTGCGGATGGAGACAGGCTGATCATCTTCTTGGCGACTGCGGTAGAAATCGTTTCTTTTGTGTTTCTTGCTGCGGTCCACTTCCGTGCAGACGTCCTTCATTCTCTTGGCGTTTGTGCCCCACCTAATCAAAGATGGATTTGTGTTTTCTTGAGCAAAGTATCTTTTTAAAGACGACCTGCACCTTTCTGCCGATTTGAAGTTTATGTTTTATGTTAGTTTGAATGTGACTGTTTCAGGGGTATGTCTATAGGTGCACAGTATCTTCCCTTCAGGGGTCCTAAGCCGGTGACGCACGGTGGCGTGTCTTGGGGTGGATTAGTTTATGTGTGCATGGTGTCACTGGGTTAAGAGAGGTTGGCAGTATGCACATGTAGATATGTCTGGTCTGAAGGGGAGTTTTGGGAAATGTTGTTAAGGTTAGACACAGAATTTCGCCAGTCTGGTGCTTTTAGTGTGTCCAAAAACCTATAACATTAATATCTAGCACTTAATCATAGTCTCTAATAGTCCATTCGAGCTGGTATCAAAGGATGTATCTAGATGGTTTCAATACACATGAGAGAAGAGCAGTTGTAAATGTAGATTGAAAATGTAGATTGAAAAATCCTGGACAGAATTCACCACCGATCTCACAGTAATAGATAGGGGAATCTTGCAGACACATCAAAAGGTAAGTAAAGATGTACTCTTACCGGATCCTGGGGTAACCGGGAAAGGGAGATAAACTCGACCACTTCCGGTTCTTCCACACAAAGTTGATACAGATCTCCACTGGAAAAAGACACTCCACAATGATATAGACTCCACGTCCCATTCGTAGAACCGAGTGCAACAAAGATACACATAAACATTTAAAATTGCCGGCTAAAATGGCATAAAAAACAGAGCAGCAAATAAAAAACTACGTGCACCCGTGCTTCCAGGGTCACGTTAACGCGGTGACGTTGGTGCGTGGCTCCGAGCTTTGTGTGCAAGATTCCCTTATCTATTACTGTGAGATCTGTGGTGAATTCCGTCCAGGATTTTTCAATCTACATTTTCAATCTACATTTACAACTGCTCTTTGTTTAGCATTGGATAATCTCTCATGTCTATTGAAACCATCTAATTACATCCTTTGATACCAGCTCAAATGGACTATTAGAGACTATGGGCCAGATTCAGGTAGATGAGAGTATCTTTCCTCTGGAGTAACGCTTCTCATTTACGTTACTCTGAAGACCCTTTCAGCGCAAGTCCTGTAATTCACATAGCAGTTGCGCGTAAACTTGCGCCAGAGTAACGATAATGCGCTGGCGTAACCCGACGCAAGTGAAACTGGGTGTGATCATATGTAAATGATGGGCGGAGCCCAGCGCAGAGGCTTACGTTCAGCGCATCATCCACGGAGCATGCGCAGTGAGTGCGGCTCCACTCGCCCCCTTGTGCGCATGCTCACAACTTCCGTCGGCACCACTTCCTGGGAAACGTCAGCGCAATGCGTTCCGCTGGGCGCTTAAAAGCGCTGGCGGAAACGCCATTCCGGCGCAAAAGTAGTTCCATTTCCCCCCACCCCAGGGAAGATACTTTTGCCCTGTAATGGCTGCTCCCGCTGCCCCCAGAGAGAGGAGGAACCTAAATTATAATGCCCAGGAGGTCACAGTGATAATATCGGCTATGGAGGCATTTAATGATTTTCTCCATGGTAAAAAAAGCAGGAAGACCAGCCGGGAGAGAAAGCAGGCCATCCTGGACACCATAGCTGCCAGGGTCAATGTGCTGGGGTACTCCACCCGGAGTGCTTCAGACATTCGTAAAAAAATCAATGACCTGCGGCGCAAGGTGAGGGGCAAGGTGTCCACCATTAGGAGCCATGAGAGGGGCACAGGTGGTGGTCCCCCATGTCCTGTCACCCTGACCGCGGAGGAGGAGGTGGTCGCCCGCTGCCTGGACAGGGAGCAGTTGGAGGGGGTCCCAGGCTATGATTCCGTAGAGGAAGGCTCCAGGACAGGTAAGTGATTTTTACCCCCTTTTTGGTGTGTTGCATGTGGGGCGGGGGTGGGTACATGTGCCAAGTGTGTGGGACCACCAACATGTGTCTGCTTTGTGTCATCCACAGATGACGGTGCTGGGCCATCTCGTGCCGGCCAGTCCACCCCAACCCCCCAACGGGATGCTGAAGACGAGGCCCTGGGTGCTGGAGACACCGAGGTGGAGGAGGAGAGTGCCCACACCACTTCAGCAGAGGTGGTTGTGGAGGAGCCTGTCCCTGAACAGGAGTTCATTTTAATGTTGGAGGAGTCCTCCTCCTCTGCAGGGCCCTCTGTGATCCCCTCCCCCATCCTAGGTAGCCCCTCAAGGGCGACTCCATCCCCACGGGGACAACCTTCCTCTGCCCCCAGGAAGGCCACCCGGAAGACCAGGGGGGTGTGTGATTTGGTCGAAGACCAGGTGCTTTTGGACCACGCGAAACAGACCCAGCAAATGGGGGAGATGGCTGGCCACCTAGACAGGGTCGCAGACAGCCTGGGCTCTATGTCACAGCTGCCCAGTCGCGTGCAGGGCGTTGTGACCAGCCTGGGGGAGGTGCAGGCTGATATCCGGCACTTGACAGCAGCTGTTCGAGACAACACTGCTGCCATTCGGGAAGAGGGGAGGCAGCGGCAACGTGACCAGCGGCATCAGATCACCCGTCAGCTGAGGATGCAGGCCCAAACAAATTTGTATCTGAGCCGTATCGCTGTGGCATTGGAGGGCATGCAGCCAACAGCTCCCAGGAGTGGCCCACCCGGGGATCAGCCTCCTCCTGATGCCCCCCCACCACCACCACCACCCACTCCCTCCAGGCAGATGAGGAGCCCGAGAGTGCCCCCAAGGAGGAGCCCCCGTCATCCCAGATGAGGGTTTTTTGTTTTTTTGGTTGTTATATATTTTTGTTTATACTCAGGACATGAGTTTATTTATTTTATTTATTATTATTGTTTATACTCAGGACATGAGTTTTTGTTAATTTTTTTGGTTCTCAGGTTATGAGATTTTATTTTTATTTTTTGATACTGCACACGTTGCAGTGTGAATGGTGTGTGAATGTGAGAGGGTGGCACTCCTGAAAGTAAGGGGTGTCACCCTCGGCCGTGGTGGTGAAGTTAACCCCACGGCTGAATGAATGACGTGTGAAAGGTGTGTGAATGGACAGTGACATCATTGGGGCCTTGACGCGGCGTTACTGCTCCCAACTCCTACATGCTGGACTTGGGCTAATCCAATGCGATGTGCATGTGATGTGTGTGATCTAGGGACATCAGTGGTGTACACGCGTGCACTGTCTGTGTTAGTAATGTTTTGGTTTAGTGTCCAAAGATGCCTACGGCGAGGACCCTCCTGACTGCTCTTCCATCAGCAGACTGGGTGTCCTCTGGCAGGTGGGGACTGTGTGGGTCGGGGGTCAGGTCATCACGTATGTCAATCTCTAGGCCTTTTTTCATAGCAAAGTTATGTAGTATGCAACATGCACCGATGATCTGACACACAAAGGTAGGGGAATACAATAGGGTCCCCCCGGACTTATCCAGGCAGCGGAAACGGGACTTCAGGAGCCCAAATGTTTGCTCCACCACTGCACGGGTTTTGATGTGTGCTTCATTGTATTTTCTCTCTCCTCTGGTTTGGGGGTTCCGGAAAGGAGTCATTAGATGGGGTCCCAGTGCATATGCAGAGTCACCTGTAAGGTAAAAGACAGGAGAATGTTAGTCATGCATGTGCGACTTCTGTTGTGCATCACGGGAGGGGATAGTCATGCCTGACTCCCATGTCACTCACCAACCAGCCAGCTGTCCCCATACATGTTCTGTTCGAATTCTGCTGGGATGGGACTCTGACGGTATATGAAGCTGTCATGGCTGGACCCGGGGTGTTTGGCACGGACGTGCCATATGAGGCGTTGGGCATCGGCTATCACCTGTACGTTGATGGAGTGCCAATGCTTCCGATTGCGGTATATGTGCTCTGTGGCACTGGGGGGCTGTAGGGCCACATGTGTGCAATCAATGGCCCCGATGGTGCGTGGGAATCTGGCAATGTTGTAGAAATCTGTCATTGCCTTCAGCCGCAGCTCCTCAGTGGTGGGTCTGATGAACTGGTTGGACATGCGTCTGAGGATTGCAGGGACAACCTGGTGCACACATCTGCTTATGGAGGACTGTGACATCCCAGCCACCACTCCACTTGTACGCTGGAATGATCCACTGGCAAGGAAATGAAGTGTTGCCAGGACCTTCACCAGTGGCTGCACTGCTTGTGAGCGGTGTGTCTTGCTGGTGATGTCACCCTGCAGGGTTGTGGTTAGTTCAAGTATTGCATCTGGGCTGAATCTGAAGAGGCGATACACCTCCTCATCCCCCATGCCAAAGAGGTTCATACGAGTGCGGTATATCCTCTCACGTGCCCGCCTCCTCCGTAGCGAGGGACCCAGTACTAGTCTTAGGACCACGAGTGCCCCTGGCATGTTGGCACACAGAGGTGTTGTCCTTGCTAGTGTTGTTGTTCAGCTTGCTAGTTTCGTCGGTAACGCTGCTGTAGCTGCTCTCCTGCTGACCTGTGACCGTCTGGAGTAAAGATAAAGCAGCCTTTTGTAGAAATAACTTTGCGCCGGACGGACCAGATACGCGCGGCGCATGTAGCCAGCGTATGGTGCTAATCCGATCGTGAATTGGGAAAAATCCCTCATTTGCATATTTGCAGGGGAAATCAATAGGCGCGACTGATGCGCCCAGCGAAAATAAGCGCTGACGATACTCTGGCGTCGGAACGTTCCGCCGGTCGCAAATGACCCGTTATTGGGCGCATCTAGTTTGGTGGGTACGGGCACATAGAAAAGACGGCGCATCATCACAGTTACGCGGCGCATATCCAAATACTCCAGCGCAAGTGTTCGTGAATCTGGCCCTATGATTAAGCGCTAGATATTAATGTTATAGGTTTTTGGACACACTAAAACTTATATTGACAGTATCCTCACGGATTTATCTGTCAATTCACAATTCATATGCACTTTTTGTTATATACATTTCTTCATACATTTATATGTATATTGAATTTATTTTTACACAATATCATGTTGTGTTTCTGAGCGCAACCTTTTTTCTTTTTTATTTTTATTTCTTTATTTCGTGTATATCACATGTTTAGTGTTGCTGCTGGATACTATTCATTTATATAATATTTCACTTATATTTTCTCAATTAATATTTTGTTCACCTCTAGCGGGAGAAATCTCCCCTTTGATAGAAAATGGTGCTTTTAGGCTCTGCGAGGTGTCAAAATGAGTCTGGGATTGTAAAGGAGAGGTGTTAGGTAATGATGTAGCACGGTAAGTCCTCACCAGATTACGTTATACATGTATATGTGTATAGTAACAAAATACATTTATGTATATTTTTATAATTATAATTTATGTTATATTTATATTTGGGGTTAGGGGTAATTGATGCTCTACAGACAGAGGACTGAAACAGTTGTATTCTGTGTATTTTGTTGTGTTTGTTTGTCCGTGTTATATACATTTCTTCATACATTTATATGTATATTGAATTTATTTTTACACAATATCATGTTGTGTTTCTGAGCGCAACCTTTTTTCTTTTTTATTTTTATTTCTTTATTTCGTGTATATCACATGTTTAGTGTTGCTGCTGGATACTATTCATTTATATAATATTTCACTTATATTTTCTCAATTAATATTTTGTTCACCTCTAGCGGGAGAAATCTCCCCTTTGATAGAAAATGGTGCTTTTAGGCTCTGCGAGGTGTCAAAATGAGTCTGGGATTGTAAAGGAGAGGTGTTAGGTAATGATGTAGCACGGTAAGTCCTCACCAGATTACGTTATACATGTATACGTGTATAGTAACAAAATACATTTATGTATATTTTTATAATTATAATTTATGTTATATTTATATTTGGGGTTAGGGGTAATTGATGCTCTACAGACAGAGGACTGAAACAGTTGTATTCTGTGTATTTTGTTGTGTTTGTTTGTCCGTGTTATATACATTTCTTCATACATTTATATGTATATTGAATTTATTTTTACACAATATCATGTTGTGTTTCTGAGCGCAACCTTTTTTCTTTTTTCTTTTTATTTCTTTATTTCGTGTATATCACATGTTTAGTGTTGCTGCTGGATACTATTCATTTATATAATATTTCACTTATATTTTCTCAATTAATATTTTGTTCACCTCTAGCGGGAGAAATCTCCCCTTTGATAGAAAATGGTGCTCTAGGCTCTGCGAGGTGTCAAAATGAGTCTGGGATTGTAAAGGAGAGGTGTTAGGTAATGATGTAGCACGGTAAGTCCTCACCAGATTACGTTATACATGTATACGTGTATAGTAACAAAATACATTTATGTATATTTTTATAATTATAATTTATGTTATATTTATATTTGGGGTTAGGGGTAATTGATGCTCTACAGACAGAGGACTGAAACAGTTGTATTCTGTGTATTTTGTTGTGTTTGTTTGTCCGTGTTATAAAGTGCCATGCATTTTTACATGCATTTTTGTGAGGTTACAGATAGTACTCCGAGTGGAGTTTATGTGCTAGCTTCCCCCCCCCCCCTCTCATGCTCCCCCCTCCAGTCTGGTAAATCTTTCTACTGTGAAGCCCGAAGTATCAGATTTCTTGGCTGGTTGACAGAGGCAGCGGTGGCCCCACTCCCCTCACATCGTCCTTAACTCTTTCTGTGCTGAAATATTAATATATGTGTTCTACTAACTGTGTGTTTAATTGTGTGCTATATTCTTACTTGTGCCTGAACTTTTCTATCTTTTCTAAAATCCTGTCCCTGTGTCAGGATAAGTACTCACCGAGGCCGAGATGCCGAGGGTGGCTACCTTTGCGACTCTGTGAACTTCACCCCCTGGAGTAGATCACTGGAGAACAGGTCACAGAACAGGACTGTGGCAGGTACAGACAGTGATTCAGATGCCAGCAAAGTTCAGGAAACTGAGAGCCAGTTCAAGTCGGGACTGTAAGCAGATCCGGGATACAAGCCAATGGTCAGGGATACAGAAGGTAGGAAGTCCAAGGCACAAGCCAGAGGTCAAAGGGGTAGAGACAGCAGCATATCCGATTAAACAAGCCGGGGGTCGGGTACAGGAGATGGCGTAGAGAAGTCAGGTCCAATCCGGGTCGATAACAGGTTCAGGTTTCAGGAATTTGTTCAAACAGGAAAAGCTGACAACAAACCAGCAACCCGCCATAGGCTTGGTGCTGGTTTAAATAGGCCGGACCAAGCCTTGAATGGTGGACGTGCGCGCGAATGCGCCGTAGAACAGAACCATGCTGGGATGCAGAGGCGCGTGCGTCGCGCACGAGCATGCGCCGTAGCGCAAATCGTCCACTGAAGGTGGCGGACTCTGGACACCCAAGCTGGACATCAGTTCTGGGTGATCTTGATGAAAGGCTTGAATTAGCCGCGGAGCATGTAAGTTCCTTGATGGTTCCCATGAATTGTCTTCTGCAGGGTAACCCCTTCTGCAACCCAGAATGGCCTCAACCCCAAATTCCATTTCACCTTCGACCTTAACTGGTGAGGGTGGAGATTCTTCCCTCTCGGGGAAGGACTCAGGAACGACAGGCTTCAACAAGGAAACATTGAATACGGGATGAATTCTGTAAGAATTAGGTAGAGCTAACTCAAAGGCCACATCATTAATTTTCCGTTTGATTTTAAAAGGTCCGATGAACCTCGGACCTAACTTCCGAGAAGTTATGTGTAACCTGAGGTTTGTGGCTGACAACCAGACTTTCTCCCCCAATTTCATAGGTCGGGCACTCCTTTTTCCTCTTATTAAAAACATTTTTGTGGTCCTCCTGAGCCTGATGCATCATCTCCTGGAGTTTTCTGAAGTTTAGTTGAACAGAGGTTATGTGCTCCTGAACGCCTGGAACCGACGTCTCTGGAATAGAACTAGGAAGAAATGAAGGGTGAAACCCAAAGTTAGACTAAAGGGGAGTTTGGTTCGTTGTGGAATGGATGGAATTGTTGTACGCAAATTCTGCGGATGGAAGTAGTGAGGACCAATCATCCTGGGAAGCTGAACAGAAACAACGAAGATATTGTTCCGGGGTCTGGTTCGTCCTTTCTGTCTAACCATTGATCTGTGGGTGATAGGTTTATGAAAGACAAACTTTGATCTCCAGCGATTTACAGAGTTCTCTCCAAAACTTGGAAGTAAATTGTACGCCTCTGTCAGAGACAATGCTCTTGGGACTCCCGTGAAGCCAGACAACTTCTTTAAAGAAAACTTTGGCTGTTTCTGTAGCAGAGGGGGTAAGAAGTGTGCCATCTTTGGAAAGCCGGGGGGGCAGGCGGTCGGCCTGTTGTTTATCAAACACGTCTGTGAATTCTAAGTATGCTGGGGGAACGTGTTGGAGATTTTCTGATGTGACGGTGACGGTGGAACAAGCGGTGGTAACCGGTGTGAGGCAATGTTGAGAGCAGTAAGATGAAACAAAGTTGACCTCCTTGCTACCCCAATCGATATGCGGTTGATGAGTCTGTAGCCAGGGAAGGCCCAAAATATTAGGGAATATGGGAGATGGGATTAAATCCAACTGTAGAAGTTCCTGATGTCCGGAATCGGTGGTGCCAAAACAGGATCGATTTGTTGTGAGACTAGTCCCGAGCGGAGGAGAAAGCCATCTGCAGGCACGCGCCCTAGGGTGCACGGAAAAAGAGGGAAAGGATAGAGGAGATTTCCTCTCTGTCCAATACTATAGCCAAACTTGAAACGCTACACAAAAAATCTCTCTCTGACGAGACTATGGTCAGACACAGGACGGCCCTTAAACAACTGCTCACCTTCCAGACCCAAATGTTTTTCTCACATCCTCACCAAACCTTTACTTTCGGCTCTGAATCACTTAGCACAAAATACCCACACCTCTCGCCCCTTACTCTCTGCTCATATTGCTGTTATACCCAAGCCGGATAAGGATCATACAAACTGTGCGAATTACAGGCCCATCTCACTATTAAATTTAGATATAAAAATCCTGGCAAAAATTATAGCCAACAGAATCAAACCCATGCTCTCACAAATTATTGGCCCAGAACAAGTAGGCTTCATGCCGGGAAGGGAGGCCAGAGACAACATCACCAAGGCCTTAAACCTTATCCACCACGCAAGGCGCTCAAAAATCGAAGGCCTTCTCCTCTCTACGGATGCGGAGAAGGCCTTCGACAGAGTATCGTGGGAGTACATGTTTGCAATGTGCTCCCATGTTGGATTGAAGGGAAACATACTAAACTGGATCAAAGCCTTGTACCAAAACCCGACCACAGGTTAAAGTTAACGCTACCCTCTCTGAACCCATCAACATTAAAAATGGCACCCGCCAGGGATGCCCCCTTTCCCCCCTGCTTTTTATTATGTCACTGGAACCACTTATTAGAACCATAAACCTATTACCAGACATTAGAGGCTTCAAGTTTAGAGACCGAGAATTTAAGGTGGCTGCCTACGCCGACGATCTCCTATTTTTCATCACCCGCCCTCATATATCTCCATGCCGAACCTTACTAAAGTGTTTCAGACATTTGGCTTCATTTCAACCTTTTAAAATTAACCCGACCAAATCTGAAGCCCTTAACCTCACCCTCCCCCACGACACATATAATGCACTCAAGCAGAACTTAAAATTTAAATGGGAAAAAGAATCCTTTACATACTTGGGGATCAAACTCACCCCACATATAGACTAGTGTACAGAACCAACTTTATACCCCTACTAAATTCAATATCAGGAGACTTGAAAAGGTGGAACTCTAAATCATTCTCTTGGTTTGGTAGAGCTGCCATACTGAAGATGGTAGTACTCCCGAGACTGCTTTACTTTTTTAATGCCCTCCCAATCCATGTACCAAACTCCTTTTTTGCCAAACTTCAATCGGCTCAGAGGGGGTTTCTCTGGACGGACAAGAAATCCAGGATTTCACTGAACATCCTTAGACTCCCTAAGAATAAAGGCGGCATCAGCCTGCCTAACTACAAAAAATATTATTTCGCCTCCCACGTCACCAGAGTGATCGACTGGCACTGCCACGACCTAAATAAGTCCTTAGAGTTGAACTACTCCCCCCAATCTCTCCTTTACTACCCCTGGACCCTCCACTCTAAAACTCCAAATACAACCTCCAATCCGCTCATAGCCAACACACTCAAAGTCTGGCACAGGCTGGCCAAACATTATAACCTAGCAACGATCCCAGGTCCCTTGACACCCATAGGAGATAACCCCGATTTCCTACCCGGCAAAAACCAGAGAACTGTCCCGAACCCTAACCCCTCTAAAAAAATTTAGCTGTGCATTGTATGACGGGTAACTCAGTTAAGTCTCTTGCAGCCCTTAAAAGCGAGTTCGGTGATTCATCCCCAAACCCCTGGTTCTACATGCAACTCCGGAGCTTCCTGGTGAACAGCAAACATAAATCAACATACTTTCAAAAGATGACACCCCTAGAAGACATTTGCTACAGAAGAACCCCAATAACCAAGACAACCTCCCTAGCTTACTCCTGGCTAAATACACATGATTCCAACGAGGCCATCAAACATAAATTGAAATGGGAGGGAGACCCACAGCTGCAATTCACTGATCGTCAATGGGAAAAAGCATGCATATTCACACATACATGCTCATTGAGCACAAAACACCAAGAAACCTCATCATCACGCCATTGAAAGCTAATAAATGCTCATCAAAGATCTCTGACATTTGCTGGAGATGCAACTCGGAGGTGGGAACATTCCTCCACATATGGTGGGACTGTTCTGTAATCCACAAATTCTGGGAGGAAATCTCCACCTGGATTAAGCACATCACCGAAACCAGCATCACTCTGAATGCGGCTGCTTGCTTGTTACACATCAACTCTTTTTCGATACGAAAATATAAAAAGTCTTTAACAAGATCGTTAATTCCATTACACTAGAAGACGGTGCGCTCCCCATCTGTCAGAGATTGGCTAGACAAAGTACGCTACATTCATAGAATGGAAGAACTAATCGCTATGAAAAGTGAATGCAGCACATCCTTTATTGAGGGTTGGGAGACTCAAAAGAATACGAATCACTTATGACGAACTAGGTCACCCTATACCCTCCCTTCCATCTATACTGACTTACCTTCCGTGCCCAACCCAGATAATTACCGTAACTAACATCCCTCTCCCTCCCTCCTCCACCCATATCCCTTTTAGATTCAGGTTCACCCCGACTGCTTCCCCCCCCCCCCCCCCCGCCTTCTTTCTCCCATCTCCCCTACCCCATGATTGTCCCTACTGGTATTTTTTTTTTATTGTGTTCTGAACATGCCTACTCAGAAAGATTCCTTTGTAGACAAATTCTTGTTTTACACATTATGTTTCCACAAATGTTACTTGTATTTTCCATGTTGCTTTAATAAACCTTGGATTGTGAAAAAAAAAAAAAAAAGGATACACAGAGTGAACACCCCTGGTGGGGGGGAACGCACCCAACCCAGAGATGTGCTCTGCAGAGTGCATTTTCTCATGAAAGAGGAAATAATGCGCCGTGCCCATATCACTTAGATGGTGCTACGATCCACCTCCTTCCTGATCTGTCCCGCAGAACTTTGTACATGAGACGTCAAATGAAACCTTTATTGGATAAATGTGGGTCCACTCGGACAGAGGTTATAGAAAAGAGGTGCTTATCTACTGTTCTTATTTCCTTAACTGTGAAAGGGTTCTGAAATGACTTAGGTAAAGTTGTTCCTGGCGAGTTCTCTTCCTTTATCATTATGTTCTAATAACCTGTTTTAAGGCATTGTGGGGTGGAGCTCAGGCAAATTAATGCTTGTGTACTTTTCCTCCCCACATAGAATTTAGTGTTTCTGCCTGTCCAGATTTCTCGGGACAGATTGAATCCTAACGGCCTACATGGCCACCCCTGATTGGGGTATTTGATTGGTGCTATACTCTGTATTAGCATCTGAGTGGTTCTGTTTTTGTTGTCTTCTATCCCCCACCCTCCTCCTCCCTTCTACCCCTCTTCCTGATTCTTTTTTTTTTTTTTTTCTTTTCTTTCCCTCGCTGCCATGGGGGACCCTCGGAATGCTACTGCCCTTCACCTGTGTTCATTCAATGCCCGTGGCTTGAATGAACCGACTAAACGATCACAGATACTATATGACTTTCACAAATCCAAAATTGACGTAATTTTCTTCCAAGAAACCCATTTCCGTACAAATCACATTCCAAAATTGCGAAATAAATATTACCCAACTTGGGTACATAGCACGTACTCCCAATCTAAATCTAGAGGGGTGGCGACTGCCCTCCACAAATCAGTAAATTATACTCTGTTCAGACCCTGACGGTAGATACCTTTTCTTGAAAATATCTCTCAGCGGTAAAACGTACACCCTAGCTAACATGTATATCGCAAACCACGACCAGATAACTAGTACTATTCAATAACTCCTCAAGCTCATGGACTTTGCCGAGGACGCTGCCGGAGATTTTAACAGTGTTTTGAACGGGTGTTTCATCGGGTAGAAGCTCTATCTCCTATAACCGAATCAATATAAATTGAAGAGATTCCTACTCCAACATAACTTGTTGGATGTCTGGCGAATCCTCCACCCTACAGATAGGGATTATTCCTTCTTCTCTGCAGCTCATAACTCCTATTCCCGCATTGATTTTTTTCTTGTCAGCCAATATGCATTGACATACCATCCCCAAGCTAGGATCGGGGAATATACTATGGTCTTGTGTTCTTGTCCCTCTCCCTACCTGATTTGCTTGGTCATGACTGGACTTGGAGACTTAATGACTCACTATTGCAGGATGACATCTGTTCTGCTGATATTCGGACCACCATATCAAACTTTATATCTGACCATAGTAATGACGATACTTCCGCTCCCATTCAATGGGAGGCATTGAAATGCGTCTTACGTGGGGTCTTTATTAAACATGGCTCTAGACTTAAACGTCTACGTCTAGCTCAGATTCAAGATCTGTCTCTCCAGATTGCTAACCTGGAACGTTCCCATAAAATTACTCAATCTCCGACCTCCCAACTAGCCTTATCCGCCGCAAGGCTCAAATTGTTGAACTTGTTTGAACAGAAGGCCCTTTCCATGAGGGACAGATCACGTAAATTATTTTATGTCGAAGCTAATAAACCGGGTAGACTGTTAGCTAGAGCCCTTCATGCTAGAAATAGCATCGCTTCCATTCCTAAACTCAAGGGACCTGACGGCCAACTCACTCATCATCCTAAGGAAATTAACGCATTGTTTCGTTCATTCTACGACTCGCTATACAACCTCCCCTCACACCCTCCACACATGTCGTCTGGAGACTTTCAAGCTAAAATAGACAATTACATTGCTGCCACTGCACTTCCGACTATTCCCACAGATCTAGCGCACGATCTTGAACAACCATTTGTCGAGGAAGAACTTGCGCTGGCAATATCATCCCTGAAACCTAACAAAAGTCCAGGTCCGGACGGATACTCAACCAGGTTCTATAAATCCTTCCAAGACTCCCTTACACCACTTCTTATGAAGGTGTATAATGACATCTCCTGGGATTCACCCTTTCCGAGACAAGCTCTGGAAGCCCATATTATAGTTCTACCGAAACCCGGGAAAGATCCAACGATGTGCGGTAGCTTTCGCCCCATTTCTCTCACCAACATTGACATCCGCTTATATTCCAAACTTCTGGCCAACCGACTGCTGCCAGCAATACCAGGCCTAATACCTAAAACCTTGACCAGGTTTACCCCAAAAAGAGATAACATACTAAAGACTATCTCCCTGATGGAATATGCCCAAAAATGTAAAATCCCAGCTTGCTTGATCTCGGTCGACGCCGAAAAAGCGTTCGACAGGGTTCATTGGCAATTCTTAGAGAGAACGCTCCACCAAGTGGGCCTTGGACCCAACATGCTCTGCAAGATCCTGGCCCTCTATACCAATCCTACGGCAAGGATCCGTTCTAACGGCCTACTATCTGACCCGATATGGATTCGTAACGGAACCCGCCAGGGATGCCCATTATCGCAATTGTTATACATCCTAATAATGGAGCATCTAGCCATGGCCATCCGTATATCCATTGGCCACCGTCAATATAAATTGTCCCTGTATGCGGATGACCTCTTACTATATGTAACTAAACCCCTATACCAGCCATTATCGAGGCATTCACAGAGTTTGGACTGACCAGCAACTTTAAGGTGAATTATGACAAAACTGAGGCCCTTAACATCTGAATTTAAATGGCAACATAAAGCTGTCAAATATCTTGGTATCCAAATCCCTACCTCTCTACCCACCTGCCCCTGATGAGAACATTGCGGACTTGCCTCGAATCTTATGATAAACCGAACATCTCTTGGTTTGGCCGAATGAATGCCGTCAAAATGGACATTGTTCCCAAGGTTTTATATATATTTCAAGCAATTCCTACCTCCCCGTGGCTTCTTCCAATCGATTAACAGGGCCATTCGGGACTTTATATGGCGACATAGGAAACCCAGGATTGACTCTCCCGGACTTGCGACTGTACTTCCACGCTGCCTCTCTGATCAGGCTAATAGACTGGTATCACGGTTCCTCCACAAAACTGTGGACATCACTAGAAAATGACCGAATATCTCCCGACCACACATCCCTTCCGTGGACACACCCGACACATAGACCCCCTGCGGACTTACTGCCTCTTGTGACTTCCACTACCTTGCGCATTTGGGACAATTATATTCACAAAGGTTTATTGTCCTCGAGACCCAGCCCCTTGACCCCATTATTCGATATAAACTCTTTCCCTCCGGCTAAATCTAAATTTCTTATGTGGCAAAAATCAGAAGCTCCTCTGTTGAGACATACGCTTCGCGCTGGACAACCGATTCCCCTTCCAGACATGCTCTCTTCCTGCCACAACCCTTCTATTGCTTGGCTTGAACACACTAAATTAACACACTTTCTGCACAAAATACCAAACATCGACGATATGACTAGACCACAGACTGCTTTTGAGTCATTGCTCTCCCAGTCAGACAGACCAGAGCATTCGCTTTCCCTGATATATCAATTGCTGATCCAGGTCTCCTATCCAAACTCACCGTCATTCCTCTCGAGATGGGAAAGGGAGTTGAACTTATCTCCAGATGATATGGAGTGGGGCAAGACATTGGCGCTCTCTTTTAAATTATCTATTTCATCCCATGCCCAAGAACGAAACTACCGTATTTACTCTAGGTGCCCCTCTATTCTTCATAAGTTTGATCCTACTGTCTCGGACGTATGCTGGAGATGTTTGCAAGATACAGGGAACATGACACTCATCTGGGGTACGTGCCCACGTGTCACCCCCTTTTGGGACAAGGTTCTCAACCTCTATGACAAACTAGTAGGTGACAAATACCCCAATGAACCCCGCTTTAACAGTCCTGTCTATGATACCGGGGTCATACAAACAAATCAAGAAGAGCTTAATCCGCCACGTGCTGACTGCTGCACGTTCAGTTATCGCCAGAGCGTGGCGTCAACCTGTGACCCCCTCTCTGGCTGATTGGGCATGTGAAATGGACAGGATTGAACATATTGAAAGAATGCTAGCGTGGGATACCGATAAGAGTGAAGACCACACTATTACGTGGACCGTGTGGTTACACTTTCGGTTCTCTGCTGATTTTGGATCTTTTATAGCGAACACGGCTCCTTCTGCTTCCCAGGCGCCCTCTCATGAGTAGCGTGATGCCCCCTCCCCCTTTTTTTTTTTGCTGTTTCCCTCTTTCTCTTTCTTTTTTTCTCCTCTATCAGTACTTTTATCAGTCTAATATTCTTACCAGTAGATATGCCATGCGTTCAGGCTTTGAGCCTTTGTTTTCTGTTTTGATCGTGATTTACTGGTTACTTGTTTTAACATTACTGTGCTTATATCACTCATTTCTGGGTTCATTAAGGTTATTTACCTGACTATGCATATGTGATACAGGTTGTTTTGGTGTCCTCCCGATTCTACTATGACCTTGTACACTCAATAGACAGATATTATTTCTGACCTATGTTTTGTCAATGTTTTACAATTGTTACTCGCTTTGCATAACTAGTAATCCTGTTGGGGACAGTAGGATACAATCCTGCCCCTATGATGGAGGCACAAACGGGGCGTGTGAGGAATAATGTGGGAGGTCCCCTTTGCCCTCCTCCCCCGGGAAAAAAAGCCTGGGAGACAGGTTTTTTTTCAGGCGAATTGCAACATGTTACACGTTTATAGTAACTGATGGTAATAATAAGAAGGAGTTTTGGTGACTCACAATGATTTAGATATATATACATGGGGGGCTAGCCTTTACTGATTTTTATCATTTTATCGGTTAGATTGTCTGAATTTATCATTTCCCTTTTGCCACTTATACGCCCCTGCCACCTAAGCTGAGACAGCCTTACATCAGTCTTCGGTTCATCCCATGCCCCTAGTGGTCATAGGTAAGAGAATCTGAGTCTTTCACAATAGTCAAACACAGGAACAAGTCACAGGAAACATGAATCCCTCTGAGCACTTCCTGAGCTTTTATAGACAGCCAGGAAGTCATGTGATGCATGAGTGTTTCACTGTCAACTTTGCTGCCATCTAGCGTTCAAATGGAAGTTCAACATGACTCTTCACAATGTGTTTCTCTGACAGTGTCCCCCCCCCCAAGGGGCGGCCTCCGGATGCTCACACTGGACAAAAACTCTGGGTGGTCTTGGTGAAAAGCCTGGATCAAACGTGGGGCATGCAAGTTCCGAGAGGGTTCCCAGGAATTGTCCTCAGGGGGATAGCCTTTCCAACTGACCAAATACTGGAGTTGCCTACCCCTCTTCCTGCAACTTAAAATCTTCTCCACCTCGAACTCGTTCTCTCCGTCCACCAGGACAGGTGGAGGCAGAGGTTCTTCTCTGTCAGAAAAGGAGCTTGAAACAACAGATTTGAGAAGAGATGCATGGAACACAGGGTGCATTCTATAGGAACTAGGTAAAACTAGTTCAAAGGCCACAGGATTGATCATTCTCTTGATTTTGAAGGGGCCTATGAATTTTTTGGCCCAGTTTCCGTGAGGGAAGAGGTAGTCTGAGGTTAGTGGTTGATAACCACACTTCCTCGCCCACCTTGAAGGCTGGATTCTCCTTCCTACCCTTGTCGTAGAACCTTTTGTAGTCCTCCTGTGCTTTTTGCATGGCTTCCTGGATCTTTTGAAAGTTCTGCTGAATGGAGGTTACCCGGTCCTGAATGACAGGGACAGACAGCTCAGGGAAGGAGTTTGGAAGAAAGGACAGATGGAAGCCAAAATTCGCCCAAAAAGTTCTCTGGTGAACTTAACTTCCAGGATGCAAAGGCTACAGGGTGCAGAAGAGCCTTGGGGCCCTGTCGTTGAGAGAGGAGAGAGGATTGAGAGAGGATGGCCCCAGTGGCTGTTTCGGATGCATCCACTTCCAGTACAAAGGGCAGAGCCGGGTCTGGATGCCGTAATATTGGTGGCTCCCCGCTCGCCGAAGCAAGCGCCGCCGTCGTCCCCTGAGGGGCCCGCCGAAGAAGTGTGAACTGCTATTTTTGCTGTGGCTGGTTCCGAAGATGTTCTTTAATATCCTATGACTGAATTTCCCCCCCAGCTGCCGTTTCATTACTCTCCCCTGGGCTCAAGGGTAGACCCTACTATACTTAGCACCCGCGGGTCGCATAATGGACTCATTCTTTTGTGCCTTGACACCTACCCCCCAATAGGTCGACTCCTTTGGAGTTATGCTCCCTTTCTGGGAATTGCCTCTGCTCACTGGCTTCTGCCATCTCTCTGTTCTGGGGAGGCGGCAGAGGCTCCCGACCAGTGGTGCTGTTGCACCATTTTGTGTTATTTTGGCCTTATGTTGTTTTTTTGTGTTTATATGTAACTGTTTTTGCTGCTTTGTACGTACTTTGATTTATTTTGCATCCCCTAGGCTCTCACTCGGGCTCGTTGTGCCCTGTGTGTTCCATTCTGCTGGCTCAGATGGGTGGGTGGCTCCTGTCCTTCATCTTCGACGGCTGGTTGGCTCCTCTCCCTGATTTGCCGTCATGGCTGCTCTGAAAGTCGTATCGTATAATGTCCGTGGCCAGGGTTCTTAGGATGAAGGTTTCTGGGAAAGAGAGGGGGGATGGGTGGTATGTAGTGGGTCACAGTCCTAAGGATAGGCCCAGCTGGGCAGGGGGGGCGGGAGGGAGATTGAGGGGGGAAGGGAAGAGGGGGGGTAACACCACTAATATATATGGATACACTGTGTAAATATAGAGATTGTTACGTAGATTGCATAGGTTTACCAGATGAACGGAATTAAGACACAAATAAGCACTGAAAGAAGGGGAAACACAAGATACTATCACCATTTTGAAATGAATGGAAAGGTTGCAGATTTAAAGGGAAATATCTCTAAAGTCTGTCTATTAAAATCTTTTCCCTTTTTCTTTTCTTTTTATGGCAGCGTATATAGAATAGCCTTCTGTGTCAAGGGCAATGGCGAATAGGAATAACAAGGGATTAATGTTGATGACATGGAATGTCAGGGGTTTAGGAGATAAGATCAAAAGAAAGGCAATGGTTAAATATCTTAGCGAAAGGAAACCACAGGTAATCTGTCTACAGGAAAACACATATGTGCCCTGACACGGTACACTTATTGAATTTACGAAAATACCCAGTGCAATACCACTCAACACACTCCTCCTATTCCAGAGGAGTGAGTGTGCTGATTTCAGCTAATGTAACTTTTGAGTGTCTCCAACAGCAGATAGATAGAGAGGGCAGATATGTTTTTTTTATTTTGTAAAATTAATGGTCTGTTGTGTATTATTGCTTCAATGTATATTCCTCCACCATTCACGGCGGCACCACTTAGGAATTTGGCGCAATTTATGGCGCTCTCCCCAGACGTTCCGGTACTAGTACTAGGTGATTTCAACAACACACTTGATATAAACCTGGACAGAATATCTCTCTCATCTAGAGGGATAGGGCAGAGGGCTAATAAAACTGGTTTTGCTTCACTGCTTTCGGAAATAGGACTTCATGATGTCTGGCGAGAGAGACATGTAGATGAGAGATGCTATTCATGCTACTCTGCCACACATAATGGACTCTCTCGCATTGATTTAGGGCTGGGGAATAGGGATGAGCTTTGCGTTCGATGCGAACACATGTTCGCATCGAACCTCGGCCATTCGATTGTTCGTCGAAAACGAACAAATCGCATCG
The DNA here is from genome assembly GCA_029574335.1 of Rana kukunoris. NCBI lineage: Eukaryota > Metazoa > Chordata > Amphibia > Anura > Ranidae > Rana > Rana kukunoris. The sequence goes on along the minus strand of CM056054.1, from coordinate 84,731,075 downwards.
TTCGCGCCAAATTCGAATGACGCGCAACGGCCCATAATTCACTGCGGCGTTGCGCGCTGATGATTGGCCAAGCATGCACCATGACCCCGCATGCTTGGCCAATCACAGCGCCCAAAAAACGAAGAGACCTAATTGGCCAAAGCCTGGCCTAAACGCAGTTAGTGCCACTGTACGTGTGCTGGTATATACCACCTGAGCGCAGTTAGTGCCACTGTACGTGTGCTGCTATATACCACCTGAGCGCAGTTAGTGCCACTGTACGTGTGCTGTTATATATCACCTGAGCGCATTTGGTGTCACTCCGCTTGTGCTCTTACATACCACCTGAGCACTTCAATATGTCTGGAAGGAGAACAAAGAGAGGCAGAGAGTCACGAGGGCAAGCAGGCTCTGCATGTAGAGGTAATGCTGGTAGTGGATGTGGTGCATCCTCTTCAGCCCGTGGCCGTGGCCCTGGCCGCTCGTCCTTCTTTTCGGGAGCTGGCCGTGTTGAACCTCAACATGCAGAGGAATTAGTAGAGTGGATAACCAAGCCGTCCTCATCCTCCTCATCCTCTCTCACACAGACAGATCAAAGTTAATCTGGCAAAGCAGCTGCCAAGGCGTCCTCTTCCCTCTGCACAATGGCTTCACACAATACTTCCCTAGTACCACCATGTCCTCCTGGGTTACACATGCTACAGGAAGATGCGCATCGTTTTGAAGACTCCGATGACGGAACACTGATAGAGGTAGGCATTGATGTGAGCCCAGGGAGAGGGGGTGGCCGAGAGGGACAGCAATTTGTCAGTGATGATGTTCCCCCAGCTGGAGCATACTGCCAGGTTGTTGACAGTGATGAGGAGGGAGGGGATGATGAGGTCACTGACTCTACCTGGGTGCCTGATAGGAGAGAGGAGGAGGAGGAGGAGGAAGAGGAGGAGGAAGAGGAGGAGGAAGAGGAGGAGGAAGAGGAGGAGGAAGAGGAGGAGGAAGAGGAGGAGGAGGAGGACGACAAGGCACAGGCACATCTCCAAAGAGGCAGGATGCCCTCCAGGGGTCAGCTTATGGTCACACCCACTGCATTACAGCGCACATCTACGGCGCTTGTGCATGGCGCTGCTGTGTCTGACCGGTACAGCAAAAGTTCTTTGGTGTGGGCCTTTTTTGAAACATGTCCACAAGATCGAACCTTTGCTATTTGCAACTTATGTCGCAAGCGTATCTCGCGTGGCCAAAACATCAACCGCCTGGGTACCACATGTTTGTCCAGACATATGTCGATCTGCCATGCAGCACACCAAAGACCCACACCAAAGACAAAAGCGTAGCCCCCATTGCCCTTCTGGGACCTCCAACCCCAGTAGACCCCCAGTCCTCTCTGAAGCCTGCAGTGAAGGTGTAGAAATAGGTGTGTCACAAGCTAGTAGTAGCGGTCAATCTACTGAGAGTACCAGGCAAATTTCCCTGCCCCAGCTGCTGCAGCGCCAAAAGAAGTACAATCGGGTGCGTGACCGGAAGCCAGCCTGGAAGGAAGCATCCCTTGAGAGCTCCTCTCCAGCCCGCAGCAAATCGGCAAAAAAAACGGGGGAAACTGTAGCCGTCCATGGGCGGACCCCTCTGCAGCCTGGGGACAAATCCATCCGGCCATCCATCCCGGGGTCGGGGATCGGGGAGGTACTTCCCCCCCCTCATATGCCTCCATGGCTAATACTAACGCTCCGTGGCACGAGGGAACTCCCCCAGGCACAGGCCCACATGAGACGGTCAGGGGCCCAGCAGGGAGAACGGGCCGAGGCCTGGTCCACGCCATGGGATTCCTCCCAACAGCCCCCCCCTGGGACTAGAGGACATGGAGAAATGGCTCCCAGCCACCAGCTGTCCCCCTCTGACTCACTTCACCCTCCGCATGGCGCCAGGGGACCCTCTCATTACCCTCCTCCGCCATGACAGTCATATCTGCAGGCCTTCCCCACGAAAGACGACTTTAAACAACTAATTGAAGATTCAGGCGCTCCATACAGGCCTCAAACACCTAGCTGACAGAGTGGAGATGGCATCAGACCATCATCTTATGCTTAGAGATATGCAGCGGCATATTGAAGACCTGGACAACAGGGGGCGCCGCAACAACGTCCGCATACGTGGTCTTCCCGAAGTAGACGGGGCGGAAGATCTACAGCTTACCCTCCAGAAATTATTTAACAACATACTGGGAGAACCAACAGACAAGCCTATTGAGATGGATAGAGCTCACCGAGCCTTCAAGCCAAAGGGCCCTGCCTCCAAACCGCGGGACGTCATATGCCGGGTGAACCCATACCCGCTAAAGGAAGCCATTATGCGAAAAGCTCGCCCCATACGTAACCTAGTCTTCAACAACAACCCATTACAGCTCTACCCGGACCTTTCTTGGATCACCCTGCAGAAACGACGTCTCCTACAACCCTTGCTCCGCACCTTACAGGACAGAGACATAGTGTACCGTTGGGGCTTCCCCTTCAGCCTCTCTGCCAGCCACCAGGGGACTTCCGCCACCTTACGCTATCCCGAAGACCTGGATGTCTTCTGCAAAACACTGGACATTCCCGTTCCCCAGCTGGCGGACTGGGACCTCGTGGCAACGCCACCCCCTCCACCTGTGGTTTGGCAGAGAGTCCCTCCACCCAAGCGCCCTAGGGGCAGGGACCCTGTCCGCAACTCCCCCAGGCACAGGCCCACATGAGACGGTCATCCTGGCCACAAGAGCCGCCCTGAGCGCTGCATGAAGCCCTCCTGTTTTTGTTTTGTTTTGGCCTTCTGTTTCTGCTTTTTTTTTCTTTTACCTCCCCCGGTTGCCCCAGCCTTACTCCAACACTACATATCGGGCCTGTCTTGGACAAGACCCCGAAGAGGCTGCCCTTCTGTTTACGGACCCCCCCATGGCTGATAGCCTGAGAGTTCCTTCTCCCCCAACCCCCACGGTGGAGTTTCTTCCGACCCACATTTTTGGACTGTCAGGTCGGGAGGTCCTTAAGGAACTGTTGGGACCCGAGGGCCCTCAGGCCACTCGGGCCCCCATTGTTGAATGATGCTGTGTTTTTCTTCTGTTGTCTTTTCAGATACCTCTCTCTCCCCTTCCACACAGGCAGAACTCAACGGCACGCCTCGGTGGCTGTCGGCTCGGTGGCCCCTCCGCTCGCCCTCCCAGAACCGGACGCAGCGCGCCTGACTCCAGCTAAGTATAACCCACAAGAGGTGTATTTAGGTTTTGTGCTGCCCTAGGCCTGACTAAACTTGCACACCCCCTAATTTAAATATGACACATATTCATGGGAAGAGGACAGAGGGATGCTGTGGGTGAAGGACAGAGGGACGCCCTGGGAAAAGGACAGAGGGTTGCCGTGGGTGACGGACAAAGGGACGCCGTGGGAAGAGGAGAGAGGGATGCCGTGGGAAGAGGACAGAGGGACGCCCCCCACAAATTGCCGCCCTAGGCCTGGGCCTTGTTGGCCTAGGCCAGAATACATCCCTGTAACCCACGGTTACTCCACCCACAATATGGCTAAGTTACTATCTATGAACGTCCACGGGCTTAACTCCAATAGGAAACGACATCTAGCACTCAGGGAATTCAGGCAGTCAGGAGCAGAGATTATAATGGTACAGGAATCGCACTTCTCCAAGGGCGACTCCTTTACGTTCGCATCCAGATATTTCCCCTTAACATACCAGGCCTTTAGTTCACAAAAACGGGCAGGGGTCGCAATCCTGGTTAAACGGGGCACCCCCTTTACCTGCACACACTCCTACATTGATCCCCTGGGCCACTTTATCATCCTGAGAGGTACATGGCACTCGCGGGACATAACCCTGTGTACCCCATATGCCCCCAACGCACACCAGCACAGATTCCTGAGCCGGGTTCTCGCCCGTCTAGCCCGTTCCCCTCACGATCTATTGGTGGTGGGGGGGGACTTTAACTTACCCCACTCAGCGACCTGGGATCGTCTGGTTGTGAACCCCCGGGCCCCCCAGGCTAGGGCTCTGTGGGACTCTAAGCTTTTCCGCCAGCTAACTAGAAAGCATGCTCTATTTGACGCATGGCGGGCGATTCACCCGGGAGATCGCCAGTTCACCTTTTACTCATCCCCTCACCACACACACTCGCGCATAGATTATTTTCTAGTCAATAATACCACGCTACGCGTTACCGACTCCGCACGGATCCTGCCCATCTCCTGGTCCGACCACGCCCCCATCACCCTGTCCATTGACCTGAATGCCCCCACCCGCAGGCCCTATAACTGGCGTCTGAATGATTTCCTCTTGAAGCACACCCCCTCCAAAATGGAAATAGAATCTGCCCTGCAACTTTATTTCAGCGAAAACAACACGCAGGACATCTCCACCACCACATTATGGGCCGCTCATAAAGCGGTAATCAGGGGACGTTGTATAGCCATCTCCTCGGCCCTTAAGAGGAACGCTGAGTCGGCTAGGAAGCAGGCGGAAGCGCAGCTTCATGCCCTAGAAACCCGTCTACAGACCTCACCCTCCCTGCCGCTTCTTAAGCGCATTGCCCTAGTAAGGTCGACACTCCGGGACCTCGCGCTGGGTCGAGTCGAGAAAGCCCTGGTTCGCTTACGACAGGTATACTTACTAGTACTCAAGGGCAACAAGGCGCAAGCCCTGTTGGCAAGGAAACTAGCTGACTGCTCGGTCGCCTCCACCCTGCAACAGGTCCAGGACAGATCGGGCAACGTTCTATCCCACCCTCAAAGTATTGCGGATGCATTCGCTGCCTTTTACACAGACTTGTACAACAGGCCGGAAATCCCACATAACCCACCCTCCCCCGACCTGTTAGATAGGATGACACAATACCTGACAAGGGCGGGCATTCCCCGAATGCAACAGGACGACCTGGCCTCTCTTAACGCCCCTATCACAGATGAGGAGCTGACCCTGGCCATTAAGGCCCTACCCGCCCACAAATCCCCGGGCCCACGCCTCCAAAAAAATACTACTGCTTGTGACACACCTCTTTCCTCCACCCCCTCCTCTTCTTCTTCCTCTGTGGCCTCTTCCTGTGGGGATGTTTTCTCCAAACCAGCCGTGCTGCGTAGGCGTGCGAGGGGATACGCAGGAATGCAGGCCAAGAGATGCCATGCGGTGCTAGAGCTGGTGTGCTTGGGAGACAGGAGCCACACTGGGGAAGAGGTTTTGTCAGCTCTGCAGGGTCAGGCTGAGAGGTGGTTGACGCCACGCCAGCTGAAGCCTGGAATGGTGGTCAGCGATAATGGCACCAACCTCCTCTCTGCCCTGCGACAGGGAAAACTCACCCACGTGCCCTGTTTTGCGCATATCCTCAATTTGGTGGTGCAGCGGTTCTTGGGCAGGTACCCGGGCTTGCAGGATGTCCTGAAGCAGGCCAGGAACGTCTGTGTGCATTTCCGGAGGTCATATAATGCCACTGCTCGGCTGACTGACCTCCAAAGGGAATACAACCTGCCCAAGAACCGCCTAATTTGTGACACCAGATGGAACTCAACGTTGGCCATGCTACAGCGGCTGCACACGCAGCAGCGGGCTATCAATGAGTACCTGTGCCAATATGGCAGCAGAACTGGGTCAGGGCAGCTAGGTTTGTTTTCCCCACGCCAGTGGGCCTTGATCAGGGATGCATGCCCTGTCCTGTCACCATTTGTGGAGGCCACGAGGATGGTGAGCAGTGACAGTGCATGCATCAGTGAGACTGTCCCTCTTATTCACATGTTGGAGCCTACGCTACGTGACTGGCACGCTACGTGGAATTATGGACAGGGCCCTTGAGGCAGAACAGAGGGAGGAAGAGGAGGACTTCCTTACCTCTCAAGGCCCCCTTTACCCAGACAGTGGTCCTGCTTGCCCACCTAGCACACAGGAAGATGATGAGGAGGAGGAGGAGGAGGAGGATTGTATCAGCAGCATCGAGGTGGAGCCTAGCACTCAGCAGCAGCAGTCTTCAAGGGATCATTTACAGTCCCAAGGAGCACGTGGAGTTTTACGTGGCTGGGATGAGGTGCCTGTGGATCCTGTCGTCCTCAGTGACCCAGAGGACTGTGGCCCGAAAACCTACGCTGCATGGCCTCCCTGATTCTGCAAAGCCTGCGTAAGGAATGATCCTCGTGTACGTGCTATTAAGGAGAGGGATCATTACTGGCTGGTGACTCTCCTTGATCCACGTTACAAGAGTAAGGTTGCGGACCTTATGTTGCCATCACAGAGGGAGCAGAAGATGAAACTTCTGCGGGAGGCCTTGCAGAAGGGTCTGTGCAATGCCCTCTTGTGGATACTTCCTCGGGTCGCTGAAACACTTCAGGAAATCCCTGCAGGCATATCACTTGGTGCACTGCTGGAGATTGCTTCGCCCTACAGACAGACTGTTGGTATATGTGTGTTGCGGTGTTGGCCAACTTATACCCTGATGGGTTATATCACACTGCAATCTAACTTCTCTTGTTTATATAATAGTTTATTCTTTTATCAGTTGAAATTATACTATATTTTTTGGATTATCGAGTTATTGGTGGTGATCTATAGTCCTACTTGTTCTGGTTCAAGAGAAAGAACCGGAACCGGTAACCGGTAAGAACCGGAAAGCTTTTTTATAGAGACTATAGCTATTTCTCTGCCACACACAATGTTTACACACGCATAGACCTAATAGGCTAATGGACCAGTTTTCCCTAGTTTTCCCTAGACAGGTCTCAGATACCATTTCCCTATATTTTGCTCAAAACACACCAGGGGAGGTAGGCATGGGATCCATTTGGGAGGGTCACAAGGCAGTGATTCAAGGGGAGCTGATATCCCAGGGGGCACGGCTGAAGAAAGCACAGGAGGGCGAATTGCCCACTTAAGCATAAGAAAACTGTTACCCCGACAATGGCAGCGGAGCTGGTCTCCCTTTGCCAAGAATTAGCTACCTTGCTAGATTCCAAAATACGGGCGCGGCTGCGATACCTGACGCACACATTTTACGAGTTTGGTGACAAATGCGGGAGGATGTTGGCGAGGGCCTTGAGGGGACAGCGGGATTTGGGCCACGTGCATAGACTTACGTCAGCGTTGGGGACCCTGGTTGTTCATTCCTCCAAGATAACGGCGGCATTCAAGGACTTTTATGACTGGCTCTACCACCTCCCGGATGCATTGCCCGGTGCTTCGGAGCTGCAACGGGTAGCCCGTATTCACCAATACCTCACGGAAGCGCAGTCCCCACAGCTTACGGCTGCTGTTAGCAGACAGTTAGATGCCCCTATTGCCCTAGCGGAGATTCAGGCGGTGGTGAAAGATCTCCCCAATGGGAAAAGCCCGGGTCCAGATGGCTATACCAACGCCTACTATAAGAAATATGTGGAGGCACTGTCTGGCCTCTGGTACGGCAATGCCCTCTGAGGCGCTTATGGCACATATCTCTGTCCTGCCTAAATATGGTAAAGATCTCTCCCTGCCGGGTAGTTATAGACCCATATCGCTCTTAAACACGGATATTACGCTATTGGCCAAAATTTTGGCCAATAGACTTAAATCGGTCCTCCCCTCGGCTGTCCACCCTGACCAAACTGGGTTCAATAAGGGTAGGGAAGCTAGGGACAATTCCAACAGGGCACTCCAACTCAGGCGACGAAACACCCTTGTCTCTTGCTTTCATCCGATGCCGAGAAGGCCCCAATGGACAATTCCCCTCTCGTGTTTGCCCTGACGCTCGAACCATTGCTCAATCGGATTCGCCTCAATAACAACATTAAGGGCTTTACGGTAGGCCCGAGGGAACATTAATTGTCCACCTATGCAGACGACGTGCTATTTTATGTGTCTGAACCCTTGCTCTCATTGCCTAATATTAATGGCAGAGTTGAAAGACTTTAACCTCCTGTCCAAATTTAAAATTAATCATGCCAAATCGGAGATTCTGCCACTGAATATACCTCCGGGGCTGCGCGCTCAGCTGCAATCGACCTTCTCTTTCACTTAGTGCCAATTGTTGAAATACCTGTGGATCCACCTGCCCGCAAGCTGCTCCCAGCTCTATAACCACAACTTTGCCCCATTACTTTCGGCTATTAGAGGGGATTTGAAAAGGTGGAACAAGGCTACGTTTTCATTGATGGGCCGAGTCTGTGTGTTAAAAATGAATGTGCTCCCTAGAATTTTGTTCTTTCTGCAGATGGTGCTGATAGCTCTACCCAGGGCATTCTCCTCAACCCTCAACAGTCTGTTTATCCAATATATCTGGAATGGGAAGTGCCCCCGGCTGGCACTCCGCACTTTGCAGCGCCCTAAATCGGCGGGAGGCATGGGGGTCCAGGCGGTTCGCAGATACTATGAAGCAGTGGCTCTTTAGCGCATTCTAGACTGGCACCACAAAGGTATGGGTTCCCCTTGACAAATTTCTTGCGGGGCGCAACTTGTCCCATGCCCCGTGGGTGCCTCGTGAGCATAGGGGGATGTCGGCGCTGGTCTCCCCGTTGGCTGCTCATGCCCTGACGATATGGGATGCTCTGAACAAAAAGAGGGAGCTCCCCTTTTTTGTTGGTTTTTGCTGGACTTTTTTTTTTTTTTGCTGGACATTTTTTTTGGGTGCTGGTCTTTTTTTTTCTTGTTTTGCCTGATTTTTGAATGTGGGGGTGACATTCCTGTCCTCATTTGTGGTGGAGAAGGCTTCCCCAGAACCAGGGAGGAGTGATTCCCAGGTCCGTGTGAATGGTTTATGAGTACAGTGACATAATTGGAGCCATGGCGTGGCGTTGCTGCTCACAAGTCCTGCATGGTGGGCTTGTGCCAATCCAATTTGATGAGGCCTTGGGCATCGACTATCACCTGTACATTGATGGAGTGCCAATGCTTCCGATTGCGGTATATGTGCTTTGTCTCACAGGGGGGCTGAAGTGCCACATGTGTGCAATCAATGGCCCCCACGGTGCGTGGGAATCTGGCAATTCTGTAGAAATCTGTCATTGCCTTCAGCCGCAGGTCCTCCTGGGTGGGTTTGATGATTTGGTTGGCCATACATCTGAGAATTGCAGGGATAACCTGGTGCACAAATCCCGTCCCACTAAACTGCCTCTTTACCCGGTCCAGGCCTAGACTAAAGAGGCGATACCTTACTTTACCTAAACGGTACGGAAGATTGGCGCTCCCAGATGTACAGCACTACTACTTAGTAGCTGTCCATTTAGGACGAATAATAGATTGGAACCGACATAACAACGGTGGGAAAGGCCCCCGGGACTGAAATCCCACCCGGTGATAGATAGGCGCATCTACGGTATTTTCGAACGCTCTCTCCTCCAGGGAATCCCCTTTGTACCCGATATGGACTGGATGCAGCGGCTTTTGAAACGCTTCGGACATCGGGCAGGGAACAGGCCCGCCATTTCCTGACTGACAATCACTGGCCCTCAGTCGTCGCATTGACGGACAACGATGGCCAGTTTCGGCTTCCCTTCGGGAATGCTAATAAGACTACATCATTTCCTCCACTCAATACCTCACCCGGCGCAACACAACCGTGACCTGACGACATTTGAGGAATACTGTGGGGGGAAGGGACGGTACTTAATGTCCTGTCCAAAACTTATGACATGCTTAATACCCCGGCAGAAATTCCCGAGTTGCATTTTCTACAAAAATGGGAAACGGATCTGCTATGCTCGTTCACCGACGCCCAGAAACGATCAATTATCGGATTCTCTCTAACAACCTCTATCTGCACAAAGATACAAGAACTAAATTATACGATCCTGACCAGATGGTACTACACCCCCCAGCCGTCTTCACAAGCTCTTTCCGGCCACATCAGACAGATGCTGGAGATGTCAGATAGGGGAAGGAACACTCCCCACCTCTTCTGGTCTTGCCCCCTACTGCAGCATTACTGGACTATCGTCCATCATCACTTTTATCACTCAAAAAGTCACAGACCATCAAATTAAAGATGACCCAGCCACCATCTTGCTACATGCTACTACACTTCCGGCTCGGAGTTACAAAAAATCGATTGTGAGACACCTCTTGAACGCAGCAAAGGCCTGCATTCCACTTTTGTCGGGGGACTGTGGCGATGTGGCTGCGTAAGGTGGAGGAGATCAGGAGACTGGAAGATCTAATCAGTTCAGCTCAAAACAAACTGGAGCAACATTCCCAGGCATGGTTGCTTTGGACTATGTTTATTTTTTCCGATGAAGGAGTGGCTTTGTTAGCCACTTGAGCGACTGCATACGACGATAAGGATAAGTGCCACGCCTGACCTTGGGTTGAGAAAGCCCCTCAGGTCCCCCCCTCCCCCTTTTTCTTCTCTCTTGTTCGTTTGCTCCCCTCGCCTTTTTCTTTCCCCCTCTCGATATTGCTATATTATTCCTTTTTCTTTCTATGTGCACACAAGCGCCAGGTATAGGGCACCAGAAGATACCATTTGTTGTATCGGTGGTTCAGGTTTGGGTAGACCTGCCAGGCGTGATTTACTGAAATCACTGGATTAGCCACATTACATATTCACGGCTTGCTGTCAACGGGTAATGTTATGCAGCCCCGATACCTGTGTATGTGTATTACTGTATTTTGCACTGTACCGTACACTCTGTTTTTCCTTTGTTTCATTTCCGCTTAAGAAAACAATAAACTTCATATTTGAAAAAAATAAAATAATTGGAGCCATTGCGTGGCGTTGCTGCTCACAAGTCCTGCATGGTGGGCTTGTGCCAATCCAATTTGATGAGGATGTGTGTGATATAGGGACCACAGTGGTGTGCATGCATGCATTCTCATTGTGCCATGATTAATGTGTGTGTTTAACGTGCAAAGATGCCTAATGTGAGCTGTCTCCTGGCTGCTCTTCCCTCAGAAGACGGGGTAACCTCGGTTAGGGGGGGATTGTTTGGTTCAGGGGTCAGGTCATCACATGTGTCAATCTGCAGGCCCTTTCTCACTGCGAAGTTGTGCAGCAGGCAACAGGCACCGATGATCTGGCACACAAAGTTTGGGTCCCCCCAGACTTATCCAGGCATCGGAAACGTGACTTCAGGAGGCCAAATGTGCGCTCCACCACTGCACGTGTTTGGGCGTGGGCTTCATTGTATCTTTCCTCTCCTGGTGTTTGGGGGTTTCGAATAGGAGTCATGAGATGGGGTCCCAGTGCATATGCAGGGTCACTTACCAACCAGCCAGGTGTCCCCATACACCTTCTGTTCGAATTTTATTCGGATGGGGCTCTGATTGTAGATGTAGCTGTCCTGGCTGGATCCGGGGTGTTTGGCACGGACGTGCCATATGAGGCCTTGGGCATCGACTATCACCTGTACGCCAATGCTTCCGATTGCTGTATATGCTTGCTTCCGATTGCTGTCTCATGGGGGGGCTGGAGTGCCACATGTGTGCAATCAATGGCCCCCACGGTGCGTGGGAATCTGGCAATTCTGTAGAAATCTGTCATTGCCTTCAGCCGCAGCTCCTCAGTGGTGGGTTTGATGATTTGGTTGGCCATGTGTCTGAGGATTGCAGGGACAGCCTTGTGCACACATCTGCTCATGGAGGATTGTGACATCCCATCCACCACTCCACTTGTTCTTTGAAAAGAGCCACTGGCAAGGAAATGGAGTGTTGCCATGACCTTGACTAGTGGCTGCACTACATGTGAGCGGTGTGTTGGGCTGGTGATGTCCTCCTGCAAGCTTGTGGTTAATTCTAGGATGGTATGAGGGGTGAATCTGAAGATGCGATACACCTCAGAATCACTCATGCCCAAGTATATCCTCTCCCGTGCTGCAACAACGTTCTTTTGTGGATCCCCGTAACTCCCTCATTAGCATATTTGAATAGCAATCAATGGTCTGTCTAGCGCAGTTTTGCGCGGACGGATGTGCCTGTCTACACTCTAAAAAATAATGCCTTGACTCAACTAAAAAAATTAACGCAACCGTTTGCATCAAGCTTTTTAAGTTATGACAATGTCAGGTAAAATCAAGTGGAAGCAACAACCTACATTGTGTTGAGGTAATTAGCTTTTCTGCTAGATATAAATGCATTTTTATTTACCACCTACTTAATTACTGGCATTATAAACACATATTTTTAAGTTGCTCCAATTCGTTTTTCCAGTTTCCACAATAATTTTTTCTAATCACATGTACTTAATTGCTACAATTATGAGCACACTTTTTTTAGCTTAATAAACAGCTAATATCAAGTTGGTCCAAAGTAATTTTCTGTATTAGTATTTAGCTATAACTTTCAAAAAAAAAATCATTCAACAACACAATTGTTAAACAATTAACTTTATTTTTTATTTTAACATAAATATTAAAGTTAACATAAATGTTTCAAACATAAAGATTTGTACCATGTATCAGGCCTAATAATCTAAAACCACAGTGCCAAATAAACTTAGGACCGTCTCACACCAGAAATTGCAGGTTGCATTGTATGTTCACATGCAGTTCTGTGTGGTGCGATATCAGCCCATTCATTTTGGATGGGCTGAAATTGCACTGCACTTAAAAGTAGTGTATCTGCAATTGGAAACTCATTGCAAATGGATCAAATTATACTTCTGTACCATGAGATCCAGTGCGAGCAAACACACTGCATTTGTGATCTGCATTTGGGGTGTCATTAGCTTAATATTGACACCCACTGCAGAACACAGCTGCAGTGCATTCTGAACATGGTGTGGCAAATGCAAATGGAATGTGGGTTTTCTGCAATGCATTCTGGTGTGAACTGGCCTCAAAAGTACATTTTTTTTATCTTGTATTTTGTTGTATCAGTATACAAACAATAAAATGATATTATCAACAAAAATGTCCATAAAAAGGCAACAAGGCAAGTCATAATAAAGCAATATTTGGATTTTACAAAGCAGGATGGAAAAATAATACTATTATACATATCAAAGGGAAATGTATGGAGCCCAACATCATATACATACATGCAAGACTACGTTGTCACTGAGGCGCTTTGCATGCGCTACAGCGCTAAAAATAGCGCCTGCAAAGCGCCCTGATAGAGCCTCTCCTTTCACTCCAGTGTGAAAGCCTGAGGTGCTATGCTGGCAGTTTTAACCCTTTTCTGCCTGCTAGTGGTTGTTAAAAGCACCCCGCTAGCAGCCGAATAGCACCACCAAAACTACGGCAAAAAATTAAATAGCGGCGCTTTACTGCCGACACCGCCTCAGTTGTGCAAGCAGCCTTGGGGCAAGTATGAAGAGAGAAGAGGGAGCTGATAAGGGGGAAGAGCATCAAACAAAAAAAATAAAAACAGATAAATAGGAATACCACAATAGTGGAGGGGAGAGAGGAAAACCGTCCCTCCGACTATGGGGCCATATGGGGCGCGCACCCGTCACGTTACTGGGAACACAATTGCGCGTTCCCAGTGGCCGCGATGGCCAACGGGCACCCGCGATTGTCAAGTAACTGAGCAGGACCGTGGATCTGTGTGTGTAATGATGGGGTGTAAACACAGAAATCCACGTCCTGTCAGGGAGAGGAGACCGATGCTGTGTCTCTTGTACATAGGGACACAGATCGGTCACCTCCCCCAGTCACCCCCCTCCCCCTACAGTTAGAACACTCACTAGGCTACACATTTAACCCCTTTCCCTGCCAGTCACATTTATACAGTAAACAATGCACATTTTTAGCACTAATCACTATATAAATGTGAATGGTCCCAAAAATGTGTCAAAAGTGTCCGATGTGTCCGCTATAATGTCATAGTCCCGGAAAAAAAAATCGCAGATCGCCACCATTCCTAGTAAAAAAAAAATCATAATTATGTCCCCTATTTTGTTTGGGAGCCACGTCGTACGACCACGTAATTGTCAGTTAAAGCGACGCAGTGCCGGAAGCTAAAATTTTGTCTGGGCAGGAAGGGGGTGTATGTGCACAGTAGGCAAGTGGTTTATGCCATTTTTCATGTCGTGTGAACGGAATTAGTTTTGAAGTTTTCCCATGATTATCAGGCAAATAAAAAAATATGAAACAACACAGTCACTTCCAGTGCTAAGGGGTCTTCTGAGGTGAAAGGGTAATATAGGGACAAAGCTATCCCACGACTGAGTGGATTCTGGCCTCAGATAGGGTAATCCGATGAAAACAATGAAAAATTAATGGAAGGCACGCACACCTAGTGCATTACCAACGACAATTTAATTCATAAAAATCCATAAAAAATGGGTACTCACAAAGCACAAATCTCAATTGAGCCATATAAAAACACACACAGTGTGGACATGTGCAGGAACACAACACAGGGTATAGCTGATATGTTTTGGGGGCACACCCCTTTACTAGCTAGGCTAAGGCAGGGGTTGTGCCCCTGAAATGCATCAGCACATGTTTACACACTGTTTTTTATGGCTCAATTGAGATTTGTGCTTTGTGAGTACCCACTTTTTATGGATTTTTAGGAATTAAATTGTCATTGGTAAGGCACTAGGTGTGCGTGCCTTCCATGTTTGTCTTTTTCGTAACTAAAAAATAATAATTTAATGTAATCAATCATTTTCAGCTTAAGTTCAATAATTGAATATTTGAATAGATACGGAAACTACAGAGTGGTTCTTATATACTGCATGTTTTATTTCTTTCTCAATATGTTTTGTTTACTTACGCTAAACTCTTTGAAAAGGTCTTCCTCCCTCTCTCCAAGGTACACGATAAGGCAGCGGATGGCTACTTCTCTGCGCGTTTCAATTGTATTGTGCTAATGAAGAAAAATGGTGTAAAAAGAATCAGGGCAAAGTCCCTTAAAGTAATTGCATAGAGTAGCCCCAATCCTCCCCCTCTTCTGGGGTCCCCAGCTGGAGCTACCGGCTCCTCCCCCTTCTGAATGCCCCCATAAAACCACCAGCTATGGGGGCACTCATGTGGGCTTGCTCCCAATCTGGGCTCTGTCCCCTATCCCCAGTCTCTTCTCACTGTGACTGACAGCAGTGGCAGCCACTGGTCCCCGCTTCTGTCATGGAGCCAGTGAAGAGAGAGATAGAGAGAAGCCATGCTGCTCTCAAGCACAGTGCTGGATCAAAATTGGGCTAAGGTAAGTATTTGGGGGGCTGGAGAGGGGATATCATGCATACAAGTTTCTTTTGTACCTTAAAGCGGAGTTCCACCCAAAAAATGGAACTTCCGCTTTTCGGAACCCTCCCCCCTCTGGTGTCACATTTGGCACCATTCAGTGGGGTGCAGATACCTGTTCAATACAGATATTTGCTCCCACTTCCGGGCATAGATAGCCGCATTATCTGCGGGAATCTATGCCATGTCCAGCACCTCCTCTACTCCCCGCTGTCTTCTGGGAGACACACGTCCCAGAAGACAGTGGTGACTATTTGGATGACACAGTGCAACTCGTGCATGCGCAGTAGGGAACCAGGAAGTGAAGCCGCAATGCTTCACTTCCCAATTCCCTTACCAAAGATGGCAGCGGCAGCACCCGAGAGCCGAGGGAGAGATCAGCTTCGGGTGCTGACATCGCAGGTGCCCTGGACAGGTATGTGTAATTATTTTTAAAAGTCAGCAGCTGCAGTATTTGTAGCTGCTGACTTTAATTTTTTTTTTTTTAATTGGTGGACCTCCACTTTAATACAGACAATGCAGAAAAGTGAAAAAACCTTCTACCTTTAAACCACTTTAATCAATATAATGTGCTAGTATGTACTGAATACCAGCACATTATGAAAGACTTACCTTAAAACTAAGCCCTCGAGCGACGTGCTGTCAATGCTACAAATGCTTCCATCTTCACCCGGTTCTCTTTCCTGGTACACAAACCCCAGCCGTCTTACTGGCCAAGCCGCCATGATATAACTCCCACGCACGTTTAGGAGATATTCATTTGATCTAGAGGTAGGATTTATTATAAGCTTACTTGTAGGTAAAAATAAACAATGAGCATTTACTATTACTTTCATTAAAGAGATAAATCTAAACAATTGTCATACCAGAAGAAGCATGTCTTTGATCTGCTTGATTCTCAGTCCAGCCGCTCCTCCTCGTGATGATATTATGTTCGTCAGTTCTGGGGTGCAATAGTCAAGTTTTGCCATAAAGGTGGACTCAAGGCTTGTGGCCATAATTCTCTTGAATGTTTCATTTATCTGTTGGATACAAAAGTAGAATGTTCGGGATCATTAACTTTACACCACTAATTCATATCACAGCACAAGAAACAGCCCTTAAAGTGTTACAGAACTCTTTTTTATTATTATTAAAATAACAAACATGTCAGACTTACCTGCTCTGTGCAGAGGTATTGCTCAGCATGGCCCTGGTCCTCCTCTTCTGGGGTCCCCACAGCGATCTTGGCTCTGTCTCCTTTTCTGCAGGACTACCATAGCCAGCCTCTGGCGATGGGAGAGGTAGTCCATGCATAACAGCAGTTTTGTCACAAAAGCAACACTGGAGAAACCAAGAAGAGATCTGTGGAAAAATAATTGGCAGTTATTTTATGCATTACCCAGATATATCCCTGTCCACAATACAATTGAATTTGGTCACTAGCACTTTGGGGTTGATTTACTAAAGGCAAATCCACTCTGCACTACTAGTACACCTGGAAGTGCAGTCACTGTTGATCTGAGGGGAAGCTCTGAAATGAGAGAAAGCTCTGCTGATTAAATTATTCTTACCTTAGCAGCAGGTCTTCCTTCCAACATCTCTCAACTTTCTCTGTGTTAAGTTGGTGGGGGAGGAGACTTGCAATAACTCAAGATAGAACAAAAATGAGTTACCAAGTCCATTTTATTAAGTTATCACAACTTAAATTTCCTTTTACATCAATGAATGCAGAAATGGGTCTGTACAGGACACACACAATTAAGTTGCTGTAATTTTCAACATTTTTACATCAACATCAACACAGCTTATTAAAAAAGGTTTTCAAGATAAAAAGTTTATTTAAAACAATACATTAGAATTAACAGGTCTCTCGAATGCGCGGAGTAAGTCTAAATTTGCGCATGCGTTTCGATGCGCCGCATCCCCAAAACGAGATACGCAAGAAATCTACTTTTTTTTTGATGTACAGTTTGTAGAGAATATATTCACATCCCTAGGAGTTGTCAATATACAGTATTTATAAACGTATAGCTTAGCTAGATCTGCTATTAGAATCTGTCAGGCAGGAGATTGTGCTTGATGCAGTGCTCTAAACGTGTTGTATTGCCTGCATTAGGATTGCATTAGGATTTACCTTAAACATAGTAGCAGTTACACCAACTGCGCTCAGGTGGTATGTAACAGAACACGTACAGTGACACCAACTGCGCTCAGGTGGTATGTAACAGCACACGTACAGTGACACCAACTGCGCTCAGGTGGTATGTAACAGAAAACGTGCAGTGACACTAACTGCACTCAGGTGGTATGTAAACCACACGTACAGTGACACTAACTGCGCTCAGGTGGTATGTAACAGAAAACATGCAGTGACAGATTCAGGTAGAGTTAGGCTGGAGTATCAGTGATACTCCAGCCTAACTGTCACTTTAAGCCGGCGTTTTTGTTACAGAAATGTAACCAGAAAACAAGAAACGCCGGGTTGGAGTTCCGATGCGAGCGAGTAATTGAATTTCGCCATCGCATTGCAACTTTAATTTAAAAATGGCGCTGGGGGCGTTCCCGCTGATTAACGCCGAAAAAATATGTTAATCAGCGGGAATCGGCAATTCACGATCGTATTCGGGCGCGACGCAGTGACTTCCTTACGTTTCCGTATGCGATACGCGGCGTAAAGATCAAGATCAAGATCAAGCAGCCCCCTAGTGGAATATCCTATGTTAAGTATACCGTGTTTCCCCGAAAATAAGACACCGTCTTATATTTTTTTTCCTCAAGAAATCACACTATGGCTTATTTTCGGGGGGTGTCTTATTTTTATTACAGAAAATAAAGGTTGCCTACCTGAACCACACTTGCGCTTCTTAGCATTTCCTCTGTCCACCTGTAGACTGAGATTATCGTATTCTGCACGCCATTTTTGGACCATTCGGATATCCAACTTCTTCTCTTTGCAAAAAGCCGTAAGATTCTTGCCTCGGGAGTCCTCCACAATTCCTTTCTTGTACTCAACAGAATAACTGCTCCTGAGCACCAGTACAGTAACATACACCTATGACGTGTTGTTTACCGCGCCGCGCCGCATTTCGACAACGCCTATCACTACAAGATTCGACACTACATCTTATTTTCGGAGTACGTCTTATTTTCGGGGAAACACGGTAGCCGTCGTCAACGCGTCGAAAAAAAAATAATTTGCGTCGGTTGCGTAAAACGTCCATTAATTGACTTCATTGACGTTCACTCACAGAATTTGGAGCATGCGCACTGGGATGCAATTGACAGTCGACGCATGCGCAGTACGTTCGCCGCGTGATCCTGCTTAGTTTAAATAATACATGCCCCGTACCCGCCCAATTTGAATTCCACCGGCTCATTTTCGATACGATGCCGCAAATTTAGGAGCAAGTGCTTCATGAATAACAGCACTTGCTCCTAAAATTTCGCCAGAGTAACGTAAATGAGAAACGTTACTCCAGATTAAAGATGCTCCCATCTACCTGAATCTGGCCCTATGTGGCCACGCTGTGTAAAAGTCTCACATGTGTGGTATCGCCATACTCGGAGGAATAGAGATTTTTTTTGGGGGTGTAATTTGTCGTATGCATATTGCTCTGTGTGGAAGAAATAACCCGCTAATATGACATAAAATATATATATATTTTTTATTCTTACATCATTTTCAGTCTTTTTTCTTTTATAGTGCAAAAAATAAAAACCGCAGAGGTGATCTAATACCACCAAAAGAATTTGGTCACTAGCACTTTGGGGTTGATTTACTAAAGGCAAATCCACTCTGCACTACTAGTACACCTGGAAGTGCAGTCACTGTTGATCTGAGGGGAAGCTCTGAAATGAGAGAAAGCTCTGCTGATTATATTTTCATATATATATTTTTTATTATTATACATCTATTTTTTTGGATTTTTTTATTTTATTTTTATTTTTATTTTTTAAAGCCTCCCCAGAACATCAATAATATTCTTTTTTTTTTTTATAAGCTTGCCTCCAACCTTTGGGACAAGCAAACAAAAAAAACAAAAAAAACAAAGGGGACGCCCTTATGAGTTCCGTTCCCTATATTCCCTATATGGTGACCAATCTCCCAGGAATTTTCTTCTTGTTCTCTCAGTACCATCGTTAGGTTTTCCATCTGCTGAATCTCCGCTATTCTCCCCATCCATTGCGTTTTTGTTGGGGCTACTGTACTTTTCCAAAGGGGTGGTATACACGCTTTTTCTGCAGTAAGTAAATGTCTCAGTAAGGAATTTTTATAATTTTCATTAGATAGCGGAATATCATGCAGTAGGAAAACTGACGGTTTTTCCTCAAGAGAGACACATCTAAAATTTCTTTGATTGTTTCCAATACCATTTTCCAGAAATCTCTCAGTCTGGGACACTCCCAAAATATGTGCAATATAGTGCCTTCCGCGTTATGACAGCGCCAGCATTGGTTAGACACATGAGGGAATATCCGATTGAGTATTGTCGGAGTTCTATACCACCTGCTTAGGATTTTGTATCCTCCTTCCTGGTATTTAGTTGCCATTGATGATTTATGCGCAAATAACAGAATTTTCTTTTTCTGCATTTCCGTGAAGGTGACTCCTAATTATACATCTATTTTTTTGGATTTTTTTTATTTTTATTTTATTTTTTTAAAGGCTCCCCAGAACATCAATAATATTCTTGATGCTTTGATCCACCGTTCTTTTGTTCCTTATGATCTTCTCCAGTACACCTAAAATTTGTAAAAAAAAACATGTATTAAATTTATGTATTACCTGAAGCTGTGCCGTATGACACTGACCTCATGTGGTGGCATTTTGCGCTTCCTGTGCATCCGGCGAGGGTGGGGCTTGGCACTGTCAGGGTTGGTCGGCTCCATTTCTGCAGCTTGATTGATTGTAAAAAAAGGTTAATCAAAAAGATTAGAGGCCTGAAAGAGGAATATCAATCATTCTTTTTTCTAAGCTTAACACTGGATTTTATCCATTACCGAAGCTGCTGCATTTCTCTACCTTTGAACAAGTTTCCTACATGGAAAAACAACAAGTATACACTGGATCAACTCTGTGTGACACGCTAACTAGGTTGTTCTTGTGACCAACACTCAGTGCCGATCATGACCTCACTGGGGCTCGAAGCAAAATTACATGGCACATTAAAAATGAAAAGCGGGGGGCGCCGACAACAGTGCTGTCGGAAATGACATCTAACATTAAATTGAGAAGCAAGGGGTGCTGACTTCTTGCTTCTTCTCCCATGCAGTCAGCGAGTTGAGAAGCAGGGTGAGGGTCCGAAAATTACTTCTAGTAAGAAGGCGAGGCGGAAGTAGAAGTAGAAGTAGAGGCGTGGCCTCTAGTTATTTGGGGGGCCCTTCACAGCTTTGAGGGGCCCTAAGCGGCTTGCATAGCGAGCCTATAGGGCGGATCGGCCATGCCAACCATTGTGCTACTGAGTCCATATGTGTAATCAACTTCTGCGCTGAGCATACTCTCCTTTTACTGTATAATGACTTAAGTCGGATTATTTAAATCTACTTAATAACAAACACATCTACATTCAATAAAAAATTGGTCTCACATAAAAAGATCTTAAATACAATGAACAACCAAGTATTGGGGAGCTGCGGTGGCTCAAACGCGATTGGCACTGCGCTGACCAGCCATTCACCTCTGCAGCTAGAGGTTCGGATCCCGGTCTCAGCTCCATGTGAATTGAGTTTGGTGGTTTCAGCCCAGCTGATGGTGTGCTATGCTTGCGCTTAGTACGCCCACCCCCCTCCCGCAAAAACCACCGCACTCACACGCACTCGAAATAGGGTTAACATGCACGCACTTTGACCACGCGGTCTCTAAAAAGGAAGGACTAACACGTGGCTGGTTGAGCAGGCTAGTCCCTCTGCGGAACAATGTGTTGGCCCGTCGAGGTTCTCGGCCATCAGATTCGGCGACCCGCCCATCGGGAAAGGCAACCAGCCATTCATCCCGACGGGCCGTCGAGCAAATAGAGAACATGTTCTCTATTTGCTTGACGGGCTTCCCGACGGGCCGGGCTCGCTAAGAGCGTACACACGGCCGAGGTTCTCGCTGGTTTCTGTCGAGAACCTCGGCCGTGTGTACGGGGCTTAATTTCAAATCAGACCATCGCTTCCGCAGCTGCTCACTTGGACCTCTGCACCCGACAGCAGAACACCCCCTCCCCCCGCTTCTCAACTTTCTTTAATGTGACATGTCACTGTCATCAGCAGCCCCCGATTCTAATTTTTAATGTGCAATGTCATTGTGCAAGGAGGTCAGGATCGGCAGGGGAAACTCATGCTATTTTTTCCAATGATTTTTATCCATAATGCAGGGACCAAACATTACAATAAGTAAGCTCATGTTGTGCAGGGACATTTCTAAACACTACTATAGACACCCACCCAGCAGGATTTTTTTTCACTTTAAGCATCATTAAAATCGCTGTTCAAGAAAAAAACTACAGTTTAAAAAAAAAAAAAAATTCCATTGATACATGTTCCCTGGGACAAGACCCGGGTTCTCAAAGATGTTTTCCATTAATAACTTGCATATTGGACTTTCAAATGAGCACTATGGGGTTCAATGGGGTTCTAATGTTCTCGTGCGAACCGAACCCGGGTATGTTCGGCTCATCCCTACAGGGGACAGTAATTTTGGGTCATAACACATTTGTATAGCAATTTTGTTTTTGCCTATATTGGTTACGATAATGTTTTGTTGTAAGAAAAACACATACCACATTTACAAGTGAGGGAAAGAATAGTGTTTGAGTGCCTCCTGAAGTTTTGTTGAAGAAGGACTACGGAATAGCCCTGTCTGGAAGCTGTGTGAAACATAAAAGAGTTGACAGTAGGGAGGCCAAACACAGGGACAAAGAGAGCATAGGGACAGAATAGAGATTTTTTTGGGGGTGTAATTTGTCGTATGCATATTGCTCTGTGTGGAAGAAATAACCCGCTAATATGACATAAAATATATATATATTTTTTATTCTTACATCATTTTCAGTCTTTTTTCTTTTATAGTGCAAAAAATAAAAACCGCAGAGGTGATCTAATACCACCAAAAGAAAGCTCTATTTGTGTGAAAAAAAGGGCAAAAATTTTAGACGGGTACAATGTTCTATGACTAAGTAATTGTCATTCAAATTGTGAGAGCATCGAAAGCTGCAAATCGAGGTGATTAGGAAGGGGGTTTAAGTGCCCAGTGGGTCAAGACTGATGCTAAGTGACTTTCCTGTTATGCTGCTGATTGAATATCCTTTTCCTCCTCACTGATCTTGCTCATAGCTATTAAGATTTTTTTTGGTTCTGGCCTCCGCCACCTAAGGCCCAATGTTTATGCCCCTGTTTAACAGGGGCGTTTAATAACAATTTGTAATGCAATACTTTGCATGTGGCTCTTTTCTGCGCTCCAATTGAAGTATCTGAGGGGTTGCAGTGTAGTGGTGTGACTAAGGCCCAATGTTTCTGCCCCTGTTGAACAGGGGTGTCTAATAACAATTTTTAATGCAATACTTTGCATGTGGCTCTTTTCGGCGATCCAATTTCAGTATCTGTGAGGGGTTGCAGTGTTGTGACACCGCCACCAGTGCCTAAAGCCCACATTTTATGCCCCTGGTCCAGTAATTTTCTTGGTTTGATTCTTTTCTAATTTGAGTTCATTCTAGCTTTCTCCTACGTTATCATAGTCTCATGTTGATTTTCCTTTACTAAATACTCATCTTTGTCAATGTAAACACCACAAATCTAGATGTGTTCTTTTAGGCAGCATTGATATTATTATAGCTTATTAGAAGCCAGACATTGTTCAGTATCCAAAAATATTTATTGTATCACATTGAAAATGTGTCATTTTTTTTCTTAATATATATATATATATATATATATATATATATTAAGAAAAAAAATGACACATTTTCATATATATATTTTTTATTATTATACATCTATTTTTTTGGATTTTTTTATTTTATTTTTATTTTTATTTTTTAAAGCCTCCCCAGAACATCAATAATATTCTTTTTTTTTTTATAAGCTTGCCTCCAACCTTTGGGACAAGCAAACAAAAAAAACAAAAAAAACAAAGGGGACGCCCTTATGAGTTCCGTTCCCTATATTCCCTATATGGTGACCAATCTCCCAGGAATTTTCTTCTTGTTCTCTCAGTACCATCGTTAGGTTTTCCATCTGCTGAATCTCCGCTATTCTCCCCATCCATTGCGTTTTTGTTGGGGCTACTGTACTTTTCCAAAGGGGTGGTATACACGCTTTTGCTGCAGTAAGTAAATGTCTCAGTAAGGAATTTTTATAATTTTCATTAGATAGCGGAATATCATGCAGTAGGAAAACTGACGGTTTTTCCTCAAGAGAGACACATCTAAAATTTCTTTGATTGTTTCCAATACCATTTTCCAGAAATCTCTCAGTCTGGGACACTCCCAAAATATGTGCAATATAGTGCCTTCCGCGTTATGACAGCGCCAGCATTGGTTAGACACATGAGGGAATATCCGATTGAGTATTGTCGGAGTTCTATACCACCTGCTTAGGATTTTGTATCCTCCTTCCAAGTTGCCATTGATGATTTATGCGCAAATAACAGAATTTTCTTTTTCTGCATTTCCGTGAAGGTGACTCCTAATTATACATCTATTTTTTTGGATTTTTTTTATTTTATTTTTATTTTATTTTTTTAAAGGCTCCCCAGAACATCAATAATATTCTTGATGCTTTGATCCACCGTTCTTTTGTTCCTTATGATCTTCTCCAGTACACCTAAAATTTGTAAAAAAAAACATGTATTAAATTTATGTATTACCTGAAGCTGTGCCGTATGACACTGACCTCATGTGGTGGCATTTTGCGCTTCCTGTGCATCCGGCGAGGGTGGGGCTTGGCACTGTCAGGGTTGGTCGGCTCCATTTCTGCAGCTTGATTGATTGTAGTAAAAAAAGGTTAATCAAAAAGATTAGAGGCCTGAAAGAGGAATATCAATCATTCTTTTTTCTAAGCTTAACACTGGATTTTATCCATTACCGAAGCTGCTGCATTTCTCTACCTTTGAACAAGTTTCCTACATGGAAAAACAACAAGTATACACTGGATCAACTCTGTGTGACACGCTAACTAGGTTGTTCTTGTGACCAACACTCAGTGCTCGAAGCAAAATTACATGGCACATTAAAAATGAAAAGCGGGGGGCGCCGACAACAGTGCTGTCGGAAATGACATCTAACATTAAATTGAGAAGCAAGGGGTGCTGACTTCTTGCTTCTTCTCCCATGCAGTCAGCGAGTTGAGAAGCAGGGTGAGGGTCCGAAAATTACTTCTAGTAAGAAGGCGAGGCGGAAGTAGAAGTAGAAGTAGAGGCGTGGCCTCTAGTTATTTGGGGGGCCCTTCACAGCTTTGAGGGGCCCTAAGCGGCTTGCATAGCATGTGCTACTGAGTCCATAACTTCTGCGCTGAGCATACTCTCCTTTTACTGTATAATGACTTAAGTCGGATTATTTAAATCTACTTAATAACAAACACATCTACATTCAATAAAAAATTGGTCTCACATAAAAAGATCTTAAATACAATGAACAACCAAGTATTGGGGAGCTGCGGTGGCTCAAACGCGATTGGCACTGCGCTGACCAGCCATTCACCTCTGCAGCTAGAGGTTCGGATCCCGGTCTCAGCTCCATGTGAATTGAGTTTGGTGGTTTCAGCCCAGCTGATGGTGTGCTATGCTTGCGCTTAGTACGCCCACCCCCCTCCCGCAAAAACCACCGCACTCACACGCACTCGAAATAGGGTTAACTTTGACCACGCGGTCTCTAAAAAGGAAGGACTAACACGTGGCTGGTTGAGCAGGCTAGTCCCTCTGCGGAACAATGTGTTGGCCCGTCGAGGTTCTCGGCCATCAGATTCGGCGACCCGCCCATCGGGAAAGGCAACCAGCCATTCATCCCGACGGGCCGTCGAGCAAATAGAGAACATGTTCTCTATTTGCTTGACGGGCTTCCCGACGGGCCGGGCTCGCTAAGAGCGTACACACGGCCGAGGTTCTCGCTGGTTTCTGTCGAGAACCTCGGCCGTGTGTACGGGGCTTAATTTCAAATCAGACCATCGCTTCCGCAGCTGCTCACTTGGACCTCTGCACCCGACAGCAGAACACCCCCTCCCCCCGCTTCTCAACTTTCTTTAATGTGACATGTCACTGTCATCAGCAGCCCCCGATTCTAATTTTTAATGTGCAATGTCATTGTGCAAGGAGGTCAGGATCGGCAGGGGAAACTCATGCTATTTTTTCCAATGATTTTTATCCATAATGCAGGGACCAAACATTACAATAAGTAAGCTCATGTTGTGCAGGGACATTTCTAAACACTACTATAGACACCCACCCAGCAGGATTTTTTTTCACTTTAAGCATCATTAAAATCGCTGTTCAAGAAAAAAACTACAGTTTAAAAAAAAAAAAAAATTCCATTGATACATGTTCCCTGGGACAAGACCCGGGTTCTCAAAGATGTTTTCCATTAATAACTTGCATATTGGACTTTCAAATGAGCACTATGGGGTTCAATGGGGTTCTAATGTTCTCGTGCGAACCGAACCCGGGTATGTTCGGCTCATCCCTACAGGGGACAGTAATTTTGGGTCATAACACATTTGTATAGCAATTTTGTTTTTGCCTATATTGGTTACGATAATGTTTTGTTGTAAGAAAAACACATACCACATTTACAAGTGAGGGAAAGAATAGTGTTTGAGTGCCTCCTGAAGTTTTGTTGAAGAAGGACTACGGAATAGCCCTGTCTGGAAGCTGTGTGAAACATAAAAGAGTTGACAGTAGGGAGGCCAAACACAGGGACAAAGAGAGCATAGGGACAGAATAGAGATTTTTTTGGGGGTGTAATTTGTCGTATGCATATTGCTCTGTGTGGAAGAAATAACCCGCTAATATGACATAAAATATATATATATTTTTTATTCTTACATCATTTTCAGTCTTTTTTCTTTTATAGTGCAAAAAATAAAAACCGCAGAGGTGATCTAATACCACCAAAAGAAAGCTCTATTTGTGTGAAAAAAAGGGCAAAAATTTTAGACGGGTACAATGTTCTATGACTAAGTAATTGTCATTCAAATTGTGAGAGCATCGAAAGCTGCAAATCGAGGTGATTAGGAAGGGGGTTTAAGTGCCCAGTGGGTCAAGACTGATGCTAAGTGACTTTCCTGTTATGCTGCTGATTGAATATCCTTTTCCTCCTCACTGATCTTGCTCATAGCTATTAAGATTTTTTTTGGTTCTGGCCTCCGCCACCTAAGGCCCAATGTTTATGCCCCTGTTTAACAGGGGCGTTTAATAACAATTTGTAATGCAATACTTTGCATGTGGCTCTTTTCTGCGCTCCAATTGAAGTATCTGAGGGGTTGCAGTGTAGTGGTGTGACTAAGGCCCAATGTTTCTGCCCCTGTTGAACAGGGGTGTCTAATAACAATTTTTAATGCAATACTTTGCATGTGGCTCTTTTCGGCGATCCAATTTCAGTATCTGTGAGGGGTTGCAGTGTTGTGACACCGCCACCAGTGCCTAAAGCCCACATTTTATGCCCCTGGTCCAGTAATTTTCTTGGTTTGATTCTTTTCTAATTTGAGTTCATTCTAGCTTTCTCCTACGTTATCATAGTCTCATGTTGATTTTCCTTTACTAAATACTCATCTTTGTCAATGTAAACACCACAAATCTAGATGTGTTCTTTTAGGCAGCATTGATATTATTATAGCTTATTAGAAGCCAGACATTGTTCAGTATCCAAAAATATTTATTGTATCACATTGAAAATGTGTCATTTTTTTTCTTAATATATATATATATATATATATATATATATATTAAGAAAAAAAATGACACATTTTCATATATATATTTTTTATTATTATACATCTATTTTTTTGGATTTTTTTATTTTATTTTTATTTTTATTTTTTAAAGCCTCCCCAGAACATCAATAATATTCTTTTTTTTTTTATAAGCTTGCCTCCAACCTTTGGGACAAGCAAACAAAAAAAACAAAAAAAACAAAGGGGACGCCCTTATGAGTTCCGTTCCCTATATTCCCTATATGGTGACCAATCTCCCAGGAATTTTCTTCTTGTTCTCTCAGTACCATCGTTAGGTTTTCCATCTGCTGAATCTCCGCTATTCTCCCCATCCATTGCGTTTTTGTTGGGGCTACTGTACTTTTCCAAAGGGGTGGTATACACGCTTTTGCTGCAGTAAGTAAATGTCTCAGTAAGGAATTTTTATAATTTTCATTAGATAGCGGAATATCATGCAGTAGGAAAACTGACGGTTTTTCCTCAAGAGAGACACATCTAAAATTTCTTTGATTGTTTCCAATACCATTTTCCAGAAATCTCTCAGTCAGGGACACTCCCAAAATATGTGCAATATAGTGCCTTCCGCGTTATGACAGCGCCAGCATTGGTTAGACACATGAGGGAATATCCGATTGAGTATTGTCGGAGTTCTATACCACCTGCTTAGGATTTTGTATCCTCCTTCCAAGTTGCCATTGATGATTTATGCGCAAATAACAGAATTTTCTTTTTCTGCATTTCCGTGAAGGTGACTCCTAATTATACATCTATTTTTTTGGATTTTTTTTATTTTATTTTTATTTTATTTTTTAAAGGCTCCCCAGAACATCAATAATATTCTTGATGCTTTGATCCACCGTTCTTTTGTTCCTTATGATCTTCTCCAGTACACCTAAAATTTGTAAAAAAAAACATGTATTAAATTTATGTATTACCTGAAGCTGTGCCGTATGACACTGACCTCATGTGGTGGCATTTTGCGCTTCCTGTGCATCCGGCGAGGGTGGGGCTTGGCACTGTCAGGGTTGGTCGGCTCCATTTCTGCAGCTTGATTGATTGTAGTAAAAAAAGGTTAATCAAAAAGATTAGAGGCCTGAAAGAGGAATATCAATCATTCTTTTTTCTAAGCTTAACACTGGATTTTATCCATTACCGAAGCTGCTGCATTTCTCTACCTTTGAACAAGTTTCCTACATGGAAAAACAACAAGTATACACTGGATCAACTCTGTGTGACACGCTAACTAGGTTGTTCTTGTGACCAACACTCAGTGCTCGAAGCAAAATTACATGGCACATTAAAAATGAAAAGCGGGGGGCGCCGACAACAGTGCTGTCGGAAATGACATCTAACATTAAATTGAGAAGCAAGGGGTGCTGACTTCTTGCTTCTTCTCCCATGCAGTCAGCGAGTTGAGAAGCAGGGTGAGGGTCCGAAAATTACTTCTAGTAAGAAGGCGAGGCGGAAGTAGAAGTAGAAGTAGAGGCGTGGCCTCTAGTTATTTGGGGGGCCCTTCACAGCTTTGAGGGGCCCTAAGCGGCTTGCATAGCATGTGCTACTGAGTCCATAACTTCTGCGCTGAGCATACTCTCCTTTTACTGTATAATGACTTAAGTCGGATTATTTAAATCTACTTAATAACAAACACATCTACATTCAATAAAAAATTGGTCTCACATAAAAAGATCTTAAATACAATGAACAACCAAGTATTGGGGAGCTGCGGTGGCTCAAACGCGATTGGCACTGCGCTGACCAGCCATTCACCTCTGCAGCTAGAGGTTCGGATCCCGGTCTCAGCTCCATGTGAATTGAGTTTGGTGGTTTCAGCCCAGCTGATGGTGTGCTATGCTTGCGCTTAGTACGCCCACCCCCCTCCCGCAAAAACCACCGCACTCACACGCACTCGAAATAGGGTTAACTTTGACCACGCGGTCTCTAAAAAGGAAGGACTAACACGTGGCTGGTTGAGCAGGCTAGTCCCTCTGCGGAACAATGTGTTGGCCCGTCGAGGTTCTCGGCCATCAGATTCGGCGACCCGCCCATCGGGAAAGGCAACCAGCCATTCATCCCGACGGGCCGTCGAGCAAATAGAGAACATGTTCTCTATTTGCTTGACGGGCTTCCCGACGGGCCGGGCTCGCTAAGAGCGTACACACGGCCGAGGTTCTCGCTGGTTTCTGTCGAGAACCTCGGCCGTGTGTACGGGGCTTAATTTCAAATCAGACCATCGCTTCCGCAGCTGCTCACTTGGACCTCTGCACCCGACAGCAGAACACCCCCTCCCCCCGCTTCTCAACTTTCTTTAATGTGACATGTCACTGTCATCAGCAGCCCCCGATTCTAATTTTTAATGTGCAATGTCATTGTGCAAGGAGGTCAGGATCGGCAGGGGAAACTCATGCTATTTTTTCCAATGATTTTTATCCATAATGCAGGGACCAAACATTACAATAAGTAAGCTCATGTTGTGCAGGGACATTTCTAAACACTACTATAGACACCCACCCAGCAGGATTTTTTTTCACTTTAAGCATCATTAAAATCGCTG
This sequence comes from Rana kukunoris, assembly GCA_029574335.1. Taxonomy (NCBI): domain Eukaryota; kingdom Metazoa; phylum Chordata; class Amphibia; order Anura; family Ranidae; genus Rana; species Rana kukunoris. The sequence goes on along the minus strand of CM056054.1, from coordinate 84,701,558 downwards.
TTCAAGAAAAAAACTACAGTTTAAAAAAAAAAAAAAATTCCATTGATACATGTTCCCTGGGACAAGACCCGGGTTCTCAAAGATGTTTTCCATTAATAACTTGCATATTGGACTTTCAAATGAGCACTATGGGGTTCAATGGGGTTCTAATGTTCTCGTGCGAACCGAACCCGGGTATGTTCGGCTCATCCCTACAGGGGACAGTAATTTTGGGTCATAACACATTTGTATAGCAATTTTGTTTTTGCCTATATTGGTTACGATAATGTTTTGTTGTAAGAAAAACACATACCACATTTACAAGTGAGGGAAAGAATAGTGTTTGAGTGCCTCCTGAAGTTTTGTTGAAGAAGGACTACGGAATAGCCCTGTCTGGAAGCTGTGTGAAACATAAAAGAGTTGACAGTAGGGAGGCCAAACACAGGGACAAAGAGAGCATAGGGACAGTACTGAAAAAATATTTATTTTAAGGGGGGATTGTGATGAATTAGGGTAAAAATCCTATTTGATGAGTTAAGCTAATTTTTGTTATTAGAACCACAGAAATGTTTTCTCTTTCCTATATTCCTTATACTGTTTATTTGTTTTTATACGCATTATGCATATGTATGTATGGTTATGTCACAATACTGCTTATTTTCCTTGAGGATTTTATATCAGATATTGTTTCGTAGTTATGAGCCCAGCATTGAAGATGTGAAGAAACAGATATTAGGTTGTGGAAGTTGCCATTTGAGATGGAGATACAGGGGACATATACTATTTTTGGAGGCAGCTCCCTCCTGAATTCCTCTTTCCAAGGGACAAGTATAGACTGCATTCTAGAGAGGAAGCCGCCCTCCCCCCTCCTCCTTCTGTCTCCTTCCTTCACACAGAGAACCAACATGGCTGTTGGACTTGTGGACTGTTTGTACTATGAAGAAGCCCTGTATCTTCTACGGCAGATCCTTGCAGAGCTGACTAAGGAATCCCTGTATATGAATTTTGAACAAAGAACTTACATTACATGTGCTTAAATATGACAAACGTCACAGGGGGCGTGTAGTGAGTGGGTGGATCAGTGCGTAAATGGGAGTCAAAACTGTATGATCTGTGTGCATGTATTTGTGATGTCATTTTGCCAATAAAAAGAACTGGGCAAGCCCAGTCACTTCCTGTTGCTGGTGAATGCTGGAAAAGGTGAGATATAGATTATTTTTGTCTGGATTGTACCTCCCGAAGGAGGTCTTCCCTCCTCATGGCCATGATGTCTCTCAGAGTTTCCTGGAGGGACTCAATGTTATCTAGGGTTGTCCCGATACCACTTTTTTTAGGACCGAGTACAAGTACCGATACTTTTTTATGTGCTCGCCGATACCGAATACCCCCACAAATGCAGCCATGTCCCCCCACAAATGCAGCCATGTCCCCCCACAAATGCAGCCATGTCCCCCCCACAAATGCAGCCATATCCCCCCCACAAATGCAGCCATGTCCTCCCAACACATGCAGCCATGTCCCCCACATATATGCAGCCATGTCTCCCACAATATATGCAGCCATGTCCCCCACAATATATGCAGCCATGTCCCCCACATATATGCAGCCATGTCCCCCACAATATATGCAGCCATGTCCCCCACATATATGAAGCCATGTCCCCCACATATATGCAGCCATGTCCCCCCACATATATGCAGCCATATCCCCCCACATATTGCAGCCATGTCCCCCATATATGCAGCCATGTCCCCCCACATATATCCAGCCATGTCCCTAAACATATGCAGCCATGTTCCCCCGCCTCCGCCGCGTTAATCACCGTGCGGCGAATATTACATGCAGCTTTTGTTTGAATAGCTGTTTTCCCTGCCACGCCGTGTAAAGGACACTCCCTTTGCTCGGGATTGGACAGATACACAGCAATTCAAACTGAAGGTGCCTGTAATGTTCGCCGCGGCGATATACGGCGGCGGCAGCGGGGGGGGGGGGGCAAGTATTCTATTTAGGCATTGGGGGTATTTGCGGGAGTACAAATACTCCCACAAATACTCGGTATCGGTCCCGATACTGATACTGGTATCGGTATCGGGACAACCCTATTATAACCCTTTTCCAGAAAACGCCCAGTCAACGTCTCAGCCTGGACTATAAACTGCCAAGAATCGGAGCAATTCCTCCCCAATCTCAAATATTGACTCTTGGGAACTGCTTTCAACCATTGTGCATGATGGCAGCTATCCATTGGGTGGGATACAAGAAGTTCTGTCCCTTTCTTTAAAAAACGTAGAAGTAAGAAATATTCCATCCCTGATTTCAATCCCCAAATCCAGATAGTGTACCTCACTCTGGCTAGCCTCATATTTTAACTGTATCCCCCGTGAGTTGTTATTTAGGGATAGCACGAAAGCAACCAAATCATGAAGTTCACCGGCCCATAGGAGGAGAATCTCATCAATGTATCTAGTCAAAAGGGCTAGTTGGGGTCCGATTAGATGACATCCTCCTCCCACTTGGCCATAAACAGATTGGCCAGGCTGAGGGGAATATTTAGCCCCCATGGCAACCCCCATATCCTGTTTATAGAAGTTGTCATCGAACCAAAAGTAGTTAGATGATGCCGCAAATCTAAGTAAAGACATTATGAACTCTACTTGTATGTGAGGGAGTCCAGAGTCTCTGGTCAGGAACAGTTCGACCGCCTCAAACCCCAGTTCGTGGGGGATAATGGTGTACAGGGAGGTGACGTCCACTGTAACCATCCACATATTTGTTGTGGGGGAGCAACCAGAGAGGATGTTAATACACTCTAAAAAATAATGCCTTGACAAGCTTTTTAAGTTATGACAATGCCAGGTAAAATCAAGTGGAAGCAACAACCTACATTGTGTTGAGGTAATTAGCTTTTCTGCTAGATATAAATGCATTTTTATTTACCACCTACTTAATTACTGGCATTATAAACACATATTTTTAAGTTGAGTACTCAACAATATTAAGTTGCTCCAATTCGTTTTTCCAGTTTCTACAATCATTTTTTCAAGTCACATGTACTTAATAGCTACAATTTATGAGCACACTTTTTTTAGCTTAATAAACAGCTAATATCAAGTTGGTCCAAAGTTATTTTCTGTATTAGTGTTTAGCTACTATAACTTTCAAAAATAAATTCATTCAACAAAACAATTGTTAAACAATTAACTTTATTTTTTATTTTAACATAAATATTAAAGTTAACATAAATAGAAAAATGTTTCAAACATAAATATTTGTACCATGTATCAGGCCTAATATATCTAAAACCACAGTGCCAAATATAAACTTAGGACCGTCTCACACCGGAAATTGCAGAATTGCTTTGTATGTTCACATGCAGTTCTGTGTGGTGCGATATCAGCCCATTCATTTTGGATGGGCTGAAATTGCGCTGCACTTAAAGTAGTGTATCTGCAATTGGAAACTCATTGCAAATGGATCAAATTATACTTCTGTACCATGAGATCCAGTGCGAGCAAACACACTGCATTTGTGATCTGCATTTGGGGTGTCATTAGCTTAATATTGACACCCACTGCAGAACACAGCTGCAGTGCATTCTGAACATGGTGTGGCAAATGCTAATGTAATGTGGGTTTTCTACAATGCATTCTGGTGTGAACGGGCCTCAAAAGTACATTTTGTTTTTATCTTTATTTTGTTTTATCAGTATACAAACAATAAAATAATATTATCAACATAAGTTTCCATAAAAAGGCAACAAGGCAACAAAGCAATGTTTAGGTTTTACAAAGCAGAATGGAAAAATAATAACATTATACATATCAAAGCACATCATATACATCCATGCAAGGGTACATTCACACTGAGGCGCTTTGCAGGTGCTACAGCGCTAAAAATAGTGCTAAAACTAGCGCCTGCAAAGCACCCTGATAGAGCCTCTCCTTTCACTCCAGTGTGAAAGCCTGAGGCTCTATGCTGGCAGTTTTAACCTTTTTTTGCCCACTAGGGGGTTGTAAAGGTTTGTCTTTTATTTTCTAAATAGTTTCCTTTAAGCTAGTGCATTGTTGGTTCACTTACCTTTTCCTTCCATTTCCCTTCTAAATGATTTTTTTCTTTGTTTAAATCTCTTACTTCCTGTTTCTCCTCAGTAAGCTTTCCACCATCATCTGAGTGGTGGAAAGTCATTTAGAACAGCTTACCGAACAGCTTACTGAGGAGGAACAGGAAGTGAGAAATTCAGACAAAGAAAACAAAGAAAAAAACATTTGGAAGATAAATTGAAGGAAAAGGTAAATGAACCAACAATGCACTAGCTTAAAGGAACCCAGTTATAAAATAAAAAACAAACCTTTACAACCCCTTTAAAAGCACCCCGCTAGCAGCCAAATAGCACCACCAAAACGAAGGCTCAGTGTGCAAGCAGCCTTAGGACAAGTATAAAGAGAGAAGAGGGAGCTGATAAGGGGGAAGAGCATCAAACAAAAAAAAACAGACAAATAGGAATACCACAATAGTGGCCATAGGTTGGAGGGAAGAGAGGAAAACAGTCCCTCCGGCTCCAAGGAAATAAACAATCAGAATATGATTTACTAAAGGCAAATCAACTTTGCACGTCAAGTGCAAGTGCTGTAGAACTGAGGAAAAGTTCTGAAATTAGGTTAAGCTCTGCTTATTATCCAATCATGTGCAAGTGAAAAATGCTGTTTTTTTTCTTTTCATTTCCTTGTGTGTCCCCTTAGAATCTACAGAGACTGCATTTGCAGTGCAAAGTGGATTTGCCTTTAGTAAATACCCCCCCCCCTTTACTGCAATCACAGGGGGTTATTTTTTTAAAGGCAAATCCACTTTGCACTGCAAGTGCAGTCTCTGTAGATCTGAGGGGGACATGAAAGGAAAAGAAAAAAAAAACAATTCTTGCTTGTACATGATTGGATGATAGAATAAGCAGAGATCCCCTTGTTTCTGAACTTTCCCTCAGATCTACAGTGACTGCACTTCCAAGTGCATATGTGCAAAAAAATATATTTTGACTGAAAAAAACAATTTCAAATACCATACTCAGAATCAAGTCGACGCATGCTTGGAAGCATTGAACTTAATTTTTCAGCACCTCGTTGTGTTCTACGTCACCGCGTTCTGGTCCGATGGGATTTTAGGCCCGATGGTGTGTACGCACATCAGACCACTTCAGCGTGGTCCAATGGAAACGGTCCGTCGGACCAGTCTCATCGGACCGGTCTGATCGTGTGTACGTGGCCTTAGTGCTTTTCAGTCTATTACAGCGTGATGAATGTGCTATCTCCATTACAAACGCTAGTTTTACCAGAACGAGTGCTCCCGTCTCATAACTTGCTTTGCGTGTTTTGTTCCCGTCATTAAAGCCCACACACGATAATTTTTCACGATGTGAAAAATAACAACGTGAAAAACGATGCAAAAATTTAGAGATGTTCTACATTTTTAATGCCCATTTTTCACGTTGCAAAAAATGCTCTGAAGCCTACACACGTGTACACGGAATTAGTTTTGAAGTTTTCCCATAATTATTATTGGTTGCCAAAAAGTACTGTAAAAAATATAAAACAACACAGTCACTTCCAGTGCTAAGGGGTCTTCTGAGGTGAAGGGTAACAGGGACAAAGCTATCACAAGACCAGGTGGATGCTGCCTTCCTCAGATTGGGTGAACCGATGAAAATAATGAGAAATACAAAAATGGAAGGCACGCACACCTAGTGCATTACCAACTACAATTTAATTCATAAAAATTCATAACAAGTGGGTACTCACAAAGCACAAATCTCAATTGAGCCATAAAAAACACACAGTGTGGACATGTGCAGGAACACAACACAGTGTATAGCTGATATGTTTCGGGGGCACATCCCTTTCCTAGCTAGGCTAAGGCAGGGGTTGTGCCCCTGAAATGCATGAGCACATGTCTACACACATGTCTACACACTGTTTTTATGGCTCAATTGAGATTTGTGCTTTGTGAGTACCCACTTTTTATTGATTTTTAGGAGTTAAATTGTCATTGGTAAGGCACGAAAAAGACACACGCATGCCTTCCATTTTTGTCTTTTTCGTAACTAAAAAATAATAATTTTATGTAATCAATCATTTTCAGCTCAAGTTCAATAATTGAATATTTGAATAGATACGGAGACTACAGAGTGGTTCTTATATACTGCATGTTTAATTTTTCTCTCAATATGTTCTGTTTACTTACGCTAAACTCTTTGAAAAGGTCTTCCTCCCTCTCTCCAAGTACACGATAAGGCAGCGGATGGCTACTTCTCTGCGTGTTTCAATTGTATTGTGCTAATGAAGAAAAATGGTGTAAAAAGAATCAGGGGGAAGTCCCTTAAAGTAATTGGACAGCTAAAAGTTTTATATTTTTAAAATACTGTTACAAACATGTTATACTTACCTGCTCTTTACAAGGGTTTTGCATAGAGTAGTCCCAATCCTCTTCTTCTGGGGTCCCCAGCTGGAGCTACCGGCTCCTCCCCCTTCTGAATGCCCCCATAGTAAAACCACTAGCTATGGGGGCACTCATTTGGGCTCGCTCCCAATCTGGGCTCTGTGCGTCTATTGAGACACAACTTGGCCCTGTCCCCAGTCTCTTCTCACTGTGACTGTGATGGAACTTCTGCTTTTTGGAACCCTCCCCCCTCCGGTGTCACATTTGGCACTTTTCAGTGGGGTGCAGAAACCTGTTCAATACAGGTATTTGCTCCCACTTCCGGGCATAGATAGCCGCATTATATGTGGGAATCTATGCCACATCTGGTGCCTCCTCCTACGGGGGAGACAGTAGTGACTATTCGGATGACACCGCGTAACTCGCACATGCACAGTAGGGAACCAGGAAGTGAAGCCGCAATTCTTCACTTCCCGATTCCCTTACCAAATATGGCAGCGGCAGCACCCGAGAGACAAGGGAGAGATCAGCTTCGGGTGCCGACATCGCGGGTCCCCTAAGTGTCCATATTTTAAAATTCAGCAGCTGCAGTATTTGTAGCTGCTGACTTTAAAAAATAAAAATAAAAAAAATTGGTGGACCTCCTCTTTAATGCAGACAATGCAGCATAGTGAAAAAACCTTCTGCCTTTAAACCACTTTAGTCAATATAATCTGAACGGGTGACAACCAACAGCCTTCAAGTAGTAAAGACTATGAAAAAAAGTTTCCCCTGCAAGGCAATATCAAAATGTGCTAGTATGTACTGAATACTAGCACATTATGAAAGACTTACCTTAAAATGAAGCCCTCCAGCGACGTGCTGCCAATGCTACAAATGCTTCCATCTTCACCCGGTCCTCTTTCCTGGTACGCAAACCCCAGCCGCCTGACTGGCCAAGCCGCCAATATATCACTCCCACGCACGTTTAGGAGATATTCATTTTACCTATAGGTAGGCTTTATTATAAGCTTACTTGTAGGTAAAAAAAAAAACAATGAGCATTTACTATGACTTTCATTTAAGAGATAAATCTAAACAATTGTCATACCAGAAGAAGCATGTCTTTGATCTGCTTGATTCTCATTCCAGCCGCTCCTCCTCGTGATGATACTATGTTCATCAGTTTTGGGGTGCAATAGTCAAGTTTTGCCATAAAGGTGGACTCAAGGCTTGTGGCCGTAATTCTCTTGAATTCCTCATTTATCTGTTGGATACAAAAGTAGAATAATTAAATGTTTGGGATAATTAGCTTTACACCACTAATTCATATCACAGCACAAGAGCTAAGGAGAAACAGCCCTTAAAGTGTTGCAAAATAATTTATTATTATTAAAATAACAAACATGTCATACTTACCTGCTCTGGGCAGTGGTATTTCTAAGCATGGCCCTGGTCCTCCTCTCCTGGGGTCCCCACAGCGATCTTGACTCTGTCTCCTTTTCTGCTTTTTCAGCCTCTGGTGATGGGAGAGGTAGTCCCTGCGTAACACTTCCTCTGATTGTCAGCAGAAAAAGCCAATGGCTTCTGCTGCTGCTTGAATGCAGTGTAAAGCGGAAGTAAGGGTAGAAAATATGCAGCTGTGCACAACACTGATCTCTTCTCCCCTCTCTTCCCCTTCACACAGGGAAAGGGGGCACAGGGAAACTGAAAACGTTTTCTACCTTAATGCAAGCCATTAAGGTAAAAAATCGTTTTAGGTTTAGTAATAGTTTAAATCTGTGTGAGCTCTCAGTAGGGGACCAAAATGACTCCTTGTTATTTCCTGCTAAAGAGGTCAACACAGACTTTGATCTACAATCATTTAAATCTATGCATGCTGAAATATTATTACTTGCATGTATGAGGATTGTTATTACAAAACAAACAATTATTACAGAACAAATGAGGAAAAAAAACACATTAGGTAAACGTGTAAACATTTAGGCCCCTTTCACATGATCGGACAGTTCGGGTCTGCCTGTCAGTTTTGACGGCGGACCTGAATGGCCACTCCATGCAGTCCTATGGAGCGTCGGATGTCAGTGGAGACATGTCCGCTGACATCAGACCCGATCCGCCAAAATCAGTTGGATGGCGATACGTCCCCATCCGTCAATGGCAGATTGGATCGGGTGAGATCTGATGAAAACGGACATGCTGTTTTCATCAGATCTCTCCATAGGAGACAGTGCCGCTGCACAAGCCCCTCCCCGCTCAGTGAGCAGAGAGGGACTTGTCATTCACCGGCTCAGTGGAGATCTGCTGAAAGGATCCTTACTGTGATGAATTACTTATCTGTATGTTGGAGTAATTCCAAGCTAATTTAAAAAAAAGTCTGATTGTGTAAACAATGACTGCCTACAGATGTGGAAATCAATATCAATTTTTTTTTTTTTTACCTGGGTAGCATCAAATAATGCAGGCCAGCGTTCCTTGAAATCCTTTATGGTAGGTTCCTCACAAATGACTTCTTGCCTGCGAAGAGAGAAAGTCTTGGCCATCTTCTCAGCAACCACCTTGGCAATTATCTCTTTTTGTCACTTCATGTAGGAGGTCCACTCTCTCGCTTTCCAAGCTATCAGTGGTTTCTCCTTTTGGATGAGGAGGTAGGTAGTTCACTTCAGCCTTTCTAGGTTTTTTAACATTTTTGGCCATGTGCTTGTTTTCGCTTGAGTGAGTTTACCTCAAGTTCTGGACAACCAAGGCCTCGAAGTTTGGACCTGAAGTTGTTCATTTTGTATTTGAGTCTCTGTATCCATCCATAACATCCATTAAAAGATCCTGGTTCTTTAAGGCAGTGATGTGTTTTGACCAAAGTCTCTGCTACTTGGCTTAGTTGAGCACTTGAAGGATCATAAATTACTTCAGCTAATCTTCCAAGGCAGTAGTGATATGAGATCTTTGATGCTGAAAAGAGTCCCAGACTTACTAAAGTTATCATTGCCAGACTGAAGTAGCATCTCTGTACTGTGAGAGAAACGGGGAATTTTAAATTCTAAGGGCCAACCCTTTAACCGCTGGGCTAGGTTTTCTTTTATTGGTTCTGGAGAAAGAATCAATGTATCATTGGAGGACACCACTGAGTGGCTATCATCAGAAGCCTGAAGAGAACCTTCAATAATGCTTGAGAAGGAGTCCTCTAATATTGTCAGATTTACTGTAGTGGGTAACTGGATATACTCAACTTTGATGGTGTCCTTATCCTTAATGTCAGTGGTTGAGAGCAAGGAAAAAAAGTCATTACCAAAATCGACATCCTTAAAATGCAAACAGAAATCGTCAGTAAGTCCAAATGTGTTTTAAACCACTAATTTAAGTTCTCCAACTGTCTCAGGAATTCCAGATGGTAATGTCAGTTTCTGGACATCATGGTCCGAAAGTATTACTCGTAGATGGGCTGGCTGTGACATTGATCAAGCTGCAATGAATAACATTTTCAAAATATTTTAGCGAGTATCATAACTACGGAAAAAGTATTATCTTATTCAATTAAACACAAGTTTAACAAGTCAAGAATATGTTTACAATCTATGGAACATAAATGAAGCGTTTTAGGGTTACTATGCTTTTTCCACCAACAGTATATGGTGTTAAAGGTAATATATCTGACAGTTCTGTGGGATCTATAACTTTAATGGTGCGCGTTTTTTCTAGGACATAGATCCTGAGATGCTCAACTGACCAAGCACTTAAGCATTTTACAATGAATGCAAGAGAACCCTTTACAATAACAATTTGGATCAACTCTCCGAACTCTGTCAGACCACCCATTGAGCCATTAGCCAAAATCATTCCAATTGCATACTTTGTGCCATTGTAATACACATTGTTGGCTATTTGAATACTTTTCTGTTTAGGGAATTTAGCTTGTAGACCTTCCTGGATGTCTTCTGTTAACAGAGTAACATCAACAGTAGACAGTTTTGATGACTGCAACACAGGTTTCACAACACTGGGACCATGCTGGTGATATGAAAGCATCAGCTGATGCTTAATGGAAAGTGACAGTAAAATATTTCGAAAGCTATGAGTATGCCTAACAACACGCTTAAAAAAACTGTGTTTGGCTTCAAACCGCATAGTCCACAGTAACACCAAGGGACCAAAAGCTCTGATGAGTTGTGGATAATGTTCCAGATAATGATGTTTAGGGATAAGTTTCTCCTGAGGGAAAACCTGGAGAAATCTGTACCTGTGTTCGGAGATTTTACTGTCTAGGTAGCAAATAGTCTCCTCTGTGTGAACATGACTTACAACAAGCTCAACAATGTCTTTTAGGACTAGAAGTAGTTCCCATGCTGGTTCACCTTCTGGGATTTTTGTTCCAATTAAGAGGGGCAAGAATCGCAGGAGTGACCAGTTTTCATGAGCATTCCCTCCAATACTTTTCCGTGCTGCAAAATTCAAAGGAACTTGTTGTGGAGCATCTGTGTTGTCTGACCATTTTGTAGGGGAATGTTTTGATGCGTTTGTTGAGTTCATCAAGGGTAAAGTATTTACTCTTGATAAACATTTGAAGACACAGGGCCAATTCAAGGGGCACTATACCCTCAAACAGATCATGCAGTACATCCGGTGGGTAACCTGACAAAACATTGAAATATTTCAGCTTTTTTGTAAGTGCACAATGCTTCTTGACTCCACAGACATGAGTCAAAGCAGCATTTTGCTGCACAGCTTGGATATGCATGTCATGCTGTTATTTGGTTCTGAATTGGAAATCTCCTGATCTCACTTCTTTTACCTGAAACTCTGAGTGTTCACCCTGACAAAATCTACACACATGAGAACTGGAGAAGCTTTCAACAAACCCACCGAGAGAGTGGGCCCCAAGATTATCTGCAACAACACTAAAGACTGTTCCTTTCACCCTTTTGCCTAATGTGGGGACATACAGGCCCTCCTCCTCCAAGCTCACAAGATCTTTAAGCAGTGGCTCCAGTACAGTACTGTAACCAAATCTCTTCACATCCTCTGCCCTGCAGAGTATTGCTAAGAAGATGGATGTAAGTGAAGATCTGAGCAGTGCAGGAACATCAGCCAACACCCAGTACACAGCTGTAATTTTGTGTTTTTTCCTGAATGTGCCCAGAGGATTGCATATTTCAAAGTCATCAACATAGAGATTGAGAGCAATTGTAGGATCACTTCCGGAAAACAATGTATTTTTTTTATAATAAAAGCCATCAGAAAATGCCCTATAATGAGTTTCACCATTTTTTTGAGCTACCCTCTCATGCAATATAAAATCAAGGATCTCTTTCTTGTTTAAAACCTGAAGCAGTGACTTCAGGATAGGGACATACTGGAAGCTTCTGTTTTCTTCCTTACTAAGTACATACCCTACTGGTTCCACCACAGCAAACTTTTCCTTAAAGTAAGTCCTTCTCTTGTAGGCAGAAGAAAGTGGTCCACCACTGTTCAAGGAAGAGGTAAATGGATTGCCATCACAAAGATTTGTCACTATGTCTGACACAACAGCCTCATCGATCTCACAGTTATGCCTTTTCAAACAGGACTGTAGAATATCTTTAATGATGGGACCTGCTGCTGAATGAGAGATAAAATTTAATTCTTCAACGACCTCATCAATGCACCTGTTTGACACATTAAACATACTTTCTAGTTTTAAAAATAACAAAGCCAAGTTTTTTTCAATGAGATTTGGTAGATCTCTCACATCATTATCATCTTGACCATTATCAGCAAATAGTTCACAATCCTGAACATCCTTATCACTGCAATCATCTATATTTGAAGAATTTATATACCTTTTTAGAAGGTCTTCTTTAAAATCTTGCAGTGAATGAGGAGTATGCTTTCTGCTTCTATGGGAGGCAAAAGTTCCATAAATGTTAGTGCTAAAATTGCAGTTCTTAAAAACACAGATGACAGTCTCATTTTTTTTCAAATGTTGACCAAGGTGTTCAAAGAACTCTCTCTCTGTTAATAATGTGTTTGCACCACAACACTTGCAAGTAAAAGAGAATTTCAGCATGGACTCCTTCTATACTTTCCTGAGAATGATTTCTGGATAGATGCGATTTAAGACTACCCCATGTTCTGAAGGAAGAAAAGCAGTCATGGTAAAGACAGGGCAAAGGTTGCCCACCATGATTATGGTGCAGCCTGTAATGTTTTAGAAGCACTGCTTTTGTAGAAGTTGTAAATTTACATATTTTGCAGCCCCAGCGCATGTTGCTGAATAACAGGACTATTAAACTCTAATCAGACATATTTTCTAAGTGTAGATATATATGTAGGGTTGGGAAATACAATTATATGATATAATAATTCATACCTTCTCCTGCAACAGTTTTTTTTTGGTCACAAAAGCAACCCTGGAGAAACCAACAAGAGATCTGTGGAAAAATAATTGGCAGTTATTTCATGCATTACACAGATATATCCCTGTCCAAAATACAATTGAATTTGGTCAATAGCACTTTGGGGTTGATTTACTAAAGGCAAATCCACTCTGCACTACTAGTGCACTTGGAAGTGCAGTCACTGTAGATCTGAGGAGAAGCTCTGAAATGAGGGGAAGCTCTGCTGATTTTATCATCCAATCACGTGCAAGCTAAAATGCTGTTTTTTTTGCTTGCATATCCCCCTTAGATCTACAGTGACTGCACTTCCAAGTGCACTTCTAGTACCCTTGATAGTAAATCAACCCCCTTTTTCTAAATTTGAAAACATGATAATCTATGTGAATAACAGCAAATTTTAAACAATACAATGAAGTCTTGAATGTAGTTTGCCATAGAAGCTAAAAACTATAATACTGACATTTTTTTTTTCAAGCTTAGCAGATTTCACAAATGCCACACTATCAATCCTATCAAGCAATGATGTCCACAAGGCTAAATACAACCAGCACTATATTAGGACAAAGTTTGTTTGTTGGTGTTGCCTTTTAACCCCTAGATCTCTAGCTATAGGCTATAAGGGATTACATATAGTAATAGTTCCAAATGTCATTGTAAAGCAAATTATTCTTACCTTTAAAACTGTCTTTTATATCTCTGTGCAGCAGCAGGTCTGCCTTCCAACATGTCTCAACTAGTTCTGTGTTAAGTTGGTGGGGGAGGAGACTTGCAATAACTCAAGACAGAACAAAATTGAGTTACCAAGTCCATATTATTAAGTTATCACAACTTAAATTTCCTTTTACATCAATGAATGCACACGACACACAAAATTAAGTTGCTGTAATTGTCAACATTTTCACATAACAATAAATTAGAATTTTTATCTTGGAAATATGCATTTAATTAAGTGGTGGTAACAGGTCTCTCGAATTACTTTTTAGAGTGTACGGTCCAGACCTCCATACTTTCGATGGAGGCAGAGGAGCGGGCTGGGGGCTGGCGAAGCTTTACCTCATTTTCTGTGAAACGGTTCTGGAATGGGGTGTTCGAACCCCTACGGTTCTGAGGCGACGAGTAAGCCTAAAGAGGGGAGGGGGGAGGAGGGCAGGGGGGATAGGGTGTGAGGGGGAGGGAAGAAACGGGGGGAGGGGATGTGGCTCCCAGCGACATGGCGGACATCAAGTTTTTGTCGTATAATGTCAGGGGGCTTGAATTCCGCTCAGAAAAGATTTAAGATCCTAGAAGAGATTAAACATTATAGAGTCGATGTCGTTTTTATACAGGAATCGCACCTATCCTTAGACTCAAATGTTAAGATGTACCCAACCTGGTATTATGGCGATTCTATCTCTAAACGTTTCTAGAGGTTTGGCAATTGGCTTTGCTCAAGGATTTCGGTTTGTTCTACAGGCTAGACTGACAGACCCGGACGGCAGATTTTTATTTCTAAAAGGAAAATTAGGGGATACTACCTACACTCTTGCAAACATATATGCCCCAAATACACATACGTAGGCAGAATTCTCGATAAATTAGGTAACTTTTCGGAGGGCTACACGATCCTGATGGGTGACCAAAATTTTAGTATGAACGTGAGAGAAGATAGTACGTCCCGTGTGAGGGAGACAACGCTCAATTACAAAAAATAAAACATAAGCTGCATGATAACCAACTGGTAGATATATATGGAAGTCCCTGCACCCAGGCGTGCATGACTACACGTTCTTCCCCCCCCCCACACGGAACGTACTCTCGGATCGACTACATCCTGGCAGACTGGCTGTTGGATCTGGTGACCGAAGCTGATATAGGCATTATGACCATCTCGGACCACGCCCCAGTTACCATGAAAATTAAATCATCGATACCAATGCGCCAACAGTCGATATGGTACCTTAATGATAGTCTGATCCGAGACGAAAATATTATTTGGAACTTTACTCGTTTAACCAAGTTAAGTGGCAAGCGGAGGGAGAAAGAGGCTAAAATTCGAGAATTTTTAGAGAAGGCAAGACTACCTAAGATAAACGAGCTTGAAAAAAACATTATTATCCATAACAGAAGAAGAAATTAAGAGCGCCTTAAAAACACGGCAGGGAGTAAAAGCCCAGGCCCAGGCGGGTTCTCAGTATTTCACTATAAGAGATTTTGTCATATCTTGTTACCGATAATATGCAGGTATTTTAATGGTCTTGGAGCCGACTACGAAATCAGTAAATCTAGCCGCCTCGGTGGTCATTATCCTGAAAGAGGGGAAGGATAGCTCAACCTGCTCAGGATATCTCTCAATTAAATACCGACACCAAGATCTTTGCCAAAATCCTAGCGGAAAACAGTTCATGTCCAAGTTAATCCATCCTGACCAGGTTGGGTTTGTCCCCAACAGAGAGGGCAGAGATAATGGCATAAGAGCACTTCTTTTGCTTGAGAGGGTAAGGCAGAGCGGGTCCCCAGGGTTATTCCTGTCGGAATAGAAGATCGGCTAATTAGATGGATTAAAACATTCACCATCCCTCTGCAAAAATTAAAATCAACGGTATGTTTTCAGAGTCTTTTGTAATGAGGAATGGGACAGGGCAGGGGTGCCCCCTGTCTCCCCTTCTCTTTATATTGGCTCTGGAACCATTGCTGGCCAAGATCCGCAAAGACCCCGAAGTCAATGGGGTCAGAATCGAAGGGCAAGAGAGCATAAACTGGCAGCCTATGCCGACGATGTGCTGTTTTTTCTCTTCAACCCGGTAAAGTCAATACCCAAGCTTTTAATAACTTTACAACAATATGGTAGTCTCTCCAATTATAAAATCAAAGTTTCAAAATCGGAAATCTTAAATATAAACCTCAACAATAACGAAGAAAAGCAGGTAAAAGAGATTTGCGCCTTCCCCTGGAAAAAATAACTTAAATACCTGGGTATAAAACTAGCTAACACGGTCCAGAAGATCTACAAAATAAACTATGTGCCCTTACTAAATCAGATAAAAAAGGAATTAAAAAAACGATTAATAAACCTATCTCATGAATAGGTCGCATTAATATGCTGAAGATGACAATGTACCTAAAATTTTATAAAAAAAACGCGTAATACCAATTCCTTAGAATTCTCAACTAAGGGGACTAGTAGGGACTAATGAACTATGTTTGGAAAAATAAAAATCATAGAATTCCTCAAACAGCGTAAGCAATATGGGCAGTCATGATATTAAAAATGACTACAAGGCGGCGGTTCTCTCTAGGGTGATAGAATGGGCAAGAGAAGAGATAGGTCCAAATAGAAAAGGCACAACCACACTTACAACTTAGAAATATTATTTGGATACCTGCACGGTACAGAGCACTAAATAATATTTATGATTTGACACGAGACACTTGAAAAATGTGGGAGCACAGTCACAATCAGATTGGAAATTTAGTTCTCCACTTATGAATCTAAAGGAAAATGCATACTTTGCACCTGGGACAAAAAAGAAAGGGGGAAATTGGATTAGAAAGGATAAAGTGTTTTTAGGCGATATTATAAACAACCTATGAAAAGCTTAAAACCAGAAGAGACTTCTTTTTACGGACGGTGTCGGAGCTGACCCCAGTGGAGAAGTAAGACAGAAAACACCAAGGGCACGGTATCAAAACTATATGGGATCCTTATAAAGAGTGGAGCACGCGAGGAAGCACCCTTCTTAGAAAAATGGGAAAGGGAATTGGGCACACTTAGAGGGGAAGACACTTTTCAACGGATAATCCAATTGACGCTATCAGCTATCGACACACGAACAGCCGAGACCAATTATAAATGCTTTTCGGGCTGGTACATCACCCCTGAGAAATCTAGCAAATATAAAACAGACCAAACCACCTGGCGGGGATGTCTGGACCGAGGAACCATGGCCCACTTGTGGTGGACCTGCCCGAAAATACAAAAATATTGGGATAACATCTTGCAGATCATGAGCCTTTATGACGCAGATTTTCAGGGCCGCAACTTGGCGTCTGTGCTTAGGTTCACTGATTCTTGTCAGATGTACACAGGAGGGCAAGAGGATGCAGCTTTTTGGCGCAGTATGCATCTGGCAGCATTATAGATCCTCACATCTGATGGCGGCCTGCGTTGTTTGTGTCTCCCTCCCCTCAGTAAGCATTGCTTTCGGACATCCCACATAGTAATGGATTGCCGCTCTGTGTGATCTGCAGATCATGATAAAAGAGATCATGGGAAAGGAGTTGAAGAAAGACTAGAAGAAAGTGGGCACTAAAAGGTACAAGCAATCTCTACTTTCTCATCTCTTAAACGCAGCTAAAAGGCTGATACCAAAAAAATGGCAAAAAACTGAATGCCCACAGAGCTGGGAGTGGATTGACGCAGTGGGGGAGACGTTTAGGTTAGAATAACTGAAAAAGCAGTGTTTTAGAAACAAACAGGGACTTCCAGGGAAAATGGAAGTGGAGGGACAAGCTATCCTAGGCTACAACCATACAACGAACAGCTAGATAACATTTAAAAATATCTAGACCATTGGTTAATCTGAGCGAGTCATGGGGGAGTCATGGGGGAGCCACGGGGGAGCCACGGGGGAGGGAGGCGGGAGGGTCGGGAGGGGCTTGTACTGCCTATTGACCTGCTGCTATAGATTTACTAAAATATACATATACATACTGTATATATACTGTACACAAGCGCATACAAGTTTGATTCTTTGGGGGTGCGCGCCCTGATGCAGTAGGCTGAGCGCACCTATGAATGCAGAGTTTGTAGAAATTAAGAAACTAAGGGTTTTTCTCGGTGAATAAAGGCTCTGTGGAAGACCGCGGTGGACTGTGGTAGACTATGGTAGACTATTGAAGGGGTGATAGTCAAACAGTAAGTCATACCAAGGGTAATAAGGGAGCCGCCTATTAGATGCCTAGTTACACGTGCCCATCACAAGTGAACCTCACCTTTTACAAGGACTATATATACTAGAAAGGAGCAGCCGAGTACACAAAAATGCAGTAGGAGTCATGAAGTACCCCTCCCTACCATAAGCTAACTGTTTGTTTTTCCCCCCCCCCCCCCCAGCTTACTCTATCAATATCGACGGAAAGCGCAATAAAGCTGATTGTAATTGAAGAGAAGATAATAGATAATAGACCGTCAAACTGGGGAAAATAATCAGAAAAGCGAAGACTACTATGTCTAGCATGTCAAGTAGATCGACAAGGGGAGGAGCCCTAAAAACACCAGGTAACCCGACGGCAACAAGCTCCATTAGACAATACATGTCTAGAAATAACTCAAGAAATAACAGTTCACCAAAGATACTACAAGCAAAAACAGATAAAAGGACAGAGGGGAAAAAAGCTCTTACCCCAACCCAAAGGGGAGCAATGGAAGAATCAAGAGAAGAGGGGACTAGTGAGAACGATTCAGAGACAAGTAAAATGGAGGAGCTGAGGCAAGATGAACAAACTCCAACCAAGGGAGACATGGAAAGGATGATGGTGCGACTAGAAAATGTGATCAAGGGAGAAATCCAAAGCATTAGAACTGATTTAGGACACCTACTATCTAGGGTAGAGACGCTAGAAGAACGAGAGATACAAGACCAAGAGACCACCCGCCCCTAGCCTACGGAGGATCCACCTTACAGGTATATGCGGATTTATCTGCAGAGACCATCTCTAGGGTCTTAAAACCTCTCTTAGTACAGCTAGTAGACAAAAATATTAAATATAATTGGAGATTTCCGGCGTGCCTAGTAGCGACAAGAGAAGGAAAATCAGCGACTCTTCGTTTCCCAGAAGACTTAAGCGAATTTTGTAATAGAATGGACATTCAGATACCAGACTTACCCGGGTGGACTTAAAAAGGGAGCACTAACAAAAGGAGGGAGGAATGGAGAATGAGAAAAGGGAGTCCCTGCTATCCCTGGAAAAAAATGAAACTACCATAGATTAGGGTAGGGATGGGGGTTATGCGTAGGTCCCACCCCCGGGTTAATGAACCAAGGGGAGATGTTTGGTTCTGAGGCCTCTAGACGGCCATTTAGGAAGGGGGAGGGGGGATGGGAGGGGGGGAGAGGGATGGGGGGGAAAGAGGGAGAGGAAGGGGGGGATGGGAACCGCCTCACCAAAATCGCTAGAAAAAGGGAGGAGACAAGATAAGACACGATGACGATAGTCAATTGTATATCATATGACAAGATAAGACAGGATGACGATAGTCAATTGTATATCATAAAAGGCCTAAATAGTCCAGTTAAGAGACACAAAGTGCTGAAAGAATTAAAAAGAATGAAAACTGATATCGCTTTCATTCAGGAAACTCATTTAACATTAAGCTCAAGTGTCAGGCTACATTCGGTGGAATATCCTACCTGGTACTACGGGGACACAGTCTCAAAACGTGCCAGGGGGTGGCCATTGGAATAGCCGAAAGGGTAAGATTTCAGCTATTGGATAGATTAATGGACCCCGAGGGAAGATTTATCTTTTTAAGGGAAAAATTAGAAGATATGGAATGTACCTTAGTAAACATCTATTCCCCCAACACTAATCAGATAACATATTTAATAGAAATTCTGAAGGAAATTAGAGGAGTAGAAACTATGAGGAATTAGTAATAAATCCTGACAGTTTAGCCAGAGTTAAAAAGGAGTTAGAAGAATAATTTCAACTAAACGATACAAGTGAGATTTCAAAAGCAACATTATGGGATGCTCACAAGGCTCTAATTAGAGGCATTTTTGAAGGAGCAAGGAAAAAGAAAGAAAAGAACTTACAGAAGAATAATATAATAGCCGACATATGGAAATTAGAACAAGATCTAATAAGAACAAAGGGGGGAACCAAAACAAATTATTTCTGGAATTGGTTAATAAACGCAATAAACTTAAAGAACTCCTGTTTCAGGAAACAAAAAGAGAATACATCTGATTGCAAATAAAACCAGTAAACATCTAGCAAGGATGGTACAGAAAAATAAATCAAAAAATTATATTGAAAAAATTAAAAACGAGCAAGGAGAGGAGATATACATAACAAAAAATATAGCTGAAGCCTTTAGAGTCTACTACTAATGTAAAGAGATCCTCATCCCATGTCAATATTTTAATGGCCTTGGAAAGGAATATACTCTTAGTAGAGAAGCCGCGGATAGTAGAGGCTCTATCGATAGTACAAACAGGAGTGGTGACAAAGGGCACCCCTGTCTTTTACCGTTTTTAATCATAAAGGGGCCGGAAAAGTCCCCATTAATTTTTATTATTATTTAATAACGGTTATTCCAAAGGAAGGCAAGGACCCCAAAATATGTTCAAGCTATCGGCCAATATCTTTGCTGAACTCAGACCTAAAACTGTTCGCAAAGGTATTGGCCGAGAGGGTTAAACAAGAGATGATAGGTCTGATCCATCCAGACCAGACAGGATTTATCCAAGGCAGAGAGGGGAGGGATTTGATTCACAAAATGAGGGCCCAGGGAATCCCCAGTCTACTCCTGTCAATTGATGCTGAAAAAGCGTTTGACAGGGTAGATTGGGGATTCATGATACAAACCTTGGAAACCATGGGATTTGGGCAGAAGATGCTGGAATGGATCGGAGCCTTATACCAGACCCCAACAGCGAGAATAAAAATTAATGGGGACTTTTCCGGCCCCTTTATGATTAAAAACGGTAAAAGACAGGGGTGCCCTTTGTCACCACTCCTGTTTGTACTATCGATAGAGCCTCTACTATCCAGGATTCGCAAATGCCCGGAAGTAACAGGAATTAAAATAGGAGGGGAGGAGCACAAATGTCTTCATTTGCTCTTTTACTTAACCAACCCGAAATCCTTTTCTGAGGGATACTCTGCACTCCAGACCGTAAGTAAAACTAAATATATTTCTCTACATGTATTTTTTTATTTGTATTGTTACTTTTATATTTTTTTAAATTTTATACTATCATTTCTTTATATATATATTTATATGATTTTTTTTTTTAAGAAATATTATTATTTCTACGTGTATATTATTATTATTTACAATCACACCGATCACACCGATCACACTGCACCAATCACACCGCACCGATCACAGCGCACCGATCACAGCGCACCTATCACACACAGATCACACCGCACCGCAATCACACCGCACACCAATCACACAGATCACAACGATCACACCACCGATCACAGCGCACCGATCACAGCGCACCCAATCACAGATCACACCGCACCGATCACACCAATCACAGCACCACACCGATCACAGCGCACCTACACACCAATCACAGATCACAGCGCACCGATCACACTGCACCGATCACAGCGCACCGATACTGCACCGATCGCACTCACAGCACCGATCAAAGCGCACCGATCACACCGATCACACTGCACCAATCACACAGCACAAATCACACCGATCACAGCGCACCGATCACACAAATCACAGCGCACCGATCACACCAATCACAGCGCAGCGATCACAGCGCACCGATCACACCAATCACAGCGCACCGATCACACCAATCACAGCACACCGATCACACCGCACAGATCACACCGATCACAGCGCACCGATCACACCGATCACACTGCACCGATCACACCGCACCGATCGCACCGATCAAACCGCACCAATCACATCACACCGCCCTGATCACACCGCACCGATCACACCGCACAGCAGTTGTTGAGCGGGGGGGTTAGGATCAAAGTTGTTGAGCGGGGGGTTTCCGCAGATCGGAGTTGTTGAGGGGGGGGTTCGGATCGAAGTTGCGAATCGCGGTAATTGCGGGTGGGGGGGGTGCCGCAAAACGCGGGTGGGGGGCTGATTCCTGCCCTATGAGAGTGTGGTGTGGGAGGAGAACACTGTGGGGGAGCTGGAGAGTGTGGTGCATATAGAGGAAATGAGCTTTCTATATTCCTCCATACAGGCGCTGAATGCTTGATTCTCCAACCTTTTACCTCTTGCAAAGCGATCAGCGCCTGTATAGAGGAATATAGCAAGGTGATTTCTTCTATTTGCAGCCCCCCTGCGCACACGTAGGGCGGCATCACTGCTGTCTGAGCTGCCTGGCTGGGTCTGTGTTTTCGGCGGTGACGCTACGGTCCCGCCCCCTTAGACCGGCTCGTGTGATTGGCTGAACACACATCACATTGGCTGTCTATCCACTATCACATGAGCCAGCCCAGGGGGCGGGACCGTGTTACAGCGTCCCCGCCGAAAACACACCCAGCCAGGCAGCTCATAATACACAGAGAGAGGAGAGGAGAAAGGGGTCATGTCCCAGGAGGCATAGCGGCTGTGATTGACGGCTGCGGCCGCGGCTGAGAAAATAAACTCATCTGCACAGCACAGTGAGTTTTTAAAATGACTAAAAATGACATGCCAATTCGATTTGAAAGGGGCAGTATGAAAGGGGATGCAATAAAGTTAAAAAAGAGGGTGGAGCTCTAACCCTAACTGAATCCTAACCCTTACTGAACCCTAACCTTAACCCTAACCCAAACTAAACCCTAACATAACAATAATCTTAATCCTAACTTAAGCCCAACTGATCCCTAACACATGCCTAATCATTAATTAACCCTAGCACTAACCATACATTAACCCTAATTCTAACCCTAGCACAAACCCTAACCCTAACGTAACCCTAAGTTAACTTTAAGTTAAAGTTAAATTATTCATAATCCATCCATAAACATAAAATAACCTTAACCCTAAATTAACCTTAACCCTGACTGAACACTAAACCTAACCCTAATTTAACACTAACCCTAACTAAACCCTAACCCTAACATAACCCTAATCCTAATCGAATCCTAACCCTAATATATTCCTAACCCATCATTATTCCTAAATTAACTCTAACCTGAAACATAAATGAACCCTAACCCTAAATTAACCCTGACCATAATTCTAATTTAACCCCAACCTAAAATCCTATTGTTATTTTAACCCTAACCCTAACTTATCGCTAACCCTAACCCATCCCAAGCACCGAACTTAACCCTAACCCTAACTGAATTCTAACCCTTACTGAACCCTAACCTTAACCCTAACATAACCTTAACCATAACCCTAACTTAACCCTGAACCTAACTTAACCCTAACCCTAATGGTAATTTAATCATAACCCTAAATTAACCCTAGCCCAAAAGCCAAACTTAACGCTAACCCTAAACACTAACCCTTTAAATTATGCTGTTGACATGGCTAACTATAATTCGATAACTTTTTTTGAAGGACAACATCTAATATATCCGAAGAGGAAATTCCACCGCAAGCAACAGACAATGAAACGGAGCAAGTGGCAATAAATCCTGAATGTTCAGAAACAACTCAAGGAGACACGAATGTTCAGGGACAACTCAAGGAGACACAATGACACAGGACTTGGAAACCAGTGGTGTCGCACCAGAGGTATAACGTTAATGATGAATTTATCAATAAACTGTTAAATGCCTCACCACCGCACAGCCAAAAAAGGGTTCGGCGACAAAAAGAGAACGACCAGGTTCCATCTCCGGTGGAACAAAATCTAATGAAATTACTTGAAGATTTACGTCAGGAGAGAAACAGAAGTGACATCTTCCTCAACCCAAACAATCCACGCACCTGCTTCTTGCGTGGTCTATATTTTGTTATGGATATTTTAGAGTTTGAACGTGAGAGGCAATGTTGGGATAATATTCATTCTTACATTGCCTCTTGCAGAATGGACCAAATGCATTCTCGACCATCACCGGACTTGCCTTGCCATCGGGCAAATGTGCAACCGGTAAATGATCAACCCTGGTCCATCATTCGCCCAAGCTCCTCAACAATCCATGTTTACTAGATCACAAGCTCAATTTGCTAGAGCTTCAACAAGTTCATCTCCCTTTCCCCAACCGGGTATGGTTCAGCCACCCACCCCGCAAAGGATGCCCATTTCCCCCAAATTTTGATGACATGTCCAATGATTCGTTTTTAACTTATGCAACGTTATAAGCAAAATTATAGGGGTAGATCCACACAATGAGTACGCCGGGGTATCTACTGATACCCCGGCGTACTTTGAGATTACCCGCGTCATATTGTTGTTTTGAATCCTCAAAACAAGATACAACACCTTTTTGGTTGGATCCGACAAGTGTAAGTCTTTGTACGCCTTCGGATATATATGATGCAATTCTTCTACGTCCGCCGGATGGCGTTCACGTTGTTTTCCGTGTCGGGTATGCAAATTTGCTTTTTACGATGATC